>JAPTGZ010000018.1:6040436-6055302 GCA_029814645.1 Fowleria isostigma
ATACACACAGGAGTTAGTACTTGATTGCATAACCATTGTTTTTGATGACTTTTGATGGTCTAATAATTTTTTTCCACGACTGTACGTACTTGAGCACCTGCTCCATACATTCTCAGGGTTCCCATTCTTTCCCTGAAATTATTTTCCAGGACATTTTCAGCCACTACAGAGTCACGTTATCCTGTCATACACTAATCCGTTCCTCTTTCCCCCTCATTCTTTGGTGTTCTTTCTACAGTTGTAACTTGTATTTACCCAGATTGTTTCTATTATTACTCAGATATTTGATGTACAGTCTATGGCTATAATTTATCTATGAAAAATAGTTATGACAAATGTATCACAGAATAATGCAAACACACCTACAGATTACAGCAGAGCACTTCATCAACATGACAAACTGGAGTTACAATGTTCAACTGCACAATTCCCAACTGAACTTTCTCTTCTCTCTTGCTTTCTCTCCTGCACTTCCCCTAAAAATATTTGTATATTTTCAATAAATCACTAAAAATCAATTTCTATTGTTTCATCTCAGTTTAGACACACAAGGTCACAAGGCAGGGGGAGGATCAATAATTTTACAGGATAGCTTAGCTGTTTCTGGGATATTTGACCTTTTTCCTCATTTTCCATATGTCTTCCATGACTGGAAAACTGGTCAATCATTTTCCAGGTTTTCCAGAACGTGTGGAAACCCTGATTCTTCACACCTGTTCAGCCTCATAAGGAGACTGCCTCACCTCTTTTTTAACACTGTCCACCATTATTTGGCCTCAACCAGTGACTTCTTTTAACAACAGGTGAATATTGTGTGCCATGTAACAGCCTATGTCTCCTCCTGACAGAACACAGTTTGGCACCTGTTAGTTTGTTCGGACAGCTCCAGCTCAGTCTCCGCTCTTTTAATGTCGGCACTCAGGTCGGCCTTCTCCAGAGTCAGAGTCCTATTTTTCTCCTGCAGACTGGACACCTTGAGAAGCAGCTCATCCATGTCACTCTGATATCTGCTCTCCTGCTGCTCCAGCTGCCTGTGAGCCAAGAGCAGATAGCACAGAAAACTTTAACAAGCTCCACTTCTCTTACATCAATTTGTCACATTGCTCTGGCCTCCTCTTCAGGACGCTTAATTTGCACATTGTCTACATGTCTATGCATGTAAAACATAACCCAAGGACACCTGTAATGTTAAAAGTCCTTCTTACTGGCATATTCTGCTACAGCTATCTGCTTGAATTTGTGAAAAGTGGGGTTGTCTTTTCTTCTTGTACTTTCCTCGTTTTATTTGTCAAAAAATGCATAATAACTTGAACTGAAACAGCTGTGAAGTGAGCTATTAGCACACCTTTTGAAGATAAGCCGTCTAGTTTTTTGTAGCAGGAATTTTTAATAAGGGCAGCTGACGATGGTGACCCCAGTGGAATTCACTAAAAATGAAGAACTTAACAACCTACAGCAAAACCTGACTATGGACCGCTGATAGTACAGTGTGCTGTTCTGTGCTGTGATCTGAGGATAAGATATTACCCCCTGCTGAAACTTCTTTCCTTTCCCTGAAGATCTCACTTACCAGAAAGTACTGAAGCAGGTCTTTTTTTAGTAATGTTTCATTCTTTTCCTGGGGAGAATAAAACATTTAATATAAAAGAAAATATTACAGCAGTACCGTTTGAGTTTCCCAGTAATGTTGCAGTGTTCGTCCCAGGTGACAGCATCTTTGAGCTGAGTCTGTAGAACTTTCACATCTCTCATGTTCTTCTGTACCTCTCTCCTACTCTCCTCCAGATCCTCCTCTAAATGCTGCTTTTCTGCCTCCAACAGCATCAGCTGCTTGGCCATCTTGGACACTATGTAAATATGTACATTAACTATTACAATAATGAAACAATAAACAAGAAATAAATAGAGAATTTTAATAAAGGCACATAAATGTATACCCTTTTTTTAACCCATAAAAACTGAGTGTGACATTTGTGGCACTTCCCAAATTATTTTTTTCTATATATTTAACCACACTTAAGTGGTTTAATGCCATTTATTGCAATATTATATTCTGTATTTTGTGGGGGGGGTTTCAGTGAAAATCAAGTATTTTCCAACATTTAATGTACTAATCATGTAGATGTTGATAAAAATTTAGAGTAAAGTTTAGGATTATTATATCAAAAACAGAGAAAACTGAAGAAAAAGTAAGCTTTTCAGCAAAATCTATCATTAACTGAACATAAACTCAGTGTGTCCATCCACTGTTGTTGATCCAACTCCAATGGTGAATCAATGTTGTAGAAGATGATGGTGTTTCCATGGTAACTACAGAGCCTCCGAACATCCAAATGGGTCATATCTGATGACCATGAAAAGATGACAAACTACATTTTACACCAATTATTTTCATGTATTAGTGGATCAACAGGGATTAAATATTTTATATCAGTATATGCTTTTGGTAGATGGTGGATGCTTGGGTCTTTATGGATTAAAAAAGTTGAATATAGGGAAAATTTAATTTGGGAACTGACAAAAAAAGTAGTCCTGGGTCTTTATGGGTTAAATTTACATCCATCTGTCCACTACAGCGTTATACTCTTTTACACTTAGTCTTCCCCAGGATGTAATACCTTCAGCGTGGTATTTGCTGTTTTTGGCTTTGGCCTTAACATGCTGACCCTCCAGCTGTTCAATCAGGACCTGGTTCTCTTGCAAAACCAGAAATGCCTGTTCTTGGAGCTGTTGACTGGACACAAAACAATACAAAAAGTAAACATGCATCAATACCAAAAAACAAGCTTACCTGCTTATAACTGACTTTATCTCTAGGTGGTGATCTGCGGCTGATGGTAGATATTATCTTGCAGGGTTTAATTTGCAGTTCATTCTTGAAAGAGAGATGGGAGGACTGATCTGCTCACACTACTTGTTTTGTGGGTTTTACTTATTCCTGTATATTCATATACTGTAGCTTTTAAATAAATTGAGTCAGTAACAGAAACAGCACAAATGCCTCATCACTCAAACATCAGAAAAAAGTATTCAAAGCTGAAAAAAAAATCTGCGTACCAAAAACTAATCTTCTGCTCTGTCTGTTTGCACAGAGGATTAGTAACACACTGTTTACGTCATACTCAAACAAAAGAGTGTTTTAAAGTCCACTACAAGCAATATTATTCAATGGGATTGTTAGATTTTGTATATTATAATGTATGTGCTGCACATTTTTTCTATGGTAACTCTCTGCAGCCCCTACATTGGTAAGGTCCTTTTAAAAGGGATTTTTAAAAATAACTTAACAGGTTAAATAAAGATCATTATGACTATATTATTACTACAGTCTCATAAGAAATGGACAATTCAAGCAATCATTCATTATGTGACTTGTTAAAGCATCTTTCAAAAAGTAGATATTGTAGGTTTATATATAACTGGAGCAAAGAATAAAATCAAAAGCCAATAATTTTCTTATTTCATGCTATTAAAGCTCGAGAACTAACACAGGGGTAGGGAAGCCAAAACTGCGAAGGGAATAAATAAGGTATTTAAATTTTTCAACATCAAGAACATGCGGGGTGAGAGTGTAGAGAAAAACATCTTCTCACCAGTCCTTCTGGCTGACCCCTCCGATCTTTGCAATTTCATCATGAAGTCTCTCATTTTCTTTGATCACCTCCTCAACATGGGCACGCAATCTCTTCATCTCCTCCTGAGGCAAATGAATACAGACATAAGAACTGAAAGAGAAATGGACTGTTTCATATTATAGACAACAAAATGAAAGCACTGTTGCACCTTTTTCATTTATCCCCCCTCCCCACGATGACTGGGTGCACCGGTGCTCCTGGAGCAGTAACAATTTTATTGCACAGTGTTTGAGAGTCTTTCTGGTAAACTAGTGTTTTATGTTGTCTGTTTGCTATTTGTTGTGCATCTCTGGCAGCTTTTTGTTTTCACAAAAAATCCAAAAGCACATACACAGACAATCCTTCACATGCACTTTCATTTCTATTTTTGTAAAAAATTTAAAGCTTATGCAGAGCAAGTAAAATATATATATACTCATTCATTTCATTCATTCATTTATTGTTTATTTGTTGTGTCATTTTCTCTGTGTGTGTGTTTGGTTTTGTTTCTTGTTTTTCTCAGTTTTATTTTATTCATTGACATTATTTACTAATATGTTTAGCAGTTTTGTGTTGTGCTTAGTCAAAGTTTAGTTTATGTGTAAGATTTTTTGAGTAATTCATGGGATCTTACATGAAAATGTAGAGTAGGTTGAAGAATGGGGTAAGGGGCAGGAGTTTATGTTAAACTTCATCCCGCTCCTTTTCAAATGTTTTCTTTCTTTATACACATCTTGTTGTCTGTCTTTTTTTTTTTATGTTATATTCAAAATAAATATTCATTCATTTATTTTCTGAACCCGCTTTATCCTTACTAGGGTCACGGGGGTCACATGGAGCCCATCCCAGCTACTTAAGGGTGAAGGTGGGGTACACCCTGGACATTTTGGCTGTTCATCACAGGGCTGACGCATAGAGACAAACAACCACTCTCACATTCACACCTATGGACAATTTAGATTCATCAATTAACCAATCAGTGCATGTGTTTGGATGGTGGGAAAAAACCGGAGTACCCGGAGAAAACCTACACAGACACAGGGAGAATATGTAAACGCCACACAGAAAGGTCCCACCCATCGACTGGTGTTGGAATTGAACCCGGGACCTTCTAGCTGTGAGGTACAAGCGCTAACCACTGCACCACCGTGTCGCCCTTCAAAATAAATAAATAAATGAACTTAAATACAATTTTGAGCTTGTGCACTCCATGCACAATACTTATATAAAATTTCATCATATGTACACAGACATATGTAGCGAATTCATTGGAAACACCACATACATAGAGGATTTTACACAAACAATATGCATTGAGAAATATAAATCGAGAAACATACATCGAGACATTGGTTGTAAACGTTATGTGTACACAATATACATAATACATGAATATATATGGGAATTTACTATTGAAATTCAGCCCTAGTAGCCAAAAAGGGAGTGAGAAGAAGTAAAACCTATTTATTCCCACCCCCAGTTTCACTACTTAAACTTGTATGGTTGCAATTATGTCAAAGAAATTAGCTGTAAACATTCATTAGTACACCAAAACTACCTTTAACACAACATGCAGAACACAAATGTACCCAATCAAGAGAAATTACCACTAATTAAACACCGCTTTACCTCTGTGGATTGCAGAAGTACGTCCTTCTCCTTCATCCTGTCTTCATAGGACAGCAGCAGCGGGGATAAATACTTCAGGTCAAGCTATAGAAAACAGCAAAAAGCACTCACCAAACTAACATCAAATCCATGGCAATGTGCCCATATAGTAGCTGCAGGAGGAAGTGATATGTTTCCAATTCCCATCAGGTATACTAATCAATCCTCTACCTCTGTCTCTAGCAGGTGCTAATGGGCTTTATTTTGTATCCTTTATAACTGATGGATAGTGAACCACATACAAACATGGTTGAGTTCATAGTGACACCTTCCAAAGTAGACTAAAACATCAAATCACTATGCCTCACAAGTACCTACAATAATGTAAGTATCACTTTATTACATAACAATTCCACAGTTTTCCACAAATTAAATCCAGCCACTGACCAGCCATGGAGGAGGTGACCCTGTCTTTGGTAATCCACTGATTTTGGAGCTCTAGAGGAGACAAAAAAGAAAGAATGAGACATAAATGTTAGTTTTTTTAAACCAATAATATACAGTTAAAGCTTTAATCTAAACTATTAAAGCTGCCTGATCTGGTTAGTTAATGTAATGCACAAATTTATACCATTTGTGCATTACCATTACCATTAACATTACCATTCAGAAGTGTGCCACAGTGCGCAAAGGATGTTATAACATTAGGGCTGAGGGAAACATTATGGTGAGGGTGGTGAGAACCACCAGGAAAAGATTTAGTGTGTCTGTGTGTGGGGTTCGGCTGTGGAACAGTTTGGGGGTTTGATTAAAGCAATGCTCCAACAGCATACAGCAGTTTAAACTAGGATATAAAAAAACTATTTTAAAACAATATAGAGATGAAGGACTATGAAGGTCATGTGGTGGGGTTTTTTTTTCTTAGTTTTCCTTCTGGCCTTTCTTATTTTTCTTTTCTTCTTATGAGTGTTTTGTTCTTTGATTTTTATTCACTTTTCACTTTATTTACTAACACTTTTTATTAGATATATTTACATTTTTTTATTGATTTATTTTTTAATTACTCATTTCAGTGCTTATAATCTGTTGGTTGTGCTTCATTAGCATTATATTCTCTTGATTGGGTACATTTGTATTCCATATGTTGTGTTAAAGTTAGTTTTGGTGTACTAATGCATGTTTACAACTAATTTCTTCAACATAATTGCAACCATACATGTTTTAAGTAGTGAAACTGGGGGTAGGAATAAATAAGTTCGACTTCTTCTCACTCCGTTTTGGGCTACTAGGGTTGTGTTTCAATAGTGAATTGCTGCATATATTTATGTATTATGTATATTCTGTACATATAATTACAACCAATGTCTCAATGTATATTTCTCTATGTATATCATTTGTGTAAATTCTCTATGTATGTGGTGTTTGCAATAAATTTTTTATGTATGCCTGTGTACATATGATGAAATGTTTATTACACGTATTGTACATGGAGTGCATAAGCTAAAAATAAATAAATAAATGAATGAAATGACTGAGTATATATATTTTACTAACTGCATAAGCTTTAAATCTTTTACAAAGACAGTATGAATAAAGTCTCAGTGCAAGGAAGACAAAGCACATCAGGGGGGCTGTATATGTGTTGGATAAGCTCCAAGTAATATTAAATATTCTGTATTAGAGTGTACAGCTGTTTATGAATTTCATAGAAAAGCTATAAAGTAAGAAGAATATATTAACTTTAATCACAACAGAGCAAATGAAGAACATGACAATGTCTGTCCAGCATATAAATGACTAAGTTCTAGCCAATTTAGGTTTCCTCTACCAGTTATTCCTGCATTACAATACTACACAAAGACACCCTGGTATTTTCCCTTATTTATTCCTTTGATCAACTGCACTTGAGCTGTCAGTAATGAGGATGAGCAGAGATGTGTAGCTACATAGGAAGCAACATGGCAGTGATCGTGGTGTGAAGACTCAGCGGGAAGCAGCCATGATTAAAACCACAGGCCTATTTTCTTATGGGATGTAAAATACTCAAAAACCCAGAAACACAAGCCACCACAGACAGATCAAGAAAACCCTTTAGTCCAACAAATCAGATGGATGGACGGACAAAAAGAAAGTCTTTTTCTTTTTTAACTGAATGGGGATCTGGATCAAAGAGAGATTTCCATCTTTAAGACAGTTTTTCTCAAAGCCAAAGCTGTGGACATGATGTGATTTATTTAGATTGTGTGTAATGTCTGACTAGATGAGATGAATGGGAGATGTAAAACAGATTAGAGTAAAAAACCATCAGAATGTACTTTGTAAATGGGTAAAACAGAAAAAAAAAAAAGGACAGACATAAGAGGGCATAAGAACATACAGATTGAGTCATTTTGTGAAATTCTAGTTATTACAGAAGCAGCAATGATGTTCATTCATCAAATTAACATTTTCAAAATGAAAATGTTAATATAAAATAAATAATAAAATCAAAATGTCCCTGTATTGTAGGCTGAGGTCAAATGAATCTCAGGAATACCATCTGTATTCTTAAGGTTAAGGTAACATCTTAACGTTACTCAACATTATTACTGATAATTGGCTGGACAGTATATTGAACTAATTCAAGTATCTGAGGTTTTACTTTATGAAACTTATTAAAAATACCTAAATTGCAAAATTAGATTATTATACTATTCTTGCCCGACAAAAAATTTCGATGCAGCCTGTTTGCTTCTTGTCATACATTAAATGTGTTGTTTATTTATTCGGATTAGGCAAATATAGTCAGGTAGTTTAATGAAATTGCCGTTACTGGTCGGATAAAAGCGCCGTTTTTGGCAGGTTGTTTCCTCTGGATGTATGAAATAATATTAACCTAGGAGCCCCTGGAAATATTCTTGTAAAATACTAACTTTCAAAATATTCAACAACAATGATATACAATCGCGGAAAAAATTATTAGACCATCAAACATCATCAGAAACAATGGTTATGCAATCAAGTACTAATGCCTGTGTGTATCATGTGACTAAAACAGACAAAAAAGAAAACGTGAAATACCTAAACACAATATTTTTGTCAGTACAATGCTATAGCTATTAATGTAAGAATTAAATGATTTTAGTTATTATGAAAAAAAAACATGGAAAATGGATAGATATCAGCTCTGAAATTAACCTCTGAGCTATTTTTGCTGTTATTATATTTGTCCAAACAAGTGTACCTTTAGTTTACCAAGTGTACCAGGCATTAAAATCAACAAAAAATTGAAGAAAACATGGGGGGGGTCTAATATTTTTTTCCGCCACTGTATATATTATATTATATCAGGCAGTATATCACAGGTAAAATTGGATGTGTTTATTACCAACTTCATGAATTAAAATCAGATTCAGTTCATTTATTAGCCTGAAAAATTACATAATGTCATTTATGTTATTCTTCAGACTCCTGAAAGGCAATATACTGTATGTTCTTACATGCTGACCACATGACGTTGTGTGTTTTGGGAGAGTTTTCTGAAATCTCTCATGGGCTCCTAGGCTAAAATCCTTTGTTAGAGTCTAAAGAAGCCCTGTGAACAGTATGATAGTTTTACCCACCTGATAACGGTAAATCTGAATAATAGCATTAAGCCACCTGACTAATCGTTTTAGTAAAGAAAGTGTTTTTTTGAATAATGTTTTTTCTTTGGTTCATGCAGCCAGAAATTAATTGATTAAAGACAGTAAATCTCCCATGACATTGAAAACTGAGATCAAACTATTTGTCCCAATCTTGGTAGTTAATAGTTTCCAGTGAGATTAACAGACGCAGGAACACAAAAAAAAAGACAAGCTGTTTACCTTTTTTTTCTGTATTATTTCACTCTGTTCAAGCTTTGGTAATAAACCGAGAGAAAGGAAAGCCAAAGAGGAGAAGGGAATAAATAAAAAAGGTATTTGAGAAATTCTGCATCAGAGACACATAACTGTCTTCCCACCACCGCTATTACAACCGAACCCTGCAATTTCATCATACAGTCTCTCATTTTCATTTATTGATGTTAAATGTTTTGATTTACTATTAAAGATTCCCTGTAACAGCTGATTAACTGAGATGAAAGGGTTGTGTAATAAAAAGATCACGGAAGGAAACTGATAAAAATGCATCTCGCCTGTGATCAAAGCACGGGAGAGAACAAGATAAGTACAGGCAAGTTTCCTTTTGTGCATTTCCAACCATTTCAGGAGGGACTGCTGGACATCAGAGTGTGATTTCATCTAAATGTAGCCTATTATCCTGGTTCAGAAACACAAATGGAAGTCAAATGAACTTAAGGAATACATACAAGTTAAGATAACAGTCAAATTATACCTCTTGTGGGGACAGCGGTCTGAAGCGGACTTGGTAGCGGCTCAACTCCACGTTCAGACGATGAACTGTCATTTTGAGGGCGTCATTTTCGTCTACCAGTTCCTGAGCATGTCTCCTTAAATTCTGTAGCTCTGCCTGACTTTCTGTAATCAGAGCACATCAGACTAGTCGCAGGTTCGACTTTTATTGCCTATAATGTGTCACAGCAAATGTGCGCCTGTGCTCTACCTGCAGACGACCTCATCATCTTTGGGGAGTCATGGCTGTGGGTGATGTCTTGTTCAAGATGTTGTAGTCTCTGCTCCAGTAATCCCCCATCCCCCTCCCCCATCCTCCCGTTCTTCTCTGGATGGGAACGCACTGTCTCTTTCTGCACCTCAGAGTGGGACTTGCTAGGCTTTGGAGACAGCTGGGTGAGATGTTTGAGGACTTTGGCTTGGCTGCGTTGGCTCGGAGAGTGTGTGGCTATATTGGATACAGCAGCTAAAATGACAAGTGGAAATATCGTTAATGGCATTACACATTTTAATACCAATAAAGTCTATGTCCAGGGAGTGTAGAGATATATTAGAATCTTAACTGTAAAACCCTGTAAAACCTGACTCATTAAAAATTAAGACAGAATTTTTTTTTTAATTTTTTATTTTTTTTTTGGAATTGAAATGTTTATTAGCCCTTTCAACATAATCCAAACTAAAAAAAAAAGTTGTCATGTAATTTTGTTTATGATAAATTGTTTTGTTTCACATTTGATACATTGGGCATTTTTTGCAACTTTTTGCTCAAAACAACATTTCTTTAAGTACAAAGTAAATTTTACCGGTATAATTTAAACATATAGAACATTTCAGGTGATTTGTTTTTTTACATAAAACTTTTTACAGCCTTTTTATTTCCCTTGAATGGCACCGCAATTTTGTTTTTTTTAATATATCTTTCAATTTTTAGCCGAATAACAACATAAATGTTCTTCTTAACTGAACTTTTTGAAAATTAACAAAGACTTTCCTGCAAATTGTGTGTTGTATGATTTAATACTGTTGCGTAAAAATGTATTAGACCACCCTATGTTTTCTTCAATTTCTTGCTCATTTTAATGCCTGGCACAACAAAAAAAACATTTGTTTGGATAAATATAATGATAACAACAAAAATAGCTCATAAGAGTTTGATTTAAGAGGTAATATCTATCCATTTTCCATGGTTTTCTTGATAATGACTAAAATCACATAAGTGTGTACGGACAAAAACGGTGCTTTTAGGCATTCCATGTTTTCTCTTCTGTCTGTTTTAGTCACATGATACACACAGGAGTTAGTACTTGATTGCATAACCATTGTTTCTGATGACTTTTGTTGATCTAATAATTTTTTTTCCGCAACTGTAAATATGAAGTCTTCAGTTTTAATCTGTGACAAATAATACAACATGGAATGACAAGAACTAATTCAGGTCAGTTAATAAATAGTAGACAGCAGAGACATGTCAGACTTCAACTTACATGGCACATCTTTCTGACTTCCAGAGCCCTTTCTTCCCGAGTCTTTCTTTTTGAAGGAATTACTGCTGGTTTTTGGAGACTGGACACTGGATTCCTCAGTAAAATCTAAGAGATGAGAAATATGCAGGAATATAATCGCTAAATGAACACATTCAGAAAAGGCACTAGATCATGTTGGCCAAAATTAGAAATTCAATTTTTACATTAACTGCTTATCATTAGGGGAAAAAGAAAGTTCCCTAGAGCACACTGGGTTTTGTTTTCTTGTAACACAGACAGGCTGCTCCAAACACACTTCAGTGATTAAGTTAGCATTTTGGGATATATTGAATATATTAATTTTGCACCAACAAAAGCCTGAGGCTATTATGGGTGCTAGATAATGATTCTTCCCATTTAACCCCAGTAATGCAAGTTTACTTCATAGCTGCTCTGAAGCTACAGTGTGTCTTGTTTCCCTGCCTCAGACTGAGGAATCATATAACTGAGTTTCACTCCAGTGACTAAAAATATAATCATAACTGAGGAGCGGCATCTTTGGAGGCTGTTCATAATATAATGTCAATACTAAGGTAGGGTTTATTCTGTAGTGACTAATGCATCTAATATTTACTGAATTTTTAAAGCTCAATTTACATTCACTTATTCAATCCTTGCTACATATAGTTGTGCTCAGAAGTTTACACATCCTGACAGATTGCACATGATGGATGTTGGATGTTCCAACATGACCCAAAACCAGTGGTGTGCACGGAGGGAGGGGGGAGGCCTCCCTTGTTGCCCAATTGTTGAATAACGCACACTAAATTTCCTCCTTGGTGCCAAAAATGTGCTCCAAAGTGCTGTCTTGGGAGCCAAAATGTGCACTAAAGTGCCCTTTTTTTCCCTCTTTTCTCCCCTGCCCTTCAAAAAGTCTGTGCACACCACTGACCATAACGCAAGGCCAAATCGACCTGTCATTGGCTACAGCAAAAAAAACTGAAGGTTCTAGAGTTTCCATCTCAGTCTCCTGACCTCAATATCATTGAGACACTTTAGGGAGGTCTCAAACATGCAGTTCATGCAAGAAAACCCCAAATTTTAAAGGAACTGAAGGTGTTTTGCCAAGAAGAACGGTCAACTTTACCATCTGAGAAAATAAATTGTCTCATCCACAACTACCACAAAAGACCTGAAGCTGTCATTGATGTTAAAAGGGTGGGGCCAATACAGAGTATTAAGAACTAGGGTATGTAAACCTTGGATCAGATTCATTTGGATAGTTTCTGCTGTTATTTTAATGTAAAAAGAGCAAATACGTTTGTTTGATAATAAATGGCTTCACCCATCCACTGACCACAAGTGAAAGAAAAGTTGTTGTATTATCATTCATATACTCTGACAAATGGCCAAAGAATCACAAATTCTGCCATAGTATGTAAACTTTTGAGCACAACATTTGCACGTTTTACATTTGACTCATTTTTAACTTCTCCCAGCTTCCATTCATTTGTTGTTTTGCTTTTTATAGTAACAACTTCACAGAAATTACAGTAACTGATCCAAAAACCCTGACTATTTAAGATTTTCACATCTGAAGAGTTGGTTCAGCTCAAACTTGAAAGAGCAAACACATTTGTTTGATAATAAATGTCTTGATCCAACCACTAGCCACAAGTAAAAGAAAAGTTTTTGTATAATCATTCATATTATCTGAAAAATAGGTGAAAAATCACTTTCTGCTTGGGTATGTAAACCTATGAGCACAACTGTAAAGGTCTATAAATTGAAAAACTGCACTGCCATGTCCATACATCTCCTAATAGTGAAAAGTGAATACCTGGTGAAGGCACTCTTCTTTCAGGTATCTCAATCGGCTGCTGTATGTCAGCCTAGAAAGAATAGAGAAAGAATATACAGTCAGTAATTTGTGCAGAACAGTTTTCCAAAAGTGGCTGCCTGGATTTCTTTTCTGCAGTTTAAGAGAGCAACACATTTACAGCCATTATAAAAATGTGGACACTGAGATTTTTTCAGTGCATTTATTGTGGTCTGAGCTTTCCGAGTTGCAAAAGTTCACCCCCCGACACAGACAAAATTAAATATGCGCTGTATGGTGTGGAGACTCGACGAGCCTGCAACCAATCTGAAACCTTATATAGAATTGCAATTTATGTAACAGCCAGAGGCACGAAACATGGTGTTAAAGAAGAAACCATATTGATTCACACTGAATAATAAAAAAAAACATTGCTTATAAATGTAAGTGTCTGATTGTCTTCTAGATTTATGAAGGCTGATCTCTACCTCTGCCACAAAGGGGAGTGCTATTCTGAAAAGTCACCTTATACAGTGGCACAGAGAATACAAAGATGATGTGATATGCCCCTGAAATATTTTAGATAACTTCAGTGGGTGACAGGAGGCTGCTAGCTCCTGTGATAGCCAAGAAAGACAGACAACGGGAGGAAACAGAGCCCACTGGGACTATTATGGGTTGGCAACTCAGTGTAGCAGTACATCCCAATATCCCAAGAGTCAGTGAAAGCAGACTCTTGGGATGTAATCAGTAGGATATTGGATAGAAATTACATTTATAGACCTCAGAATAGACTTGACGCCAAGTAGGCAAGGGAATGAATCCTATTTTCAGGGACAAAAAAAAAAAATCCAGGTTTATATAAGAAGGAGAACAATTTTCCACTGATTGAAACACACTACCAGGAAAAACTGCAAAGCATTTTCAAAGATTACCAATCAATTCAAACCTTTAACAGAGTCTCACCAAAAAAAAAAAAGTAAGATTAATTTAAGGTACAAAGCTCAAAGCTGTGCAGTAGCTTTATTCTGAGGACAACTGTGCCCCCTAGTGGATCAGATCGGTATCATCATAAGAGGACGGTACTACTGCGACTCAAGACATTATAAAATGATTAAAGCGTCATGAAAAAAAATATTACAGTGCAGTGAATGCTTTATGACAAGACAGTGAGTTTAAAATCACACACTACTGTATTTACAAAATGTTCAAGAAACATAAAGGAAAAAAGTATGTTTTCTTCCCACTGGCACACCTCAGAGCACACTTTGTGATTTGTGCAGTCATTGAAGGAAATGCACTGGTGTAGAAAAATAACTGAAATAGCTGTGGTGTACCTCTGCTATGCCTCCTTTAACTTTGAATGCTATTGTCAGTTACACCGTAGACTTCTAGGTCAACTGGTTTCCATGAAGACTCACTGGCAGCAGGCATTCATTATTTATGTGGTTGGAATTAGGACAACCTGTAGAATCTCACCTTGGTTTTTAGAGGTAGAGCATAAACGGGTTCTGTGACTGGACATGGCTCCTGTATGTCCAGAGTTTGGTAGACATGATCTTCTCTGTTATCCTCATTCTCCTCCTCCTCCTCCTCCTCTTGCTGCTCTTCCTCTTCCTTGCCTTCCAGTTCTCCTTCAGAGTGGTCAGGGGAGGACAGACGTGGCCGGCTGTCAAGATCTTCTGACCATCTCTCTCTGAGAACAGTCAGGATAAATGTTAACAGACGGATTTTTTCCGATTCTTTTTATTCAGATTTTTAGACAAAAAAAAAAAAAAGGCAATGACAGAGAACAAAGTCAAACAGTGTGTATGATAATGTCAATAAAGCCTACAAATCCATCCCCACCCGCCCATAAACCCATCCACTTCAGGTCAGAACTGGACTAGGGCAAACAGCACACACACACACACACACACACACACACACACACACACACACACACACACACACGTCTACATACAAAAATAAATAAATAAATAGTCAAAA
>JAPTGZ010000018.1:6085932-6097505 GCA_029814645.1 Fowleria isostigma
ACAGTTTATATCAGTACATGATTTTGGTAGATGGTAGATGTTTGGGTCTTTATGGGTTAAAATATTTTTAAATAAAGAAAAAATTTCATTTAGAAAATGACACAAAAGTAGTGCCGGGGCATTACGTGTTAATACATGATTTAGCATAACCTCAGTTACAAAGGAGGCAATGTACCAGTTATCCTATTAACAATAATTATCAATGACAAATGTAAGCAAGTAAAACACATAAATATCCATCATTATCCCAATGACGCATTAAAATGATATCAGTGAAGGAGGGTTGAAGGAGTGGTACATCACACAGCAGAAACTCCCTTTGACCACAGACCAAGCCCTTGGAAAGTTTATCTTTAATTTAATCACTAGTATAGCAACATAGAGGGGGAGTTTGGATTAGACAGATGGTGCTACAGGAGTTAGGATTAGAAGGTGAATGGGGCCCATGTCTCCTTGTAATGCAAAGCTGTACAACTCTCTGCTTATTAACCTGCCTGGAGTTGCACTGTTTCTTTTTAAGAGCTTCAGTCTTTTCACCTTCTGCCATTTTAATCAACCAAACAGGAAACATAAGCTGCGGTTAAACAGCAGGTAGATCCTCCCCTCCGCTGTGAGCTGTAGCTGTAATGTTTTGAAGCTTTTTGTGGTTGTGATAAGCCTGGAGGTCCTTGCTGCCGGCAGATGGAAAGCAGGTTTAACTTGTTGTCGGAGTAGCGGGAATATAACCTGACAGATACCTGCTGCTGATTGCAAAGTATCTATGAAAACACTGCTCCTTTAGAAAACAGGAGAATGAGGAGTTGCAGAATAAAGTGCGTATGTGTACAGTAAGAGTGACAGTAGCAAAAAAAACGACTAAATATACCAGTTACTGAAGTTACCGAGTACTGAACTGCAGAAAACTCCTCAAACTTATTCATGACTCAGTGATAAGGCGGCATTCCTCTGGCACACCGGCTCCATGAATCACAGAAAACCTCATTCATCAGTAACACTGACAGAGCAAGATAGAGGAGCGTAATCCATTAGTACTTGTAGATGAGATCACCCTGGTCTTTTCTGTGGCTCAACAGTGGGAGGGGCTTGGGGGATGAGGATATCTGTTCTGTTGGGAATCTGAAATGTTAAAAGCCTCTCAGCAGCTCACTCCCCCTCGCTGCACACACACACACACCTTCACAGTCCTACTTAATGTGCCAGTGTGAGAGACATGGACCAGACACAGCCTCCGCCAGCCCAGATCTGGGTAAAGCCTCCACTAACCACCAAAACCACGCAGAATCAGGTCTAGTCGGAGTCTGAAAACCCCCCCAAGCACTCATGGAGTCACTAGACAAAGTACCTCATCCATCAGAACTGGAACTTATTATGAGTGCACACGTCAGAGAAATCAACTCTTGGCTGTCAGCTTTCAGTAGTCAGCTAAAACTACAGCTCGTAAAGAATCCATCACTAGAAGTATTCCTTTTTTTTCGGATTGAGATTGAGTTTATTGCAAAAAAAAAAAGTGGAAACTTATTCACAGGGCAAAAATAAATCAATGTAAATAAATAAAGTGAACTGGTAAATTATGTCAGATAGCTAAACCTGTTATGTTTTTGCTGATTGTAAAATTACTTTATTCTAATTTATTCTTTAGTTTATATGGGTGTGGTGTTTTAGACGCCTTTTTGGCTTCTACCTCTCCCATGCACATATTGTTTGATGTTATTGTTATTCACATGTTATTATTCTTTTGTCTTACATGTATTTTGGTATTGTTTCTTTTTTTTTTTTTCATTTTAAATCAACATAATATAAACAGTTATATGCTAAAAAAAATTTATAAAATAAAAAAATAATAAAATGTCTTATTTTTCATGTATGAGGAACATTATTTTTATTTTTGTCCATCAATCAGACATCTGCTCGAATGGAAAAAATAATGGTTGTTTTTTTTTATTCTTTATTTGACAGGGTTTGGGTTTTTTTTTTAATAACAAAACTAGACAACTTCAAACAAGACAGAAAAAGAGTCAGCTAAAACAATACTTCATTAAGCATCCAACACTAGAAATATTCCTAATGTTTACTTTTTATTTTTTAACTTTTTTTTTTATTTACTTTACCTTTTTGGACAGTGACCAATGTTATTTTTCAGGGCTGTTACTGATACCGATATGTGGACTCACTGTACAATCATTAAATTTTGGTAAGTTTAGAGTAATATCAACACAAAACTTGGCTGAAAAGCTTTTAAGGTGACTGTCAAATCTAATAATAATGGTACAATTTAACATTTATTTAATTACAAAACCTACAGTCAGCTTTTCTATTGGATCCAGTGTTCATGCTTTTAATACTCCTAATTATTTTCATGCATTTGATTGTAATTTTTTCAGTTGATTATTTTATTTTGTTTTTAAGGAACCTTCCCAACATCTGGCCAGGATAAAGAGAAGAAAATTACATATTTTTTTAGTTCTTTACATGTTTGTTGTCAATTAGCATTATTTCCCTGTCAAATATATCAATGAATGGAATCAAATATTCCAATGCATACAGAAAATTATAAGTCCATTAAATGAAAAATTGTATTAAAAGTACGATAAATCAGTTTTCAGAGATCATAGAAGCTGAAAATCTACTCATTTGAAAAGTATTAGAGTGAAAACTTCATCACATGTGGAATAATCGCTGTACTGCTTTTATCTTTGTACCTGTTTTCACTTGTCATCACTTCAGCTGTGATGATTCAGGGGGATTTTCAGGAAATCTTTTTTTTTTATTTTTTTTTTTTTTGCCCAGGCTGGGAACATTTTACACAAGGACTGAACAAACCCATACTGACAGTCCAAGTAAGATAACTGCTACTGTGACACACTCCCAAGTGTCTTTTTTTTGTACAGAATCTCAAAGTTAACAGAGTGGGTGTGAATAATAGTTAACGGTGTTCTCATAGCTGATAAGACACAGTGTTTTCCTGAAGTCACTAATGTTGCATATACAGGTGGAACCTTCCCCAGCAAACAAATAAACTTTCTGTTATGCATTACCTCATCCCGAAACTAGTTGAATCTGGTCTAAAGAGAGGAATAACCTCAGAGAGATGCTATTCAGAGGACAGTAACCCGCTGGGAAAAACCTAGAAAGGAACGGAGTTTTTTGTTTCCGTACTTAAGGCTGAGCTTGTATTTCAGGCTGAGAGGAGGAGGCTGATCCTCCATTGTGGCTGAACAGTCATCTCACTCTGAAAGCCGCTCATAAATGACGAGAGAAGGGTTTCTCATCATATCTTATGTTCCTGTGCATTGTGCCCTCTGTGCCTGTGTATGGGCCTTTGTGGATGTGGTAGTGTGTATATGACAATGTGAACGGTGCACGTGTTAAGTTTTACTGTCAAATCGACACACGGTGAAGCACAGGTGACAATCGTTTTTGTAGTGCGTCTATTGTCCATTGTGGATGAAGCAGTGAGCAGGTGTTTTTCTAAGAGCCTATCAGGAACACTGGTGAGAGGCTGAATGTTCCCACAGTTTTGTTTGTCTGATCCCATGTGACTCAGGCCTTGAGACAGCAAAAAAAAAACAAAAAAAAACACTGTTAATGGATTTAGAGGGTATCAGTGTGAAGCATGGTTTATTTGTGAGAGCATTGAAAGAAAAGAGACATATTAAAAGAAAGTGAGATGATCTTACATAATTAGCTATGCAATCCTGAGGTCCTTCTACAAAGAAAAGACCTGTCAATCACTACAGTTATGCTGCATCCAGTGGATCTCACACATACACACCCATGCATATAATAATGATTTTTTTTTACCCATGTAAACTTTTCTTTACAATGTGTAATTCTTTATTACAATGTGTAACAATTATAGAATATATCACCCTCAGTAAGATGCAAGACGTTCCGAGCTATTTCATACTGTGCTCTTTTACACGTGTTTTTTCTGTACTTATCTATTATTACTGTTTGTGCTGAGTGTTACCTTAAATGTTTTTTTTTGTTTGTTTTTTAATACTTTTTACATTTCCTTCTTTAATCCTTACATTTACTATGTCTGTTCTGCTGTAACACTACAAATTTTATATAAAACACAAATCTAATCTTATTCATATGTTGTTGTTTTGCATTATGGACAATTTCAAGATTTGATTTGATTGATTTTAATCAAAAGATGATTCAAAAACTTTTTGAAGCATACATTGTACAAGACCAATATCAACAAAAATAGCACATGAAACACTCTTATCACACTCCATATTTATAAAAAAAAAAAGTAAAAATTCTAAATGTAAAGCACCACTAGTAGACAATACTGTTTTTATTTAAAGAGACAAATATCACTGAAGGAAGCACTAATCTAATCCAAAATAAAAATCCATATAACTAAATGGAAATTTTGTTTTTTTTTGTTTTATTTTATTTTTTAAAACTCTGACCAAAAAAAGTATTCTGATTTAGATACAAGTCATGTAAACAGCATATTCCATTTGGACATCATGAATTAGGATTTGTTCCAGTTGATACATTGATATTATGTGTTTTTATGACAGAACATTCAAACATTTTTTTGTGATAGCTTAACCAACAGTATCTGTGATGTAATTTTACAATTTTACTGCCATTTGTCACTTACATTTTATTGTTGCTGTTATTGTTTCATTTTATGCAAATATTATGTTTAATAACTGATGTTCATGTTATTTCATGTGCATGAGACCCATGACCTGCCTGTATAAATAAAGTCTGACTGATTGACTGAAGGAATGAAGACTGTGTTTGCATATCAAACACAGTGGAAAAAACAAAAAAAACCCACTACTTATTATTCACAGCTACATGTAAACAGAAATATACATTTCCATAAACATGTAAATAGCTTTTCTTTTAAAGACTGAGCACAAAACCTGGAATATCTGGTGTTCCTAAATGTATTCAGCTTTCATTTGTGTTACTTGTGTTGTGCTTATTTTGCTAAAACCCTTTGGCTTACAACAACATCAGCTAAATCACAGAGAGCACAAAATAAATAAAGGAAAATATTTCCCTTCCCGGATTCCTGAAGGAGAAAGTTGTCTTCTTACAGACGAACACTGGGATTCCTGTCTGCTGCCCTGCTGTAATGATTTATTAAACCAGGTTAAATCCTGCTGGCCTCTACTGCACTGAGACTGGGGGCAAAACAAACTAATCTGGTCTGTTTGTGGTGCCAATGAAAGTTTTCAGTTTTATAACATTATAAGCAGATTAATGTCATAGCTTCAAGGGGGAACCAGAAAACTAGGTATGTAGTTCATTAAAATAGGGTTTTTAGAGCAGTCTGACAACAGGAGCTACCATGACAAATTTTTGTCAATGACCTCTCAGAACTGTTACCATAGTTACCACTTTACAAGAACACATCCCCAGCAATCCTACACAATCTCCCCACTTCCCCTCATCACTTTATTCTTCTGTTGTGATTGGTTGCCATTGGTAACGCAGCCTCTTCAACAGATGCGGACAAGCACTTCTCTGTTGTGATTCCTGTACGCATCTTGATTCTTACGTGCAGCTCTGGAAAAAGTTAAGAGACCACTCCAATGTTTTCCAGACCTGAACCCCCATTGAAAATCACTGGAATGTGATCAAGAGACAGATGGATGATCACAAACCATCAAACAAAGCTGAGCTGCTTGCATTTTTGCACCAAGAGAGGAGCTATAAATTATAGTTGCGGAAAAAAATTATTAGACCACCCTATGTTTTCTTCAATTTCTTGTTCATTTTAATGCCTGGTACAACTAAGGGTACATTTGTTTGGACAAATATAATAATAATAACAACAAAAATGGCTCATGAGAGTTTAATTTCAGAGCTGATATCTATCCATTTTCTATGGTTTTCTTGATAATAACCAAAACCACAAAAGTTCTTTCATCAATATTAATGACACTGTACTGACAAAAACAGTGCTTTTAGACATTCCATGTTTTCTTTTGTCTTTTTAGTCACATAATACACACAGGAGTTGGTACTTAATTGCATAACCATTGCTTTTGATGACTTTTGATGGTCTAATATTTTTTTCTGGGACTGTGTGTATATATATATATATATATATATGCATCACAACAGCTGCAAGCTTGTAACTATGTTTGACTGCATTGTCCGTGTCAAATAAATAAATAAATAAATAAATGTAAAGGGGAAAGACTGGTGGAGATTATGAAAGCTAATAATCCATATCCTGTACTGACTTCAAAATGTCTAAATGCTCATTTTTATGCTGAATTTGAGATAATTGTTGTCAGTGTCTACAAAAAAACCCCCCAAAAAAACCACAATAACAAACCTATAAACAGGAAAACAAGTGGTCAACATTTCCTTTTCCAGATGCACTATATCATAGACTGGCCTAATTATAGACTTTTTCCTCTCTTTGAGCCATGCGGATATGAAGCGGATACTTGCATTTATAGTGGAGTGCATTGTTTATGCGTGTCCCATGGTTTATGGAGGTCTCAAGTGTTCTTAACATAGAAGACCACCTGGAGGTAGGACATACTTGAATCATTGAGATTTGCATAAAAAAGGTGCATTGCAAGACTTTTATTGTAAAATGAAAGAAGACCTCTATTGCCGAAAGCCTATTGTCTCAGTATCATTGGAAAATTAACTGCACAGATTGCAATTTTTCTGTCACCACTCACACAAGTCTCTGCACCATGTCATTATCTTCAAGTCCTTTGTTTTCTCAGCTCTCTCGACATGTGACTGAAACATTGCGTGTATCTCCTTGACATATATACGCTATTTTCATACACACCCTATACACTTGGCTTGTGATTAAAGGAAGAACACACTAGAGCCTATCACTGTCACACACACCCACGCACACCCGTTCATCAGGCAGCGCTGTGTGAGGCTGTGCATACAAATTCAGCTCATGGTTTCCTTGTTGCCCTTATTCATTGTGTCCCAAAAACCAGCTGGTCCGGTCTAACGACAACAACAACAAACTCTTGTGTCTGTGTTTCTCTATACGTCCTTCTCTCCGGCATTTCTATTCTCTACACGTCTTTACACTTAAATGATGATGACTTAACCTCGGTCTACCAGAGCTATCAGTCTCGTGTCAGACGCCAGCGTGCTCTGTTTGTCTGTGTTTTTCTACTTTTAGGTTAGGAGTAGTCTCGGTTTATAATGGAAATCAGAACATATATTAGATTTTGGGACAATTTGGTCATTTTCAGTTCAGTTGTGATGCACTTTAACTCTTTTTCCCCCTTGGATGCCTACTAAGAACAACCCATATATGTGTTATTTGGGTTACCAATGGAACAAATTTGTTTTTCTGATGTGTTGCTTCTTTTTCCAGTGGCCACAATTGTCACTACTTCAGCAAACTTTGGGAAAAACCATTAAAAATTTATCATTATTATATATATATTTTTTTTTTGGAAATTAAAAAAAGAACAACAAAAATACATAAATGAATAAATTAAAAATGATTAAAAATAATGTAAAAAGACATAAAAATAAATACATAAATAAAATAATAATAATATGTATTTTTTTTAAAAAATCAAGAAAATGTATTATTTAATCCTACTGGTTGGCCTAGTATGGGTTGTGTCACCTCTACCCATCACAGCATCTGTTGCATTTGAAAAATGGACTCTGTTCTAATGGTCGTCAAATCACATCTTTAGTGAAATAACAGAGGTGTCAAAACTCGTCATGGGGGGGTGGGGGGTGTCATCAAATGTCTTCTTCATGGGGGAACGAGTTAACCTACAAACTCATTATGTTTTAACTGAAAACTGACATTTAATCAGTGCAAATTGTCAGTAGTTTTCATTTTCATTTGCCAACAGATGAATTGCAAAAGCCACCATGATCTTTACTAAAGTTAACAGTTATGTAATAGAACAAAAGTATGAAGCTCACAGCATGTCATCTCATAAGATCTTTTGAAAACCAATTTCATTTGTTAGATGCATTTCCTCAAACTAAAGAAAAGGTATTTAATTTCTTTTTTTATTAGACTTTCCTCTCATGTAAGCTGTAGTAGTAAAAGCAAATGTAATTGCACTCACTGGGTGTTTTGGTAGACCTCCACTGAGCTGTTCAGTCCTTCCAGCTGACCCATCAGTAGCTGCAGGTTGGAGTTGACGTAACTGAGCTCCAACAGCACCATCTCTTTAACTTTGTTGTTGGATGTTGCCCTGTACATAAAACAGGTAGAAAGAATGCAGAGAAAGAAGAAAGAAAAAAAAAAAACAGAAGGGAGACAAACACATCAAAAAAGGTTCATATAAGGAGAAAAGACAAAAAATAATTACATCAGCCCTGTTATTATCCACTCTGCAAACCAAACGCTCCTGCAGCTGATTATTAAAACATGCGTGTCTCCTCTGGTGTTCTAGACCTCAGACCTGCGTCACTGTGCCCCAATGGGCACACGATCTGTGAATCACAACCCCCATTTATAGTATGCACTCATTCCAATGGGAGAAATAATCCACCAACACGTGATATGATTACACTCAGAAAACATCCTGTATGCCTCTTATTATTTTTGTGCATGTGTATGTGTATAGAACCTCTACAAATTATTACTTTCATTGTTATTTAATCTGCTTATTATTTTCTCATTATTATCTCTTGATTACATCTTTGGCTAATAAAATGTCAGAAAATGGTGAAAATTATCAGTGTTTCCTAAAACCAGAGGTGGCACAGATTTTGTTGGTCCATAAACCCCAAAGATATTGAGTTTAGAGTCAGAGGATGAAAAAAGCAGAACACATTAATTAGAGCTGTACAATATATCGTTTGAGTATCATCATCGCAATGCACGTGTCCGCAATAGTCACATCGTAGGTCCTGTAATGTAGAAGGCAAATGAACTCAATGTATTCTCATCTAATTTCAAGGGTATTGCACGCAGCACTCCTCCAACCACAAACATTCTTAACCAGTTTAGAGTGAGTCACTGGTAACAACATTGAAAAAACGAGCAATGAACAAGAGAAAATCCTCGAAAACAAAGACATGGTGCCAAAAAAAAAAGCAATGTCAATTATCTGAAATTATTTCAGCTACAAGAAGAATGATATTGAAACATGTGTTCTGTGTCGCCAGTGCCTTGCATCTGTTGACAGAATGAGAAGTAACAACTACTTTGCTTGACAATTTACGTCAGCGCCACACAGCTATTATGTCCTCCTCTGTATTTTTTCATATTGCAAAATACATCGCCAGGTTAAAAATATTGCAATGTCAGTTGCCTTAACATTAATATTTAGGCACCTGGACTCAGAAAATATTAAGGGGTTTATTTTCCATTGAATATTAGTTCAAAACATGAATTCATTATCAAATTGCACATAATAGTATTAATTTAATAGCTGAAAGCTAATCTTGTCTCCAATATTCAAGGAATAACACATGGAGGTCAGGAGCCTCTGAAACACAGAGATAAGGCTGTGGTGGCACCGCTGTCCATGAGAGTGTGGGTGTTAACACACATACTTGTTAGACCCTTTGTTAAGGATAATTCATGACTCACTGTTCGCTTATTGTTGTCACTATGTTCTTATCTCAGCTTTGCACATTCACTGTCAGTCTTGAACTAACAGAAACCGACACCTGCACACGCCTGGATAAAACCTGTCAATGTAGAGATGCTTCACTGCCGTCAGTCAGCGCCTGACTGTCACCTGCTCTGCTTCTCTACCCTGTAATTACACAGGAAGTCCTATTTAACAAGAAAGCTGAGACGCAGTGAGGCAGTCCTTTGCAGGAGCTCCAAAAAATATACAGTAGTTTAGGTAAGAAATAGGATTTGAAAAAATATCGGTATACTTGAGTATTATAATACTATGTTTTGCAATATTTTGTTTTTGAGAATCAAAAATTCATAGAAAACACTGAAAGGTGGAGGTGGACAGTTCATTCTGTATTGTGTTTAAACTCTCAAATAATATTTAACAGTGTTGTAATCCATCTACAAACTACTTTACTTACTCTTTTGCTTTTGTTGTCTGAAACCCTCCCCTGAGAAAATAAAAACACAATATATTTCTTTCTTGTAGTCCTCCAATAAATTAAGTCTTAACCCCAATATTGGTATTCATATTGTAATATACAGCTCTAAGAGGTAAAGCAATAAACTTTAACAAACACAGACACAAGGATTTAATGCAAAAAGGAGTCGTGCACCAGGAAACATACATTAACAAAAAGCTTAATTAAAAAAGCTAATAGTATAATTTAATGTGAACAACCTTGCTGGAATAACCAGAGTCTGCTGCAGACAAGATTAAACCAACACTCTGATCTTTTAAATGGGTACACTGTGGTCTTAACACATGTTCTTAGACCCATATTATTTGCTTGTAAGACTGACCACAGGGCATTACCACATTACTGACTGCAGTTCTTCTCTCCATACAACACACAGAGGAACATAACACCAATGCCAACTTAGCATTCACACCACACCATCAGTTCCTTTTGGCCTGTTGAAGGATTACCGAGTAGGTTTTGGTCTGGGGAAACCATCAGGGTGGAGATGGTGGACGTGCTGTGGTTTGGACTCAACAGTTGCCATTTTGTGAGCCTTGAAGCTGTTATTAATATCTAATTTAATATCCAATGCTATCCAAAAGAGTATGGGAATTACTGTGAAGCAGGAAGTGCGGTTATAGTAAAGTAATCCATATCCTCTTGGAAAGGTTGTTTTCACATTTCTGGCTTGAGGATGTATTATCTTGTTTTTTTTGCCTGAATCCCCTGATTTAAAGAAAGATACTATTCATGTCACCAAGGAGGTACTTTTTAGTTTTCCTCATGTCTTTTTTATTCACCATGTTTACAGGCAGAGGTGGGAAGTAACAAAGTATAAGTACTTTGCAACTGTACTTAAGTAGATTTTTTAGGTATCTGTACTTTACTTGACTTTTACTCCCTACATTTGTGCATAAATATCTGTACTTTATTCTCCTTACATTCACAGAAAAGACTTGTTACTTTTTCAAACTAAACAGACATGATGGTATGAAAAATACATTTCTTCAGAGACGGAAAAAAATCACTTTTTTTTTCAGTTCCTTGCCCACTACCCACCCACATTTCATTTAATTGTACCCCTGCCTGTGAAAATTCTTAGAATTTTTTTTCAGTACCATTCATTGTGGAATTACAAAACAGAAACTTTTATGATTTTGCTTGGTTAAATAAGTATTGTTTCATTCATGGAAAAAAAAATGCAGTTTTACTTTTTACTTTTGCACTTTATTACAATTGAGAAGTTGTACTTTTTTACTTTTATGTAGGTAAAGGGGTTGAATCAGTACTTCTACTTTTACAAGAGTATTTTTTTTTACACAATTAGCTGTACTTCTACTGAAGTACAGACTGAGTACTTCTGAAACCTCCGTTTACAGGTGATAGAGAAGAGAAGAGAAGAGAAGAGAAGAGAAGAGAAGAGAAGAGAAGAGAAGAGAAGAGAAGAGAAGAGACGAGAAGAGAAGAGAAGAGAAGAGAAGAGAAGAGAAGAGAAGAGAAGAGAAGAGAAGAGAAGAGAAGAGAAGAGAAGA
>JAPTGZ010000018.1:6136073-6147307 GCA_029814645.1 Fowleria isostigma
ATTAGGCTTATTTCTAGCAGGGCATTTTTTTTTATTTATTTTTTTTACAGTGCAAAGACGAGAGCAGTAGAGACGAGGAAGTATTCTGTCCACTATCAAAGTCAAAGACTCAACAGCAAATAAAACAGCAAAGTGTGCAGACTATTCTTCCTCACAAACTACAAATATAAGACCATTAAAGGGAAGGTATTATGTGGTATGTTTATTTTACAGTTGTTTTTTTAATGAAATGAAAACCTCTTTTACCGGCTACTTCCCTTTTTTTTTTCATTTTACCCATCATGCAACCATCACCTTTGAGAAACACAAATACATAAGCCTGAGAAAAATCAAAATAACCTTATACTGTGGATTTTTGGTTTTCTGTTTCATTATAATTTTGTATAACATGTATAGTACATCATCACAGTAATTAATCCCTTTTTTTCTTGCATTTTAACCTGCATGGCCACTACACAAAGGGTTACTTTTATGTACTCTATCATTAAGCCATAGTAAAAAGTTGTACTTTAACTTAACTACTGGTACCTAACTATAAATTTGAGGTGTGACACGTGTATATTTCTACTTCATGCATTTTTATACTCCAGTCAGATATTGCACTTTTTTTTACATCACTATTTGTTCCACAGTTTTACTTTTCAGTACTTGTGAGTTTCTTTCCAGATCACAATCTTTGATCTTGTGTCTGGTGAAAACTACATATCTTCAAATACCTTGACTGTGAGTGTTATGTTCCTGTATGGTTGAAGAAAAGTTTTATTTTTTCCTTTAAGGTAATCACATTCTTTAAAACTCCTCTTGGGATAATCTGGAAAATGCACTCTACTGAACCTGAAAACAAGCCCGTTTTCCAAGGTCAAGGGAAAAAATATATAAGCAGTGATATGCTTCCATTTTCCACATTTTCCACATTAATCCAACAGGAAATAATAAAGTAACGCTGACAGTTTACTCCACTCTACTTTGTTGTATTTTAACTACATTTTGTTGAAAATACATTTACTGATATTAAGTTTTGGATGCAACACATGCACCTGTAGTTGAGATTATCCACACTGTACAGTTTCACACCAGGATGGTACTGTTGAACGGAGGTGTCAAACATATGGTCTGTGGGCTGACATCGGCCCATCAAAGGTTCCAATCTGGCACATGGGATGAATTTGTGAAGTGCAAAAATTGCACTGAAGATAACAGCTTAGGGTGTTAAGCACATTTTTAGTTCCAAATTTCAAACTTCAAAATTATTATTATTAAACCTGGTTCTTAATAGTTTATGCCTTTGTAGCTTGACTGTCATCTATAATGCATAAAATGATATATTGAGGCATAATGCTGTTATAATTGCACTTACTTCTAAAATAAATTCTCGGTTGTTTGGGTTATTCACATTTTTAGCTGATAGATCATAAGCTATTGAGAAGGCGCTGTGACCTGTATCATCTTCATCGTCTTCATCATCTTCATCATCACTGTCTTTGGCATTGTCATATTTGTCATCATTGTTTTTGTCCTCTTTGTCTTCATCCTCTTCATCATCCTCTTTGTCATCTTCATCATTGGTCTCATCGTCATTCTTGTCGTCATCTTCATTAGCAATTTCTTCAAGCATCTTCTCCAACAAAACTTTTGGTTGGATTTAATTTAAATTCTATAAGTAGTTTTCTTGGAACAATGTCTGCAAACTGATTACAGTTTTGAAAAATTTAGATTTTTTCAATTTTTAAAATATCAAAATTATTTGCCTTTACTTATAATGGGCCGTGTTTCGATGGCATATAACTGGAAATAGATAGAGATGGCAATGAAGTTACTATGGAGAACTGATACAAAGTCTTACATCAACTTTCATGTGGTACCATGACGTTTGACCTTGAGTAACCATGAAGGGTAAAAGTCAAGGTCACCAATGTCTAGATTTCAACAGTCTTCTTCAAAACTACTTGTTGGACTCATTTAACATTTTCTATGTAGCTTCCTTGGGACAATATCTACAGAGTTTAGTCAGAGGTTGTTTTTTTTTATTTTTGAATTTTTGATTATTTATTTTTAATATAAAAAAAAATGCCTTTACTTAGAATGGCCCATATTTTGATGGCTTATGACTAGAAATGGTTACAGATACCAGTATAATTACTATTGAGCACTGATAAGAAATCCTATATGGACTTTGATTTAATTTGTTGAGTTATCAGGACCTGACAACCTCACAAATTCAAGTTATTCATGATTCTTTATAGATCATGTAGGTGAGCTACGGGGCTGTTGTCCTATTTATTGTGAAAGGATAGTTTGTAAGTGTAAACAATGTCATTGTATAAATATTACTCTTGCACTATTGTATACTGTTATTGTTATTATATACAATTATTATTACTTTTTTGCACTGAAACAATCGTTGCAATACTATTATTTTAATGCTCTGGCATGTTTAAGATCAATGTTGTCTGAATAGGACCCTTGTGTTGTGCTGTATTGTATACTGACACACCTTTTCGTCAGCCCACCTGAGGTAAGGTAGGTGCTCCGGCGTTGGGTCGTGCGCATGCGCATGTGCACCGTCCATCAGTAAGGCATTATAAGGACTGTGGAGACTGTTGCAGTCTACAGTATCTGGACCGGACCGAGGCGGGTAGGAAGCATTTTGTCAAGGCGGAGGAGATGGGGGACAAAGAGAAAAAGGAGAAGGATAAAGATCCTTCCAAGAGCGACAGGGTCACTCTGAAAAAGGAGATTGGACTTATGAGCGCCTGCGCTATTATCATCGGTGAGTGTTTGACAGCTTTTGTCATACGGTCTATTCATGAAGAGCGGTTCGTTCCGGAGGTCTCAGTTGCACAGAAAAGTTAAACCCGGGAAACGTGTTGGGGAGCCGGCTGGTGGAATGTATCTGCTGTAATAAAGCGGATATACAGTTTTCCCACATTGTTTAAGTTACAGTTATTATGGCACACAATAGAAGAGAAAAAAAGTCATTTTTTCTATTCGGGTCTTGATCTACAGTAAGTACAGTGCAGGGATTGGAATCAAATTTCAACTATAACTCGGAAAAGAGTTTTCCAGGTCAATTTTACACAAATATAATAAATTACGCACACGCGACTCTCTTTTACGCATGAGCGATCAACATAAAAGAAACATGTGGAAACTGTTGCATCAGTCAGGATGATCTGAATATGGATATGCCTACGTGGCTGGACCTCTCATGTTGAACTTCAAAGGCATGCAGACAAAGCATAGGCTACATATGGTTCTGTGCAGCTGATAGGAATGAACTGTAAGAGTGAGGGGTTCGATTCTCAGAGCTGACCAGTGCGTTAAAGCAAGGCATCACTTATGTGTGTGGGTCATCTCTCTGTCTCAGCCCGCCTGTTCTGGAAGAAAGGAGGACATTTACAATATATAATGCAGCCATATAAAGTGAATGTCTGTGGTGGTGCAGGAAGTTGCGTCTGCTGCATCGAGTTTCCTGTGGTTGATGATGTTATGGTCAGTACAGTACACAGAGGCGGGAACAGCTTCATCAGCAGCAACTAAATTCAACAGGCACATGCAGCCAGTGTTGTAATCATTTGAGAAATATGTCAAAGGGTTCACCAACTTTCAGCTGCCAGATGATAGTTACAGTTGAAACCCCCCACCACCACTTCCTCTTTTACTTAAGTTGCTACCCTTGTTACACTTTGACATAATTTGCAACCTTATCATTTAATATATCACACTGTTCCGGATATAAGACCCAGTAATATGCAGGACAGACTCTCTATTGTTGAATGAATGGGGAAGAGGAGCTTTAATTCAACCATTACATCTAAGTATTTCTGTGTTAACCCTTTAGTCACAACTTCAAATCACCATGAAGTATACCACACTCTCACGTGTTTGTCTTTTCTGCAGTTGGACCACAGGCTCACTGAACTATGGGGTGATGAGGTCATTAACACATTCCTTAGATGAATATGTATGGTACAGTTATGTGTCATCATCGTGAGTGTGGAATGTGTGAGTGAAAACAGGCAGTAACATTATGTCTGCAGCGTTCCTACGCAGGCTCGGATCTCCAAATGACAAGGCTGCTAAAACCACATATGAGTAGGCAGGGTCAAGCAGAAGGGACTGTATATAAACCAAGATGAATGGAAATCGGAGACACATGTTAGGCATTATAGAGCTGTGGCTTTCAAAGGGGATAGATTTGAGATTACCTCCTCTGCCTGCAGCTCTCTGTTTCCAAGGTTTCATGTATTTTACATGGTTAAATATAACCTAAAGCTAAATTATCAATGAGAAAACAAAGGAAATGCATGGTAAAAGTAGGTAATAACACAGAACATTAACAACATTAGCAACATTTTTGTGAGGATTTTCTTTTTTGATTATGTATTTGGGAGCAAAGTGTGGCTCCTCCAAAACAGTTGTGGAAAAATGTATTAGACCATCAAAAGTCATCAGAAACAATGGTTATGCAATCAAGTACTAACTCCTGTGTGTAACATGTGACTAAAACTGACAGAAAAGAAGCATGAAATGCCTAAAAGCACTGTTTTTGTCAGTACAATGCCATAAATATTGATGTAAGAACCTATGTAATTTTGGTTATTATCAAGAAAACCATGGAAAATGCTTGATATCGGCTCTTAAATTAAACTGTTATGAGCTATTTTTATTGTTATCAGTATATCTGTCCAAAAAAATGTATCTTTAGTTGTACCAGGCATTAAAATGAAAAAGAAATTGAAGAAAACATAGGATGGTCTAATAATTTTTTTTTCCATGATTGTGTGTTATCATTTAAGCTTATCTTTTATTTTTCCTGCCAAGGTCAAATATATTGTTCTTTGATAGACACTGATAACATTCCAGTTACAGTTGATGCTAATTCTTAGGCCTGCCTATTGAGCCCACATTGTGCGTTGTTCATTTTGCAAATAGTAGCTACACTGAACTCTGAAAGTACACTGACGTCTGATAAAGTTGTAAAACACACGGCCCTAAAGGTGTGTGCAAATTGAACACCTCAAACAGATTCAGACTAAGCTCTTGTACACTTGTTTGCACGAAGCACAGATGGGCTGAAGCCTGAGCAGTGAACACACAAAGAAAACTTGAGCCACGCTGCTCTGCCCACCTCATACAGCCTACTCACATTTCCAATGCAGCACTACAGGCAGGTAAAACACTAACAGTGGATGATGCGTCAGCGTGTGCTGACATTTGGTCCAGACAGTCAACAACGCATGTCAAATCATAAACAAGTTTGTCAAGAAAATTCACAGATTTTACTTCAATTCCACAACCATGAACTGTTTTGCCTCAAGGGAAACTCTGTCACTCAGTGAATATGATCTAATCCATGAAGAAAAAGAAAGAAACTGCCTCCTGGGGGTTTTGAAGAGCAAAAACATTTGGTTGTGTTTTTGGGTGGTTGTAAGTAGGGCTGCACGATATTTGTAAAACTTGTGATATGGGTGTACAACATTGCAATAAAGATAATTTTGTGATATTTCTCATGCACCTAAGGAAATACTCATTACACCTACTACAAAAAATGTTCCTTAACAATGTTAAAATGAGCAAATTGTTCATATGCTGACGATAATTCAAGACAAAATGCTGTACTATTACAATTAGTGACACAATTCTGCGGTAGAACCTGGTGATACTGCTGCCATAGACCTTCACACACAAACACAGTCAAATATTTGGTCATTTTATTCACATATAACAATGTGTAAATGTAAATGTGGATGTATTTCATAATAACAGAAGTGTGAGAGTACCGCCATGTAAGAGCTTTAACTAAACAATATGTCATTGCTTGCCTGTTGGGCTGCAACTAATGAGGATTTTTAATAATTGATTAATCTGTAGATAACTAATCGATTCATCAGATAAACACAACAGACTCAATTTACAGATAAGTCACTAATAATTACATCCCCGCAATGTCTTTGATATAGTTAACGAGCACTAGCCTGCAACCTAGACTTGTTATGGCTCTGGTTATAGTCTATGAAATTAGTGTGATATGTATTAGTTTGAATTAACGATAGGTAACATGAGTCTGGTGGCCTGATGAATGGAGATATTTTAATTATGACAATAGTGTCTAACTAGCTAGCGGGCTAAAGTAATCACGACATACAGGCTATCTTAAGCTAGGTTTACATTATGTTCCCAGTGGCCACAGCAGCCCTGTTTGCTCCAGATGTACTGTGCTGTGGGATTTGGCCATTTTTTTCTCCATATTCAAGTTTTGTTACATAAACGGAGCCTCAGTTGTGCGATTCTGTGTTTTTGTTTGTTATGCTACACAGTGCGCAGGCATGCCCCAATACTAATGTACTCAAGACCCAACGAATCAACTACCAAATTTGTTGCCAACTCTTTTAAGAGTTAATTTAGATCCATTTAATCAATTTTTTGTGGCAGCGCCATAGAAACCTCTCTCCCATCAAATAGTCTCGCCTAGAGCAATGCCCCAGTGTATCCCACAAAATGTTCAAATTTAAGTGTTCAAGCCTTGCCCAAAGTTGTGCTCTGAAAGTATTCACATCTTTTCAACATTAATAACATGTAAAAAAAAAAAAAAAAAAAAGAATATAAATGAATGCCCGTCTTTGAGATATGAATATTGCACACTCCGTTGTCGTGATAATGATATTTTTTTAATATATCGTGCAGCCGTAGTTGTAAGGCGGGAAGAGGGATCAGTTTCCCCAGAGGCATGATTTGAATAAAACAATGATTAATCTGAAGAGTAATTTTGAAATGCCTCTGATGCTGAGAGGGTCAGTAGGACTCTTGAATCATGCTTTCAGCTGCAGTGCCAACCTTTATGACATAACAAACACAACACAGGCATTATGTAACCACTCTGCATCTCACCACAGCCTCCACAATCAAATCTGACAGTGATAAATGCTCTGTGTAGAGAGCCTCACTTTCCCAGCGCATCGTTAGAGAGTGCTCGGTGCGATTTTACGCCTCACACCCAAAACGTGTAGAGCAGAAAAACTTGTATTTGAAGTGGATACTTTTACTTTGTCCCCCAGTAACTCTGAAGAGAAACAAAAAAAACCCCACAAAGGATGGTGCAAAACATGCTTTGCTTGGACAGCTGCTGTTTGGTTACTTTCTCACATGATAGTTTTTGTTTTGTCTCTTGTTATTATCGAGGTGATTATGTCAAATCTTTGCCAGGACATGGCGGCTGGGTCTTAGCTGAGGCACCAGGGAACCTCTGTTTATCCCCACATGGTTGGACAGCTGAGTCATGACCCCCAACAAGCCATGTTTGCACCACAAACTTGTTTTACCAGTTCTTTATGCTCATGCTCATGGTTATACCTATTCCTGGGATAGAGTAACACGCTGATTATTCCCATATTAATAGGAATAGACTAATCATGTCTGATTAGTCAAATAACTTACTCACCAGCAGCTACTGTTTGAAAGTCATATTAAAGGTTCTTTGCACAACAATCTAAAAAAAAAAACTTAATTAATGACACCATTTCTAAACATGTATATGAAATTGCCACTGTACCTGGAGTGCATGAGCTTGAAACAAAATAAATGAAATGAAATGAAACTAATCTTAGCTAATAGCAGCAGAAAAGAGGCACTAAAGAGTGAGTGAGCATAAATGTCATGATTTTTTCAGAAAAAAAATACTCAACTGGTACAAGTATTCTATACAGGAAAACAAAGTACATGCTAGTTTAACTTATAAAGACCCAAATAGCAACCAAAGTCCAAAACCATCTACCGATCTAAACTGTTTAATCGCTGTTGATCCGCTAATCCTACAAGGATCCTACATGTAAATAATTGGTGTAAAATGCAGTTTGTCATCTTTTTATGGTCATCACATATGACCCATTTGGACGTTCAGAGGCTCTGTGGTTACCGTGGAAACACCGTCATCTTCTACAACATTGATTCACCAGTAAAACCCGTGGAGTTTGATCAATGACAGTGGATAGAGACACTGGGTTTATGCTCAGTTAATGCGAAATTTAACTGAAAAAGTCATCTTTTCTTCAGTTTTCTATGTTTCTGATATAAAACTTTCAACTTTAATCTGAGCTTTTATGATAGTAAATTAGATATAGGAAAATATTGGATTTTCACTGAAAAAACACAAAATACAGAGATAATATGATAATAAATAATGAGAAATCACATCAGAAAGGTTAAATACAGAGAAAAATTTATTTGGGAACTGCCATAAAAGTAGCACAGGGTCTTTATGGGTTAAAAAGTCGGAGAGTAGATAAGTAGTGGGTAGTAAAAAATAAAAAAAAATAATTATATAATACATGCAAATTTCTTCGCATTGTTTCACAGTACACATTTAAAAGGGTTATTTGTAGCACTGATATTCCAAATTGTCAACAACAGGGGAATGTTGAATACAAGAATGTACTCAAACACCACTAAATTTACCAAAGAATTGCTGCTACTTGTCCACAGACTGCATCAGTCACTGAATAAAACATGATACTAATTTTTTTTACACACAGTGGGATAATAATATCATCTTCTCCTTTGGACTCAACTTGGCTCCTCCTCGGCTCAACTGGTTAAAATTTGTCAGCCAAGCTAACATTTACTCTGCAAACTACAAATCAGCTCTGTTTCATATGTACATTTTTTTTTTGTCAATACCTGCACTAAAGATCTGTTTGGAATTGCCCAAATAAGGTCAGGATCGGACCTTTCAGTCACATCTGTGTATATTACTGCATGGTGTACATAATGTAACAACATAACATGGTAACTTTGCACCTTCATGAGCTTCATAAAACTCACCAGTGTTGAGGCAACATTGTAATTTCTGCATCAAATTCCAAACTCCATTTGTCATTCTGTGATTTTGTAAGTTGATTCTTATTGGTTCTCATCTTCAACTTTGCATTTGCATTAGTTTTCATTGCTGTGGGATACTAGCAATGTGACTCACTACTCCCTCTAGTGGTCACATACAGTTACACTCATATGTCGACCTGTGGCTGGAAATAAATTCAGTGTCAATTTCAGTGCAATATTATACACTGACCTCTTCGACATAATGTCATAACTAATTTTCCAGATACAATATTGATACTTTCAGATCTTTTTAAAAATTTTAAAGTTAAAAAAAGATACAACATATAGCTCAAGAGCTTAAGTGTACGTAGGAATGCCATATAGTCAAGCTTCTACAACTTATGCAACTTAGGTCTTGAATACTATAGTGACTATTTGTCATCAAAATTAAACTGATTTAAAAGTAACTGAAGACTTAAGACATAAGACTTTAACATAACTCAAATTGCCACTAGATGCATTAAGGGTTTGTGGTTTGCGTAGTCAAAAACACGACGTTCATTCCAGAGATGTGTCTCAGGTGTTTTATTGTTCGGTTTTGCGAGCAAACAATAATTGAGGTGTATTTGCTGCCTCTCCTGCTCATCCTGCCATGCTGGCTGAATGATTGACTGACACTGACTGACGTAAAAAAAAGCATAGCTCCACCCAGGTGCATGCTGGTCCTCGATGCTGCCTATTTATACCGAGGTGCCCGCGGTCTAAACCAATAAGAAAAACAAAACGAAAGGTGGTAAATACTACAGAATGAAAATAATAACCATGAAAGTCAAAAACATGTTCGAAATATTAAACAAACAACAAAGCAAACAATCAAAAATAAATAATTAGCAAAAATACTAAATTTACACTTTGAGCAAAAAACTAAATGCACAAATATCTCCTACAAATACATATTAAAATATGCTTGGTGTGCATGTCAGTGTGCTCTTTTGTGTCTTTTCCTTTGACTGTGATAATGTACTTTATACATGCATGTACTGGATACCTCTTGTCCAATAAGGACAGCTGAGAGTGCATGAAAGAAAGAAAGAAAGAAAGAAAGAAAGAAAGAAAGAAAGAAAGAAAGAAAAAAGAAAACAAAAGAAAATAGGTTTTCGAGTTTACTGCATGTCTTCCTGGGTGTACTTGAGGCTGATCAATTGCCACAACTTTTATACTCTCAACAAACTTGTTTAACCTGCTTATAAGTTCCTCATAACTCATAACTCATCCCTAATCACCTGCATTAATTACCTAAACCCAACAACAACAGCCAACTTTTGCATCAAAATTTCAGTGGTAGCACTTTGAGAGATGGCAAATGTCAAAGGATTGGTATACTTTAACAAGTCTGTTGAGATTTTTCTCTGGTTGTAGTTTTTTTTGGGGTTTTTTGTTCCTTTTGTTGTCATGATTTGTGCTTGTATCTTCCCTGTCATTGACTGCTCCCTTAAGTGGCATTCTGTGAATTTCCCCGCCACATCTGGGTCTAGTTATTTGACGTCCCTATTAGATGTACCTGACTCTGTTTCATGCCGTCATGGAAAACGTAAGCTGCTCTTACTACACTAACTTCTGTGCCTGGCATGGAGCAGAGCGTTTAAATATCGTCTAATGCATAGGTGTCAAACATGCGGCCCGGGGACCAAAACCAGCCCACCAAAAGGTCCAATGTGGCCTGCAGGATGAATTGATGAAATACAAAAATTATTAACTCAATTTAGTTCAGGAGTCAGATCCAGACATGGGATCTCAAATAGAATAATAACATAATAATCTATAAATAATGACAAGTACAAATTTTCTTCCCAATCTAATATAAAACAAGAACATTATGCTATGAAAATATTTACATTTAAGAACTATCCTTTGACAATAAATTGTGAATAACCTAAAATGTCCAAAGAAAATTCTGTGCAATTTCATCAATATTTTGCCTGTTACTAAATGTTTTGTGTATTTGTTGGTCCACTGTGATCTGCAAGTTCTGGTAATAATAAGGAGACATGTTATATTGTAGAAACTTACTCTGAAAGTTACTAAATTTTTAACAATATTCTGCCTGTTGCCACATGTTTGTGTAACATTGTGTGTAATACTGATGTATAAATGATAAGTTGAGGCATAATATTGTTAAAATTGCATTTATGTTTCTTACAAAATTTCAGTTTTTTTTTTTCAGGTTATTCACATCGTTTTTTTGTGAAAGATAGTTTGTAATTTTTTTTTTAATGCACTAAAACAAAGAGGGAAGAAAAAAAAAAATTCATTCATTTATTCATTTTCCAAACCCGCTTTTTCCTCACTAGGGTCACGGGGGTCGCATGGAGCCTATCCCAGCTACTTAAGGGTGAAGGCGGGGTACACCCTGGACA
>JAPTGZ010000018.1:6222378-6232951 GCA_029814645.1 Fowleria isostigma
TGCAAGCAGAGCTTTGTTGTGGCGTGTGATATAAGACGTGACTGGCGCGATGTTATGACGCATCACGTAACGCTCTATGTCATCATGTAAACTAGCGGGTTGACCCACATCTGGCAGTCCCATTGCATGCAGATCAGAGCTGAGCCGATTGAAGGCGATTTTAACCCACGTCGCTTGTCAAGTCGTTTGACGCAGGTCGGTGCACCTTTTCCACTGCCACCAAAAGCCGACTGTTAGCAGGTTTAAATGGGTTTTTTGGCCAGTGGGAAAGGGGTATAAAAAACATCACAATGACTGGTGAGTAGTAACAAGTAGAGCCCAAGCGATATGGGATTTGGGGGGCCGATATTGATATCGATATTGAGAATTACCATAAGCTGATATCCGATATATCGGTCGGGTCAGATATCGTCCGATATTTCAACCATAGTTTAGACATTGAAACTTTATTATTCAAATGCCACAATAGTCCTACACTGAAACTCACACAGTACTGATGAGTAAATATTTTTTATATGTATCACATCCATCTAAACTCCATTACATCATATTATTATGTTACAATGCCTTAATATTAGTTACTCACATAGCATTTCAGTACTTTCAACAGGGATGAGGTCATTCAGTCAATTTACTGCATGCCTCAGGTTCTCCTCTGCATACTGCTATGTCATGGAGAACATATAGTTTCTTTTACACATGACCTCTGCTGATCATCAGCAGAGACTATACGGCAGCAACATGACTCTTCAGTCATTGTGTCAAACTGAAAAACACTAAAATACTCCTTCCACACATCTAACTGAACTAATATACCAACAAACACAACGTGAGACATACAGCATCAAAACACACAACAGTAACCTACTTTAGCACCTATTTTCAACTTGTAACATAAATGCAGTCACCTGACTCTGTGAAACAGGAAATGACACGTGTTACATGACTCGGCAAACGGTCCTTAAAACACAAACAAGGCAGTTTGGTACCATATCTGTGATTACGTCACAGAGGTCAAACTTACATGATTTCATAAGCCCCGTTTTTTTTCGCAGAGTTAGTTTATTTCATAGAAACTTGCTACAGATTCGTCACAGATCCTCCCGCTCCCGCTTTTATGAGGCATTTCGCTGGTCTGGGGTTACGTTCTATGTTTTAGGTTTAGGGGATAACTAGCTTATGTCGCTGCACAGACACAATAACCCAAATTAAGTAGTGACATGTCGTACCGCAAGTTTCTCTGGGCTGATCCAGTTGTTGCTGGGGAACTGGACATCAAACTTGACGTACAGGTCTCCCTTCTCAAAGGGGTTTCGATACTGTGGCATGCCCTCTCCTCGCACCACCCTCACTGAGCCTGAGGAAAAATGCAAAAACAAACAGAAGCCATTTTTATCACGGGACATGGATATTCAGGTCAAGAGGCCAATGTTTGCTGGTAACCTCTAAACAAAACAAAAACATTATGGTCAAAGTTCATTACACAGCCAATCTGTCCACTGATATTACATGTTTATAACTGGTGTGATTCCAATCAAGCGCCCTACAATGTTTATGTATCGACCCAACTTTCACCCACGTCCTAATCTATTTGGTCTTTTTGTTATTTAGGGGTTGTATCTTAGAACGATCTAACGGGAAAGAAACAAGTGAACAGAATTCTAGAAGGGGTTACCTGGTTCAATGACTTTGCCTGCAGGGTATTTAACAACGATCTGTCTTCCATCTAAGTGTTTGAGCATAAACTGGAAGCCGCACAGCGCCTCCACCAGGCCCAGCTTGTGGTTCATGAACAGGTCATTGCCATCTCGCTTGTATGTCTGAAAATCGTTGGGGAGAAATGTGTTAATACATTTTCATCATGCTGCACGATTTAATAAATTTTTTATGTACATTTCAAAACATTTGTAACCTTTTGTTAATTAGAACACTTAATCAGAGTTGGGACTCAATGTCAACTGATATTACACTATCAACAACAACCTGCTGGAGAAATGTACTACTACTATCCTTTGTTTCCACATCAAGTCAAAATTTAAACAGTCTCAGTACACAGAGGGAAAAAACAAAACTCTTAAGAACATCTGGTTTAGCATCAGTAACATGCACAGTCCTTGTCAGCATTACCTCAAATTGCTGTAACCTGTTTGACTTGACATCAATGGCCTATACCTCATGGGAGAGGAAGCCTGAGGCACATTTCTGCAGCTCACTCTGCTGTTGTACTTGAACTGAAAAACACTAGTCTGTCTACTTGGCCTGTAGAAGTCTGCACTTGACACTGACACACTTGGCATACAGGTTTCCGATTCATTCAACACACACCTGAATGGTATGCAAAAGGGAAAAAAATGAATATCATGAGTCACATATTTTGGTAAGCTGCTGCATCATCATGAGTCATGATTTTAACAGAAACGATAACTTCTGCTCAAATGCTTAAATCGTAGTGTGATTTCTACTGCTGTCTGTACAATAAACAAAAACAAAAAAACATGTTTGCTTTAGTCTGCCAGTGTCAGACTTCAGAGGCCAGCTTATGTTATGACCTATTTTTCCTTTATCAAACATTTGGAATTTGCACTTAGATATATAAGCTTCCCCAATAAAAGTATGTCTGCCTATGTTTATATGCCTCCCTTATTCCTATGTCTCTGAAATGTGTGCCTTAACCTGCTGTCCTCCATGTACCTGGAATATGTATGTCTATATGTTAACCTGATCTCTGCCTGTTTTAACATGCCATATGTAAAACGGCTATGATGAAGAAGATGTACAAGATCTGTGAAGACACATTTTCCTAAGGGGACAATAAACTAACTTGGCTCTAATGCAATTTTGACAAGATGTCACAGTTATTCTAATTTGAATAATTTCCTTTTTACATTTAAAACAGTAATACTTCAAAATGATCACTGTTGGGATTAACATCTCACATAATCCTGATGATTCAAGCTTTCAACAGACATTTTATGTCTACATGATGACGTAGTGCAGATGCCTGAAAATCAAAATGGTGGTTTCAAAGTAAAAGAAAACCTCTGAGCAGGAGTGTTCAAAATGTCTGCCGTTTATAATACAGTCAAGTTAAAAGTATAGTCCATTTATTTCTGAAAACCCCTGTAATGTTCACTGCAACGCTAAATATCATTCCAAATCCTCACATAGAGTATGAGCCTGAGTCCAACAGAGCCAGCACAAAGACCGCAGGCAAAAGCATATTCATCTAGAGTGGCATGTAAACGAGGGGCTGTAGTCATTATAATGAGGTCCATCTTCAATGTGACATGCATTCATGAAACTGCAACATCTTCAAGATCTGTGCAATGCTGAGTTTGACAGCTCAGCAGTGTCATGTCAATCTGGTCCTTAAGAGGTTGAAGCAGCACCAGCTGGAACTGACTACAGTCGACCTCTGTAACAATGATGCAGCAGTGTTAGTGATGCCAATAAGATGTTCAACTTTATTGGACAGCCACTGAAAGACCAGGTGTTAGTCCTTCATCTCTGAACAGATTTCCTGAATACTTTTGCTCCAGCAATTTTACACACTCAGGAAACATTACAGGTGCAGTGTTGTACTTGTGATGTTTTCACCCTGCCTGAGATTATCACCCACAAAAGAATCCTATGTCCTTGAGGTGAAGGATGTTAGAGGGGAATTAAAGGCACCTTTATATGTGCAAGAAAAAATTAGCAACTGAAAAAACAGAACAAGGTAGCTATTTTTCTCTGTCTAACAAGATAGAGGGCAGATGTGCAGAGGTCAGTAAGATGAGCTTATAACCCTACCTCATGCTCTTTTTCCTGCAGCACAAGGACTATGTCACCAGGCTCAACGCCAGGTGCCTGGTCAGCTTCACCTCCAAAGGTGATTTTCTGGCCGTGCTTCATGCCTTTGTCCACATGGACTTCCAGAATCTTCACCTCCTTCACAACTTTCTTGCCCTCGCATTTTTTACAGCGGTCTTTCTCACTGATGACTTCACCTGGGGAAGATTTCAGAGAATGAGGTGAAGATAGATCAACATTTTTATTTGTCCTTCGCAGGATAATTGCTGTCAGATTTTATTCAGCAACGAGAATACAGAACATCACTCACAAACATATGCTGTGACACAAACCTAACAGAACAGCGATTTCACAACTATATACCCACCACCATATGCATACCTGTCTAACACATGACCATTTGTTTTGTTTTGTTTTAATTTGAAGATCTAATCTTCAAAAAACAGACTAGAGCAGGATGATCACAGTTTGGATCGGTAAGTTCACATCTCTACCTCTTACCTTCTCCATTACAATCGGTACACACAGATTGCATCTGTTGGACCATCCCTGGAGCCAGCTGTCTGATCATGATGCGCATGCCACGCCCCCTACATGCTGAACATTTTTGTACAGCACCCGTCTTGCCTCCCTGCCTGGATACAGACACACCGAGGGATGGACGTATTGTTAGAAACAGAGGTGACCCTATGCCATATTTAGAGCAAGATTTATACAGCCTCAGCAGCAGCACAGACTAAATAAACAAACAGGACGTTATCGGTACAGACAACAGCACAATGACACACATTTGTGTCATAATCATAAAACTTACCCATTACAAGTGCTACAGAGTACATTCTTGCTAAGTTGTAGTTTAGTTGTTTTCCCATTGTAGAGGTCTTCCAGTGACACCCTATTAAAAAAAAAGATTGTTTAGAGAGTATTTTTGCTGATATACCCATTGAGTGTTCAGTACATTGATTAGTAACAGCATAATTGTTAACTGCTTTAAAAGACAAAACTGTGTTTTTACTTGAGTGGATGGACCATGTCCTCTCCTCTCCTTCGGCCTCCATTTCTGGAGCGGCTCCCCTGGCCTCCCATGAAGTTAAACAGTCCACCTCCAAAGATGTGGGAGAAGATATCATCCATCCCTGGACCTCCCCCACCTCCTTCCCGCAAGCCTTGCTCTCCACATCGATCATAAAGTTCCTTCTTTTCAGGGTTAGTCAGAACTTCATAGGCAAAGCTGATTTCCTTGAACTACAGTTTAAGGAGATAAACAAAAGTAACAATAACTGATAAGGAAGACAGCATATACCTCATAACGTGGTAAAAACCATGTATAAGAAACAACGTTTATCCATTTTGTTTTTTATTGTATACTCTTATTTTGTATTGTGCACTTTGAGATTTTTTGTTAAATGTAAAGTGCGTTATAAAGAAAACGTATGACTATGATTATGATAATTCTTGCATGAAAGTACCACCAAAGATCACCCCAACCACCACCACCACATTATTCTTTGAGTTCAGCTTTGGTGTAAACTAAAGAGACAGCCTTCACAAGTAAAGTATGCAGAAGGTTGCAATATTCTTATATAAGGGTCATTCATACCTAATCACATGACCTGACTTCCAACATATAATCCTTAAAAGCTCCTGGACTTTGAAATCAAAAGAACAGTAAGTGCTAGTAAAAACCCAATAGATTTGCAAAAAAAGAACTTGTAAACTAAAATTTAAGGAATAACACCTCCCTAAACCAATGCCAACTAAATATTGACAAAAATACTATTTACAGCTGCACTGAATATGTAACATGACATGTGCATGTCATGAGCCCTATAATATGTCCATGATGTTTAAATTTCACTACTTATACCCTTTTGAAATAATGCTTCATGACATAATTTTCACAAATCTGTACTCTCCTGCTGAGGCATTCAGGACCTCAATTCTAAGCATTTTCAATAACATTACAGAAATACCACTCTGAAATCTAATGACATTATGTAGAGCAGTGAGCGGTCTGCCATTATACTGCACAACAGCTCACAAATTTCAGCTATACCAAACAGCATGAGTGTTAGAAAGTAGGGCTGCATGAATAATCAATTTTAAATCGAAATCCGATTTTTTAATTAGGAAGATTTTTAAAACAGGGTAATCGTCAAATCGATTTTATCTCTCTTGTGTCTGCGAGCCACGCATCTCTGCCCGTCCACCTCCACCCTCCGCATTACTGTAGGCACTTCCTCCTGTCAGCGGTCTTTCACAAAATTCCATGTAATGACCACGGACCTTAAATCTGTGATGGCATCATGGAACTGCATAGTCGGACTATGCATCCAGCACACATCAGAGCTCCGGGTCATAACCTTGCGAACATCTCACCACCTATAATTCTCTCACTCATCTGGTCCATGCACACATAAGTGATACCTGTCACTGACTTACATTGGTAGAACTTCTGTGGCCCATCACAGACAAACATGCGACTAGTCTGTGTGTACGAGTCATAAGGTCCGGTAACGCACCCCCCGCACCCTCCCCTCCCCTCCCCTGGTCCTCGGATCTGTGAGTACCTCTGATCAATTCTCTTTCTGTTCTGCAGACCCACAAATCTAAATCAAAAATCAAGTTTTTAGAGGGGAAAAAAATATCAGGATTTTATTTTAGTTCAAAATCGCACAGCCCTATTAGGAAGTTTAACTTGTAAAGCATTAGCAAATCGTCTGAATAATAACATAATTACTGCCAGGGTAAATACATCACACACAGACAGTAGCACACTTAGGTGTTAAAATGAGGAAATAACAGATTTTATACAAGATCTTCCTAATATCACCATAAAAGTACGTATGCGATTGACAAAAAAAAATTCATAGAGGCTCAGTTAACACAGATATATCAATTTGGTCACTGTTTATTTGTTTTACTTATTTCCACTTGAGTGCCAAATAAAGAAAGAAAGCACCTTGTGAAAAACATGTAACTGTATTTTTGTTCAAGTTTTCACCACAACATTCTTGGGCAAAAATTACTGTTAACATAAACACAACAAATACATAGCTGCCTTTCCCATCTGTGAATGCACCTTTATTATTAGGTACATTTGTGTTCTGTATGTTGTGTTAGAGCTAGTTACCAAGCTAGTTGCTTGGTGTACTAATGAATATTTACAGCAAATGTCTCGAATATAATTGCAACTATACAGGTTTAAGTAGTGAACTGAGGGTGGGAGTCAATGAGTTTTACTTCTTCACACTCCCTTTTGGGCCACTATTAATATACGGGTGTACTGTATATTAATAGTGAATTATTTTATACATTTGGGTAAATTTATATACACATGATAAAATGTATAAAATATATGAATGTTATGTTGTTTCCGTTGTTGAGAATAGAAACAACACTGTACATAGTGCACAAACTTGAAATAAACCAATGAACTTAATGTTATTTGCACAACGACCAAGAACAATGCATCCATAAGTGTTATGCTTATTTGAAAAGGGTGGGGGGTATTTTCACATCCAGTAATCCATCTTTAAACACTCCTTCCATTGTTTCTGACACGGTATTACTCACTACAAACTACTGCCGTCAGAGGGAAGATCAAACCTTCCAAATCAGTGGCATTAATCTTACCTTGTCCCCTGCGTTTGGGTTTTTGTCGGGGTGATATTCTTTTGCCAGTTTCCGGTATGCCTGAAATTACACAAAAGGAAGAGTGTCGTTAATCAAGGAGATGGATCTGCTTGTTTACGAGAATCCCTCCGCCATGACTCGAACACAGAAACCGTATCTACGTGTTACGCAATCGCACGTGCCTTAAACATAAGATAAACCGGCAAAACACATCAACCGACCCATCGATCCTTCAGCGTCACCAACCAATAACCTTGTCATAGTTCAAGGCACCGTTAAAGTTGTGTTCTACCATAGCGGGTCCCGTATCGCACTTTCGACGAAAAACGTTCATTCAACACGACGTGTGACAATATAACGTTAAAAGCCCTTGTACCAATTAGCATATATTGCTAATTCCAACGAGATACGTACGATATAGCGTGCGCTTCAAAAATACAAACATGGCCGATCCCATCCAATGAAATCGGCTGAAAAACAGAAAATACATAAACGACTGTGTATAGAAATGAAACGTTGTACATTTAAGATGTTATCAGGTACAGTACATTCGCGTACATGGGGGTTGTGAAAATGGCACCCGCAGCTGGTTATCGTCAACAAATTTAACACTAGTCAGATAATCTAGTGGTCTTTCGTTGTCATCTTCAGGAGGAGGAAAAACACATCATTACAGAAATTGTATCAACAGCAGTCGGAAACATTTATTACTAAATGTTATATGTAAGGTTACTGTCCAACCTATTTACCGCACTGGGATCTAACCTGGTTAGCTGTAGTTAGGGGTCAGATCCAAAGACGAGATCCTGTCAATGTATTATTTGTCACCCAGTAAAACGTCTTCCTACATCATCCTAGTTAATAGCTTTACACTCTTAGAAATTAAAGTTTTTCCACAACCTTCGATAGATATAAGCTAGCTCAACGACAACTAAGCTAGCTAATGCTACCGTGAGGTCAACAGTATTATGTGAAGCATCAAGCTAAATTACCTTAACAGGCTACAGTTGTATTTTCTGTAGTAAACCAATATTTATCATCATGTGACTGTGCCTTGGGTCTTGATTTTATCACGTGTAAAGGACAGTTATTTAACGTTATAGCCATATTTTTACATGCGCATTCGGGCCACTTGGCTCGCTAGCAAAACGGGCTAGCCCGGCTCGCAGCTAACGTTAGCTCCCTGCTCGTAGCAACCATGGTAGCATCCCATTTCCTGATTGCCGTGACAGTAACGTTCCCGAACAAGAAACAAAAACATAATGTAAGCCGTCGTGTCGTTTAACCCCATTCGTGTAACGTACCTTCTTGAGTTCATTTTCAGTTGCGGATGGAGATACTCCAAGAATGTCGTATAGTTTTGTATCGACCACATTAGCCATGGTGTTGCTGTGGATGTTGCTTCAGCAGGGAGGTGGATGGACAAAGAGAAGGAGCCGGTGGAAAATGTTTAGCTCGTGCCGTGTCAATTTCCGGAAAGTTCCTTTTGTGTGCCCACTGCTGCCCTCAGGCGGTAGGACTGCGGCATGACAGCCAACCACACGAATATATAAACCAGGGGTCTCAAACTCATTTCAGTTTAGGGGCCACATTTAGCCAAATTTGATCTGAAGAGGGCCGCACCAAGAAAATAATACCATAGTAATATATAAATAATGACAACTCCCAACTTCCCTCTATGTTTTAGAGCAAAAAAAAAGTAAAATGTACGATGAAAATATATACATCTACAAACTATCCTTTAAACCAATGTGAATAACATGAACAACCTGTAATTTCTTAAGAAAACTAGTTCAGTTTTAACAATATTATGTCTCAGTTTATCTTTCACAGATCACAGTGGATCTACAAATATACAATAGATTTAATAACAGGCAGAATATTGGTAAACTTCCACTTCAGATTTTTCAAAATGTGCATATTTATTCAGGTTATTCATGTTTTTTTGTGAAATTATGGTTTGTTTTAGTGTAAATACAGTAAAATGACAGAAAATTTTTATATTTATAGAGAGAAAAACTGGGAGTTGTGAGTATATCTAGGTGATTATGATTGCATTTTAGTGATCTGACCCACTTGAGATTAAATTGGTCTGTATATGGAACCTGAACTGTGTAATTTTTGGATTTCACAAATTCCTCCTGCGGGCCGAACCGGAGCCTTTGGCAGGCCGCATTTGGCCCCCGGGCTGCATGTGTGAGACCCCTGATATAAACTGAACATAAACACCATTTTCTGAAAGTATAGACATTAGAGAATCATCACAAAGAGCCATAAGTACTGTGATAAATTAAGGATAGTATTCAGTATTAGGTCTGTTGCTCTTTTCCTTTATACCTACTCCCACGAAGCACCATTCTGAGGAAACATGGTATTTTATTCCATTTTTATGCAGACGACAGCCAAATACAGCTCTGGAAAAAAAAATAAGAGACCACTGCAAAATCATCACTTTTTCTGATTCTATCATTTATAGTATGTGTTTGAGTAAAATGAACATTTTTGTCTTATTCTCTAAACTACTGACAACATTTCTCACAAATTCCAAATAAAAACATTGTTATTTAGAGCATGCATTTGCAGAACTCCACACATGGTCAAAATATGCAATTTTTCCAGACCCCAAATAATGCAAGAAAATAAGTTCATATTCATTTCTAAGAAAAACACAATACTAATGTTGTAACAGGGGGAAAGTTGATAAATCAATATTTGGTGAAATAACTCTGATTTTTCAGTGACAGTTTTCATATGTCTGGTTTCTCCACTGTTGCTGTTGGATGACTTTATGCAGCTCCTGATGTAGAAATTCAAGAAGCTCAACCATGTTGGCTGTCTTGGTTCCATCAATTTTCATCTTGATTCTATTCCAGAAGTTTTCAAAGCAGGTTTGGAGGTTGGGCTGGACAGGGTCTTCATCTGGTGGTCTGTCATCTACACCTTTATGGACCTAGCTGAGGCCAGGAGCATTGTCCTGAGAGAAAAAACAGTCTTCAAAGTTTAGGAACATTGTTAGAGCACAAGTTCAGTAGTTTTCAAGTTAGTTTTGGATTCCAGTTACTTTTGCAGTACTAATAGCACTGTTTTTGCCACCCAGCTAGTCCTATTGGAAGAAGACAGTGATGGACCTGTAGTAGTTTTTGTA
>JAPTGZ010000018.1:6254507-6267912 GCA_029814645.1 Fowleria isostigma
TCTATCTATCTATCTATCTATCTATCTATCTATCTATCTATCTATCTATCTATCTATCTATCTATCTATCTATTTAGGCTTTATCCATTTAATCTGATTATGAGAAATCAGATTAACACATGTAGATTTCTCCCCAAAGTATACAGGTTAATCTGATTTATTTTGGGGGTTTTAACATCTGCACATGTGTAAAAGAAAAAAAAATCTATATAAACAGAAGTTATGCAACAATAATGTGAGCCTAAGAAAAAAGATAAACAATAAAAGCAAACAAAGGATAGCAGCAACATGTGACCTATTTTGTAGTCTTACTAGCTCCCCCATTAGGACAGGTAATAATGACATCGTAGGCGTTGCCATTGTCAACAAGACAAGACTGGATGTTTTGACAATGACAGGAAGTGTATGTCTTACATCATAACTTACATACACAAAATAAATCCAATAATGGACTGAAACCTGTAAACCATTTCTGAAGTCCATGTAAACGTGTCAAATCTGATTATGGCAACTAACCAGATTTTTATTGTCATGTATGCGGGCTCACTGATCCCTGTGACATTTTATCTCAGAATGAACTCTGTCTCTTGACCAATGTATGCAGGGCTAGCAAGACAAGTAGCTTTGAAAATGGGTAGAAAGTGTTGAATACTGAAGATTAGACCTGAGCAGTGTCTGATTGAATTTTTGACAGAAAGCATGTTCCATATCCCTAAAATTAGCTACCTAGAAAAGTCATTCAAATATCATGTCATGATGATGCCTGTTCTGTTTCCCTCACTTTCATCCTCTTCTGCTGCATTTCTGTCTCCATTCAGAAATTGCCGCAGGGCCTGAAAGTCTAGTGAGCTGAACTTGCACCTTCTCATTTTCTTCACAGCAATAGTAGGAAAAGCTCAGCTGTTACAAATTACACTAAGAATAAGCATAATGCAGAGCCTTGGTGGCTACAACTAAATGAAACGCAGCTTTAATTAATGTTACTAATCACACCTTTGCTGTAATGATGTGATACGATCTTTGCCACAGGGAGAGAAAACACAAAATAAGAAAATTCTGCAAATTTAGCACACAGGCACCTGTAACCACACAGCAGTTAAGTAGCTGCTTTTATGCTGCTGCTGAGTGTGCAGCTCTGTTCCTTCTGCTTCATTGAACTAATATCTGGCCGGGCAAGTCTGTACTGCTGCTAAATTCAGATCCGTCTTCTTCACTGCTGCCTCATGCTGCACATGTGCGACATGGCTGGAGGAATAATCTGTGTGTGAAAAGTTTGGTGGTGAATTAGTGAGTCATGCATGAATGTTTACATTTGCATGAATAAAATACTACTTAATACGCATGTAAGTGTATGACGTTAATTGACAGGGGTGCGTGCTTACACTACTCTTACAACTGCTTTGTATTATGCATGCATGCGATAGTATGGTGTCGTTACTAAGCAGCACAGACACGTGTTGGTGACTCATTTAGTAATGTGGGGGAAGCTGAGCAGCAGCAAAGCAAGGCTGGTTAGGTTATGGTTGTAATTTCAATGGGATTTTGGATATCCCCATATAATCTTGAGACTTACAGGAGACTTACCACATCACCAGGCTTTAAAACTTGGCGAAAAGGTACTTTTGAAACTCCAGGACTCTGTTTAATAAATAAGATTTGCCTGTAATGCTTTCTCAACTGTGGAGGATTTGTTTTTCAGTAACTGGACTATTACAGTACAATATAAAATACATATAAGGAAACAATATAACAGTATAAGGAAAACGACTTAGAGGCTTACACTATTATAAAATCAAAGTGGATGATCTGGTAGTATACTGACTGAAATTGTGATTCAACTGCATAAATTCCAAACTGTTCCTGTTGTTGTTTATATATTCAGAGTAATCACAGGTCAACGAGTTCACAGTGCAAGCCTTACCACTTCATTTCTTAATTGCTGAATTTCTGATTTTGCAGAATGATGTTGATCCCATTTATAGTAGTAGAAAAAACTTTCATACACCCTCAACATTTTACACTATCTTCAATATTATCATGGAAATATTGGTGGAAAAAAAAACTTTTTTGTTTCAAAAGGTTCGGCTGCATCTGATAGACACAAACAAATGAAGTTTTTTTTTTGGTTTTTTTGGGTTTTTTTTAATTGTTAATAAGATAAAGCTGAATTCTGGACAGTTTCAACATGTCATGCCCTGGATGTGTTTTGTTATCTAGCTGAAACATCCAGTTTTGCCTTTGATGGAACAGAGCATGTGCAGAAGAAGGCATATGTGTTTGAAGAATGGAACAATACTTGGTAGAGTTCAATGACTTAAGAGTGACTCTTAATGTAATATATCACAAATGAATGGGGTGTCCAAAAACTCTTTTCCACTATGAATAATGATTACAGTGGTCTGTACTTTTAGGAAATTATCTGCTTTAGAGATCATATTAGCTAAATCGCACATACTTTGATACGATGCAGTAGTAACCAAATGACAAAAGTGTTGCTTGGCTGATGTTTCCAAGATATATGACAAAGTTTTATGACATGTACATCAGTTTATTTACATTTATATTATAGATTTATAAACCTTACACTAAAAGGAATCTGAAAAGTGAACGTATTCTATTGTGCAGAAAGTATTTTAAAATAGAACTGGTAGCTCAGACACAAATATTCCTTCGGGTAATACCTTTTCTCTCATGAATTCACACAATTTCACATTTTGACCCAATACTGTATCCTAAAAACTGTAGCCAACTATAACTGTTGACTTGACCTAAATTCGGTAAAGTTTCACTACTTTTCTTCTGGAGGCACTTTGCTTATAGACCGGTGTTGCATTTGTTAGAAAACATCAGTTCTTTGATGTTAACATACACTTTGTGAAATGCAGTGTTTTTTAAAGCTATAAAGTGCAACATCTCCACAGTACAGTATGTAAAACAGACTTGATATGCATTTGTAATAATAAATGCTAGGGTCTGTTTGATTTAAGATGTTATATCTCTTTTACTAACAAATATTTAGTCTTCACATTTAACACCATTAAGATTAAATGGCATCATGTGAATGTCTCTAATGTAAATGGAGCTACTTCATCTGTAAAAAGGATTTTAAGACGTTTTTATCAGCAGTGGTAGAGAAAACAATTATGCTGTGACATATTGTGTTGAGGTTTGGAGAAATGTATATGAAATTAATTCTAGACCCTATGACTAAAATTAAAAAATAAGCTATTCTAATAATATAGGCAATTATAAGCATACTAATTGACTTTTATATGATCCTGTACCCTGAAATTTGCAGATATTGTATATTATAAAATACTGCAAGTGCTTTCTCCAGTTAAAAACCCCCCGCCTAAGAGAAGGGAATAATAATTTAAGAGGGTTGGTTATCTTTGAGACATGTTAAGTGGGAACAAATTTAAAATATAGATGTGTTTCTGTTTTTGGAAGGAAACTACGAAATGAGCTTAGTGATGAGTTGAAATTGTGTAGCTCTCTGCTGAGGTTCTTCAAGATGATAATCCAACATGACTTAAATCTAACATAACTAAGAAATCAAATCTAAAGTTGACTTATTTATGTAGGCTTATTTCTTGTACATTGCTGACAATCTGGGTGATTCAAGGAAAGGAAAGAGAATAGGCAAAAATAAGCTTTTGGTTCCAGCTCATTCAGTTTTTCAGCTACTGATAGTGAGATCCATGTCTGTTGAAATAATGTTCATTTTATTTATGTAGCCGATGTAGTGGCAAAATTATAGGTCACTTATGTAACTGTCAAACCCAGATCACTTAGGCCTGTTATATCTGACATTTGTGTAATTCTCTTACTTTAAACCTCTTCTGTTCCTAAGTGATCACGCTACACTATTCATATCTAAGGTCAGAGTACACTCTTGGACCATTGTATAGTAGAAGAACAGGGAGTGTTTTGTTTCACACCGACACACATGTCCAGAGGTCCCCTCATCTAACATCATGTGGTTCTTCCCCTTTTCACAGAAGAGGAACTCTGAGTGTCTCCTGTCTATCTCATGATGGCTCCATGATGTTCTGACCATTTTTCAGCTGACTTTAACGTTGCCCTCATTTCTGTAAGAATCATGTCTGTCATGCCAATATCTTGTGGGTATAAAAACTCACAGCCTGTGCTCCTCCTTAACCCCTTTCCCCTCCTACACTTTAACTTTTGTTAGAGAGGGGTCCTCCTTACAAGGGCTGAACAAACTCAGACGTAAGACCAGTTTTGCCATTTGTGTTCTCTATTGACAGATTTTTTTCCCACCACATCTAAATAAATTTATTCATTTATTCATAATCACACACTTTATTTTGTATTTGGAAAATGGGGTAAGGCAGGGTTGTCAAATTAATTTTAGTTCAGGGGCCACATTCAGCCCAATATGATCTGAAGTAGGCCGGACCAGTTAATTAATAACAGTGGAAAAAGTAAAATTATATTATAATAATGTTCACATCTACAAACTATCCTGTAAAAATTTGAATAACATGAATAACCTGAGATGTCAAGAAAAATAAGTGCGATTTTAACAATATTATGCTTTAGTTTATCATTTACACATGTTCATCATAACGTGCAGATCCCAGTGGATCTACAAATACATAAAATATTTAAGAACAGGCAGAAGATTGGTAAAAATCAACTTATTTTTCATAAGACATTTAGGTTATTCAAATTTTTTTGTGAAACGATAGTTTATAAATGTCAACATCTTCATGCAATTTCACTTTTTTACACTAAAAGAGAAAAATGAGTTTGTCATTATTTATAGGTAATTTTCTTATTATTTTACTGGTCTGACCCACTTTAGATCATACTGGTCTGGACATCATTGATTATTTGTATCTTCAGTGTCATTTTGCATTTTACAAATTCATTCCATGGGCCGGATTGGACCCTTTGGTGTGCCAGGTTTGGCCCCTAGGCTGTATGTTTGAGACCCCTGGTGTAAGGAATGTCTAGTTTATCTAAAGACAATGTTGTTGATGATTTAATCCTAAATACATTTTAAAAACTTTTCTTCACTGATGTATTTGTGTGGAAGTACTAAATCCTTTTTCTGTGTTTTACAGTTTGAAATTTGGAATTTTGGTATTCAATGAAACAAAAAGACTGTATATGAAACAACAAAAGCCAACATTTGGTACAACACTGTCCATTCTACTCACCTTAGACTGTGGTGGAGCTCTGATTGTCCAGATACAGTCCAGAGCGTCTCCAGGCTTCACTCGCTCTTCCTCATCCACCTGACTGGAGCGTATAATCCCATCCCATCCTCCAATTTCAAACTGACAGTCTGAAGAGGAGGAGGAAGAGGAGGAGGAGGAGGATGTGAGGATAAAGAGAGGGTCATGGAGAGGGGAATGGGGAAGGTGTGAAAGGTGGAGGCATGTGAGAGACATGAGAAAGAAAACACAGACAAAGAGGGAGAGAAGATAAAGAGACAAAAGAATAGGATTGGAAAAAGAGCATGACAGACAGAGGGACAGATGAAGGATTTTATTTAAGGAAGCAAAGGATTTAAGCAGAATAGGAGTGAGCACAAAGGATTAGGACACAGGACAGTAAGACGGCAGTGGAACAAAAGAAGAAAGACAGTAAGGAAAAAGCAGAATAAAAGATGAGTGTGTCTTTTCATGTATTTAAATGTGCGCATGTGTGCATGTACATCTTTTCACCATCCATACAATTGCTCACTTGTCAGGGTACATTTGCACGTTCAGCATTCACATCAGAAGCAGATATAGCCTCCGCAAAGTGTCTGAGCACAGAGGAGCTCTTCAAAAGGGATGGAAACACAAAATACTGAACAGCTTACCTGGGATGGGGTTTAGCAGTCCGCCCACGTGCAGATGGAAATCAGGGTCTACAATGATAAGATTTGGGAGGCACATTACTCTCAATCCACACGGCAGAAATAGGTATGCAGAGAACACAAGATAAGATCCCATTAAATCAGGCCAGATGAGGCAGAAAGGGGTCTGTTTGAAGCTAATATCTGTCGCCTGATGGGAGATGCTGATTTCTAGGTATATTGGGTTCAGATTCATGATGCTAATGTTTGTCTACTGACTGTGAGGTTTGTAAAATTGGGGCTTGTGAATCTAACTTTAGTCACCTTCAGTCCACAAATAAAACAAGAAAAAGTGTAAGTTTTTGCAAATGATTTCACACAGAAAACAGAATAGATCAAATAGGTCACTTGTAAAGACATAGGAGCACCACTTTGACAAAAACACCATAAGCAGTGACACTTATTGATTTTATGCTGTGATTTAGTTTTTTGTTAATTTAACAGGGACATTAATTCACATAGTTGTAAATGCACTAGAGTTGGTCTAATGGTTATTTTTCATGTGTAGTTCCTGGACAGATGTTACATTGTCACCCTAAAAAAGCAGCACAGAGTTACAAACAAGAGATTTTAAAAATATATTAATTTAGAATATCTAAACACAGACAAGTAAAAGATGAGTATTCAGTACAAAAATTTACAACACCATGGCTAAAGTTTTGTTAGGTTTACACAGAAACACAACAATAAAGATTATCCCTATTTAATGACACAGACTGACCAACATCACTTTTTGTAGTAAAGGTCCAGTCATTAAGATTTACTTGCATTTAGGGAGATGTAACTGCAGAAATACAATGTAATTCTAGAATTATCTTTTCACTGGTGTGTATTCAGAAGAAATACATTTTGCTTACATGAGAATGAGTCATTTATGCGTACAGAGAGAGAGCTGACCTCTGTTTTTATTCTGTTTAATGATGAGTGGAATCCAGATGTATTACTGTCACTTATAATATGTAAGAGTGGACTGGATTAACCAAAAAGTCCAAAAACAACAATTAAACACTGGTTGTAATAATAGTCTTAAGTGCTTTGGCGGCCACCATAGAGAAAACTGATAAAACTGATACTGATATACCAATTTTCAATTGGTATTCACTCTGCAACTTCAAATTCACTTGATGCCATTAAATGTAACATGACTTCAAGATGTATGTAATTGCTAGACACTTTAAGTTCCTTCAAAAATTAACTAGAATTGCCATTTTCCTGGTAAAATTTCACCTTAAAAAGGACATTCACCATCTTTCAGACTTTGGAGGCTTTGAAAAACATGCTGAAATGTAAAATTATGAGTTATCCAGCCTAATAATTTGTTATTCTCACACACTTCAGATCAAGCAAATCATTTTGCAAGGTGTCTGCATGCGTTAACTCCTACTCTTGTCATCTAACAGGTCTACACATTTCACAAAGGGAGTTAATGGTCCTCACACCTTTTTATATGTGAAGAATGTTACCACATCTGAAGGAAAAGTAATTTACATTTGCCTTGTTTAATACATTTCTATCAGTCTCTCTGGGGTATAGCCCTAAAACGAATAACCTACAACCCAGTGAAATGTTCTTTGAAATAAGGTTTTTTACTTGTTGTCTACTTTAAGTCAGTGTATTTGGTGCATATAGGTGAAAAGTAAATATGCATTAGAAAAGGCTTATAGAAATTTTATTATCACTGAAGTCATGATGATTTTTTTTTTTTAAATAGACAACACTGATTGGTATTTCTTTTTTTTCTTTTTAAATTATATCCCAGATGACATCTTTCAGGGCATCCACTGGTTGACGCCACCGGTACCTACGTTGAAATGTGAAGATTTACTTTCATTTTCCCATGTAATAAAGAATATCTATCATCTGTTTCAATAAATTTGTAATAGGAATATAGATTTTATTTCCAATTTTTAATGCCTGGTTACTTTTCACCCACCCTGTATATTCACGATAGCCACTGATGCTGCGACAGCCTTAGTTCTGTCACTTTTTACTTCTATCAACAAACTTCACACGAGCGATGCAATGATTGAATGAGTGTTTGAGGATGCATCTCCCTTGTCACACAGAGATCTGATTTTCCTTTGTGTCTTTGAAGACTTTGTAACAGCATGACTAACCAGATTCAGTTTTTGCACATCATATTCACAAGCTTTGAAGTCTACATAAATTAGCTTCAAGAGTGTGGGTGTGTATGGCAGTGCTGTATTCACGGCAGGGATATTTTTACCTGCAATGAAGGTGTACTTGATGCGGAAGCCAAGGCCCTCAAGCTCTTCATCGCTGGTGAACTTGATCCACATGAAGCGTCCAGTTGAAGTAACCAATCCTGGATTCTTGCCTCCACAGAAGCGGTCAATAAGCGGAGAGAACCCAAATGGACCATCGCGAATTTCGATGTGATCGAAGCGGCATTCAAAGGATGGCTCAATGTAGTAATTCTTATCAAAAGCCAGCTGAATCCTTTGCCTAGGGAGAGCTTTGCCAAACAAGGGAGTGGGGAGAGAAAAGAAACAAAAGAGGAAAATCCATGAAAGGAATAAAATTAAATCTTGCTTATGTAGGACAAAGGAAAATCTGAATAGTATTTTGAGGCTTAAATTAAAAGCAGAGTCAGATATGAGCTAATCTGGATTGTGAAGTTGTGCATTGTATAGGCTGTTACCCAGCAAATTAAACTAATCAGCAGACCGTGTGTGGAGCGAAAACTTGTTAAAAGTTAGCTCAGATCTGTGTCCAGAGAACTGTGGGTCATCAGAGCTGTTTTTCGATGTCAAGTGTAAGATTAGAGGCTAAATTAAAAGTGTTTCTCAGTCTTTCACACATGCAGAAAGGTAAAAAATTACAGGAAAAATCTGATGAAAATTTTCTCCACCCAAACAACATGCAGATGGGGTCACGGAATCAACTGATGAGGATGAAAATCATATGATTTATGTGGTATGGTCTTCACAATAATCATATCTTAATCCAACTGAACAACCTAAGGGAGATTTTAGATGGAAATGCTGGACACCATCTTCCCACCTTAACCCATAAAGACCCAGTGTTACTTTTCTGGCAGGTCCCAAATGATTTTTCTCTCCATTTAACTTTTCTTAAGTAAGTTATCGCCATTTATTATAATATTATCCTATGTATTTTGCATTTCTTCAATAAAAATAAGTTATTTTCCCAGATTTAATTGACTGATCATATAGATGGTCAGAAAAGATAAGATTTAAGTTAATTGTCACAATATCAAAGACAGAGAAAAATTAAGAAAATTTGACTTTTTCAACAGAATATATCATTAACTGAATATAAACCAAGTGTGTCCATCCACTGTCATTGATCCAACTCCATGGGTTTTACTGGTCAATCAATGTTGTAGAAGATGACAGTGTTTCCATGGTAACTATGGAGCCTCTGAACATCCAAATGGGTCATATCTGATGACCATGAGAAGATGATAAACTGCATTTTACACCAATTATAGGATTAGCAGCTGAGAAGTTATTAAACATTTTAGATCAGTAGATGATTTTGGTTGCTAGTAGCTGTTTTGGTCTTTATAGGTTAAAACAATCCTTATTGAACCCATCAGCGTAACCTTTGGACTAAACCAGTGGCTCTTAAACTTTTTGTAGTGGCGTACCCTCCTATAATTTTTTAGCCAAGTACCCCCAACTCTCACTTCAGCATTTTTGATTGAAAAAATAAGGCATAATTTGTTCCTAAGCCAAAAGTGTCTGTTCATGTTTTAAAAACTTATTTTTTATTATTATATTTAACTGTAGTACATAAAAAACAACACTTTTTTTTAGTAAATTTTGTGTGCAAAATATAAATATAAACTAAAAAGTGCCCTATTTCATTGATAATAAAAATAAATAAATTGGTAATTAATTAATAAATGAACCTTTCATCAACAAAAAATCATGACTTTGTTACCAAAGCTTAAACAAGACTGACACTAAAACTATTATAGAAATGTTGTGCTTTATATTTCAGCATGAATTCTAATGATCTATTTTGTATTCAGTACGATTAATGTGTGTTTTAATGTATTTTTCCAAAAAAATTTCAAGTTCTCACTGGGCTTCTTCTAGGTACCCCTGGGGGTATGCATACCCCACTTTGGGAACCCCTGGACTTAACAATGCACCTATTGACACTTGACAGTCATGATAACAGTATACAGTACTTATTTTCAATCTTTTAATTTGAGCTGAGAGGTAAGAGCTGCAGAGAGAAGACGTACATTTTCAAATTCTGCTGTTTTTTTGGCCTAATTTTCATATGCTTCAGCTTTAATGTACCCACTTTGAGCTCAATTTCTGATATAGACGTTGGTTTGGTTAGAGGTGTCCTTATGTCTCTGACAATCTCTTTCATATCCAAACAAAACTGGTATTGTAATACATCCAAACTAATTTATACTGAGGAGGAGAAACTGATAACAGTAGGACTCCGCAGACTTGAAGACACTTGGATAAGGCACATATTTATTATTAAGTACTGTCTGCATGAAAGTACTTTTCTTTACTAATTATTCAGTTATATTTGTTTCAAGCAACTTCAATCACCAGCAACTCTGCACATTCATATTGCTGACATAAAATATACATTAAGTAATAAATGACAACATATTATGGTTTTCTTGTATATACAGTACTTAAAATGAGCGTTGCTTTTACCACCTGCGACATTACATATGAACACATTAGTGCATTGATAATAAAATGGGTCAATTTTATACTTTTACGATAAATGTGTATCAATGGTAATTCTTTTAAACAATGGTAATTCTTTTAAATAATCTACTCTAAAAAAACAAATCTTCTTTTACTTATATAAACAATATATAAAAGGGACTTTATTATTATTTTTTTGGAGCAGCAGTTTATATTACAAAACATAACATGTATAATATCAAAAGCAGTTTCGGACCCAGTGCCATCCACATATTTTATAAATTTCAATAACTGTATACATATTGGGAGATAAAACATGTGTACTTATAAATAAATATCATTCACTGTACAGTTGCAGAAAAAAATTATTTGACCATCCTATGTTTTCTTCAATTTCTTGTTCATTTTAATACCTGGCACAACTTAAGGTACATTTATTTGGACAAATATAATGATAATAAGAATAAGAGTTTAATTTAAGAGCTGATATCTAGCTGTTTTTCATGAATTTCTTTATAATAACCAAAGTGACATAAGTTCTTACATCAATAGCTATGACATTATACTGAAAAAGCAGTGCTTTTAGTCATTCCATGTTTTCTTTTCTGTCTGTTTTAGTCACATGATACACACAGGAGTTTGTACTTGATTGCATATCCACTGTTTTTGATGACTTTTGATGGTCTAATATTTTTTTCCTTCGATTGTATCTCTCCACTCCTGTATCAGAGGGTTCAGGAAGCAACCATTATCTGTTGAGTGTTTTTTTCTGCAGACAACTATCAAAATGTTAAACTAATATTTATCAGATTGCCCTCCTTTAAAATCAGCACTCCCTAAAAATAATGCAGGGAATTGCAAGGGTAATTCAAATTTAAATATGTTTTTTACCGCTTGATTAACCTCCTGTCTAGAAGGGTCATATAACAGGGCATTCCCAAAATATATACCAATGGTTTACTTCCTGAGACCCACACTGTCTCCAACATTTGGCATCACCTGCAAAGTGTGCTTTCTGCTGGGGTGAAATAAAAAAAACAGGCAATAAATTTCCACCCAAACTCCCGGCAGATGTGAGAGTTAGTGCATTTGCATTGTGATTTACAGCTAAATCATCCAACCACTTTATTATGTTTTATGCTGCTTTTAATTTCTTCCTCATTTGTAAGTGACTTTTACTCGAGACTACTCCAGACTGTTTCCTCTATTCAGAAAATACATTATAGAAAATATGGCACTTGTCAGATTTGCAAGAAAAAGGAATTGGTATCGCTACTTAAGAGTAGAGTGAGATAGAAAGTGTTATTATAAATGAGTGTGTTTTTGTCCTCTGCTTAAAGGACAGATTTAAAATGCAGTCGGCGGATGAAACCTTAATTAATGACTTTCCTTTCCTTTTCATGTATTTTGTGTATTCTTTTCATAACACGTGGAGGAAGCTTCTTCTTTCACTCTTTTTTCAACACCTGTGGTACGTTTTGTCTGTGAAACTTCACTTGATTAGGTCAGTCACATAACTACTTTTTGTGAATAAATGATCAATAAAAATGTTTGCCTTGATATTTTTCCTCCAAATTTCTGTTTTCTCTTCTTTTCATGTATTGTACCCTGTAATTAAATGTAAAATGGATGTCCATGGATGTCCATCAGTCCTGGTTCATCTACAGCCTGTCTGTCCATGGGAGTGAATTTCTCCTTCACTGTGCTTCTCCCTGAGGTTTCTCTTTTCCCACTGGGTTTTTTGGGGGGGTTTTCCTTGCTGAGAAGGAGGGTCTAAGGAGAGGGGATGCCTGGGACGTCAATCCATTTGCTTCATCAACAGTTTATTTGGCTGTTGCATATTTTTATATTCAACAAATTCTCAAATACACACTTACTGCACTAACGAGCTCAATTAGTAAAAGAATGGGACACCCCAAGTGTGTGAAGAGAGGTGTCATAGGTCCTTACTTCCTGCAGCTGTCAGGCTCCACAACAAAAACTGCTCCAAATAATGTGTGCAATAAATCCTGCAATAAACAATGCAATAAACCATACTCATATGTTTAATATGTACATGTGTATATATAATTATGTGTCTATATATGTGTGTGTATAGGTGTCAGAGGTGGGAAGTGATGAAGTAAAAGTACTTTGTTAATGTACTTAAGTAGATTTTTTAAGTATCTGTACTTTACTTGAGTATTTATTTTTAACTTTGTACTTTTATTCCCTACCTTTTTGCATAGATATCTGAACTTTATACTCCTTACAGTCTCACAATTGGCTCCTTACTTTTTTAAACTAAACGTATTTGACAGTACATAAAATACATGGAATTAGAAATGTAAATTTGTATGATTTTTCGTTGTTAAATAGGTATTGTTTCATTCATAGCAAAAAAAAAATAAATGCAGTTTTACTTTTTACTGTTGTGCTTTATTACTACGATGGCGTATAAGGGCCACACAAGAAAAAGAAACTGCTTGTCACTACGAAAATAAAGTCATAATATTACGAGAATAAAGTCATAATATTACGAGAATAAAGTCGTACTTTTTAAAAACTTGTAACATTATGAGAATAAAGTTGTAATATTACGAGAAGTGGTAGCATGATGAGAATAAAGTCTTAGTTTTAAAAAACTCGTAATATTATGAGATAAAAGTCATAATATTACGAGAATAAAGTCGTAATATTACGTGAATAAAGTCGTAGTTTTAAAAAGGTCGTAATATTACGAGAATAAAGTCATAATTTTATGAGAAAAAAGTCGTAATATTACTAAAGTAAAGTTATAATATTACAAAAATAAGGTTGGTCTAATTCAGCAGAACTGAAATTGCTGCTTCACTTGTTCGCTGTAACAGGAAACTCT
>JAPTGZ010000018.1:6323595-6334664 GCA_029814645.1 Fowleria isostigma
AACAGTGGAGAAACAAGACATGTGAAAGCTGTCATTAAAAATCAGGGTTATTTCACCAAATATTGATTTATCAACTTTTCCCGTTACAACATTAATATTGTGGGTTTTTTTTTTTACAAATGAATACAAATTTGTTTTCTTTGCATTATTTGAGGTCTGGAAAAACTGCATATTTTGACCATGTGTCATATTCTGCAAATACATATTTTAAATAATGTTTTTATTTGGAATTTGGGAGAAATGTTGTCAGTAGTTTAGAGAATAAGACAAAAATGTTCATTGTACTCAAACACATACCTATAAACGGTAGAATCAGAAAAAAGTGATGATTTTGCAGTGGTCTCATTTTTTCCAGAGCTGTATGTAGCCATAGCTACCATGAGGCAGACTGATGGAAGCGTGGCTGCCAATTTGCGCCTACGGCCCCTCCAACCACCGCAGAATATTCAGAAACATTCATATACATCTTGCTAAAGGACACAATGGCACATGACGAGGACAGAGTAGAATTTGAACTGCCAACCCTTGAGTTATTGGACGACCCACACCACCACCTGAGCCACGGCTGTCCCATCAGAATAGTCCTTGTGCACAGATTTTACAACAAAGGTTTGCATCGACCACTATTTGTGAGAGACAGAATACAGGGTGAAGTAAAGACCAACGGCCGTGTGTGTAGAAATCAGCTGAACATGTACAGAGCAGTCACCGATGAGTCTCTGCTGCTGTGAGCGCTGCAGGACATACACGCTCGCACAGGTTTATTCCACTCTGGAAGCTGAAGGAAACCAAGGGAGGGAGTGGGCTTCTCGTGACTGGCACTTTCAACAACCGTCTTGAGCTTTGACTGACAGCTAGTCTGATCATGTTTTATAACGCTCTCAAGGTATAACGTAAATTCAAAATCATATTAGAGAGACATAAATTTAATGAACTTATTTCCTTCTGCGCAGACAGATGTGTAATTTAGTGTCATTTAGTGCACCTGATGTAGCTGGCACAGGAAGTAAAAGGGAAAAATGTGAACATACACTGTCAGATTATAATTACAGGAAATGTGTCTAAAGAAAAAAAAAATGACAGTCACAAATATCGATTAAACCTCACAGAATACTTGTATTATAAATATACAAAATTAATACAATTATTTTCTTCGACTCAGTTCTTTATGCTTGTCATAGTGTGACTGACTCAGTGAGGCACTTCTGAATTACACTTGTCGATATTTGCATTAAGATACTGTATATTAGTTAGAGATTGTCTTGTGATTAGACACGTAGAATTGAGGAAAGATGTTTTTTACCTGCTGACGGCTTTGGCTGTAGCTTCAACATTCATCAGAGCTGACAAATGCTTCCTGGTGCACCGTGTCTAAAAACAGCTAATTGGGCCTGAAAACTTTTCAAGATATAATTTTCCGACCCAGCTGTGTCCATTCTCCACTCCCCCGCTGCCGATGAACAGCGTCCCAGGTATTCCCCCTTGTCCTTGTTCATGATGTTGCTCCCATGTTTTCTTATTTTGATGGCCTCCTTGATCCATCTTTTGAATTTGTTGACCTCAGATAAAATGATTTTCCGCTTGTCCCAGTCCATGATATGGTTATTTCTTCTGCAGTGGTCTGTTATGGCTGATTTCTTGGTTTCTTGTTTGGCTGTTTGTTTTTGTGTGGAGGAGCGGAGAATGGACACAGTTGGGTTGGGAAATTTTATCTTGAAAAGTTTCCCGGGACCTCGTCACACCAAGAAGCGTTGGACAGCTCTGATGAAGGCTGAAGCTGCAGCTGAAACTGTCAGCAGATAAAAAACATTTTTTCCTTAATTCTACATATTTGATCATATGGAAAACTCTAACGTTTGGAATGGAAGACATGATGAATGTAATCAATATAATACTGTATATTGTCTGCACACATATGCACTGAGCCTTGATGTCACCAGGATGTGATGCTTGCATGAAAAAAATCAATAGACAATCTTGTTTGTGTAACTTTACAAGAGGGCACCACAGGAGGTAGAGTGGGTTGTCCAATAACTGGAGGGTTGGCAATTCAAATTCCGCTCTGTCCTAGTCATGTGCCATTGTTCCATTGGGCAAGACACTTCACCCACCTTGCCTCCAGTGTCACTCACACTGAATATAAGAATGAATAATGGGTCAGTAATGTAAAGTACTCTGGGGGCCTTGAAAAGTGCTATAGAAATCGAATCCATTATTATTATTAACAACGCTATAGTAAAGCATTCTATTCAGAAAAAAAGTTTTATTTAATAAACAGAAGTACTAAAAGTTCAACTTTTAGTTGGGTGAGTTGTCAATCACACTCATCAGTTAAAGACTGACATGGCAGACTTTAAAGCCTTTTATTAGCCCTAAAAGCTCATTAACAGATAAGTAATTTAAAGATGAATTAGACCAGAATGACTCCAGGAAAATAATTACAGTTAGCCTTTTGGGTAAAAGTTAAATGTAAGCCTGTGACAGCCAAGTCATTTTGAGTCCAATAGGACCTATCTACCTCTCTCTGCCCTTCCCTGATACATTTATATACTCTCCACACATTTAGGACTGCTATCAGTCTCATACCTTCATCTGAAATGAATGCTGTGTCCTTGCCTTAAAATACCGTTTTTGAGAAAAATAAATCTTGCATGATATTTGAAGTTGTTCACATTTCTCTCAACACTTCTGTCAAGTAATTCAATTTTGATGTTTAGAGCAACTACATAACTGCCTATGGTGAGAAAATGCTTGTATGCTTTGACTTCTGTATGCTAGTCACTGAGCAGCTGAGCCTACACACTGAGCCGAAACTAATTCCAAACTCTGCACATGCACCTCAGTGTTAATCATATTTTACCTACAGCTGTGTGGTGCCTTTCCTGCTTTTTGGAATGAACTGTGATTGTCTTCATGTTATTGTGTCTCATTTTCCTCTCAGGGGTATGCCAGATAGCAAGAGGATTTTGGGATACAAACTCTTCTATTGCTATTTGAAAAGAACAAACTTCAGCACCTCGTAGGCATAAGGAGTCAAAATAGAAGAAAATGTGAGAAACATTAGAGAGAGAAAGACAGAGAGAGGACATGGTTGCCTCTGAGGCAGCTACAACATGCTAATATGTTTGTGTGTGTGTGGTGTGTGTGTGTTCATCAGCTGAGGTCTTATGACACACGAAAACACTCATCCTGTCTGGAGGTTTTACCACCTCTGGGCGGACGTGCAGAGTGACAAAGTGACGTCAAGAATCCGCCCAGGATATTCAAGTGTGTCAGTGTGAACAAAAGGAAAGAAACAAATGACAAATATATTTAAAGCAACAACATACTCTTTATAAAATGCCTCAAACTGGGTGATGATGAGAGACAGTAATACCACAATCACAATAGGTACTGAATATAGATTATCTGTAGTGCGTTTTTCTAAAATAGTTGTCCTGAGGAGTAGATAGATGCACATATGCTGCACTCCCCAGGGCTTCAAAAAAAGTGTTTTCTGAGAAATTCCTACTGCTGTCGCTATAGAAACCATTTGCTCCCCTGATGGCAATAAAAGGAACAAATTGCAGAAATGGAGGGTGGAGCCATGAGGGACAGACGTGCATGCGCACACACTCACACACAGGCTGCCTCGCTTGAAGAGCTCCCTTCACAACCCATACAATAGTATCAAGATCTTGACATTGATTTGGCAGGGAAAATGTGTGTATGTGTGTGCGTGTGTGGCAGTACACCTGAAAGACCTCGAGGGTTTTATAGTTGTTGTCCTTATCGCAATCTAGCTCTGCAATGCCTCTCAAACGCTATGGCACCAAATCTATCGGCACCTGCACCCAGACAACAACCAAAATGACACTGTGTGTATGGATGATGGTGGAAATAAACTTAAAAACAGCTGTCATTACCTTACATGCCCTCTACTAAAAGCCCTTAAATGTCCATTCAGGCATTGAAACAGCTTGCATCAGTGATAAGCTCAACTTTATCCAATTTTAGAAATGATCCCAATAAATGACTCAATGACTAAGAAGACTGAGATAAGCAACGGAAAAGACTAATAAGAAAACAAAAAACAGCTTGCATTGACTGTTCGCATGCCAAATACAGTCAGTTTTATGTATAAAGTGAAAGCACATAATTACAGAGTACGAGGTATCAATCAGCTGTAAATTTAGAATTTTTGACAGGTGTAGTGGTAACATTGTGATTACCTTGTTACCTGGCAACTCTAAGTGGGTTGGATACATTAGGCAGCAAGTGAACATTATGTCCTTGAAGTTGATGTGTTGGAGGCTGTAAAATAGGCCACAAAAATCTGAGCGAATCTGAGGAGCACCAGCTTGTGATGGGAAAATGACTGGGTGAGAGTATCTCCAAAACTGCACGTCTTGTTGGATGTTCTCAGTCTGCTGTGGTTAATACCTACCTAAGGTGGTCAAAGGAAAGATAAATGCTCTGATCTAAAGTCTGGGATCTGCAGTAGTTAAGAAGGTGTGCTGCGGTATCTGGAATAAAGGTGCTAGAAGCAGAATTGTTAAGTCCTGTAAGTTGTGATATAAAGCCTCGATGGATCGGGCTTGTTCGTCCAGCACGTCCCACAGATGCTTGACTGGACTGAGAACCAGTTGTCCTTCCTTAGACCACTTTTAGGAGGTCATAACCACCACAGACTGGGAAAACACAGTTTTCGCGATGATTTGACCTCGTCATGACCATCACATTATGGCCGTTGTCAAAGTCACTAAGATAATTTTTGCTATATCAAAAACATCAGCTGCAAGGACAAAACTTTCACTTGTTATTTAATAGTGTATATCCCATCTATCCTTCCATAATTCCATTGTAAACAGTCAAAATGGTTGTCACTTCATATGTCAGAGGTTCATAAATTATGGCTGATTGTTGTATTTAAGAATATGTAAATATGCAAATTTTACATGGGTATTTCACAAATGTTTTGAAATTACAATTTCATTTATCAAGAGGTTGTGCACGTATGATAATGTATTACTGTACAGAAGATGCATGCAAAAAATAATAACCATATTATTATATAATCTATTTTGCACTTTGCACAATGTTACAAAATGCTTGACAATAAATTCTCAAAGATTTGGTGACAGCATTGTTGATGAAGAGCCATACAGTTGCGGAAAAAATTCTACGACCACCCGATGTTTTCTTCAATTTCTTGTTCATTTTAATGCCTGGTACAACTAAAGGTACATTTGTTTGGACAAATATAATAATAACAACAAAAATATCACATAGTTGTTTAATTTCAGTGCTGATATCTATCCATTGTCCATGGTTTTCTTGATAATAATCAAAATCACATAAGTTCTTACATCAATATCTATGGCATTGTACTGAAAAAAATAGTCCTTTTAGGCATTCCATGTTTTCTTTTCTGCCTGTTTTAGTCGCATGATACACACAGGAGTTAGTACTTGATTGCATAACCATTGTTTTTTGGTTTACTTTTGACGGTCTAATAATTTGTCTGTGACTGTATTTGACTAATATCACAGTTATATAGGGGTGTTTCCAAGTCTTAACTGCATACATGATAATCTTTTGCACATGTTTTACTACAAACATTGGGAGGTGTAATAGGTTGAACCTTTAGTCATACAACAGGTTCACCAACCCTTTAGCAGATGTATGAGTTCTTCCGTTCAACAGAATTTGAAGCAAACTAAGGAAGTTGTTCACTGCGATGAAATTAGCCAGTGAAGTGTTTCCAAGCAAATACTTTGTCATACTAAGAAGGTCTAGGGACATATGGATGAATACACAGACATTGAATGGAAAAAAATTTCAAGCCCCAGAGTGTCTTTACAAACTATAAGATCTATACGTTTTATATGGAGGAAAGACGTTAAAGGGTGAGATACAAAGACAAAGACAGAAGAGACAGATACAAGTGAAAGGATGGACTGTAGAGGGAGAAAAAAAAGAAGCAGGCAAAGGGAAAAAAAAAGCATGGTAAGCCTGATCAATAACAATTCTCCAGGTCTCTGTAGAGGGTTACTTCTCCACACGCTTCTCTCCCCCCCACTCTGATATTTCCTTCTGCTCTGCTCAGATCTCAACGTGCATCTCTCATCTCATCCTCTATCTTTTTTATTTTGTTCCACCCTCATTTTCTTTCTGAGACTCTAGTTTATGCTTTCTTTGCTCTGTCCTCTACACCCCCTCATTTTCTCCCCTTTCCACCTACTCTCTGCTCTTACTCCCACATCTTGTGTTCTGGCCCTGTGTGTTTCCAGACTGTCTCCCATATATTGTACAATAAAATGGTGTGAGAGTGGGATAATACTCGCTGACCTTATGTGGGTATACAGTGGCATGGATCAGCCTGACGTCAAACGCAATGGCCCTGATTTTTTTAAGACACTGCTTGAGGCATCAGCATGATGCAGCAAAAAGCAACAAGGATGGATACGAGTGGACGCAGAGGTCAACACAACTCAGCCTTCACCTGATATTCCATTACAAATCGCTTCTAAGTTGTTCTGGATCTTGTAAATGTCTAAAATGTTAAGACATGATAAATGTGTTTGTGGAGGAGTAGGCGCAGGTCAACATGTGTTTTTAAAAGCTGCCATGACATGTAGAACGAGTGCAAGTCTTGTACGTGTGTGAGCGAGCTGCAGCTAATCCCCTGAACTCATTAGCCTAATTGGACAGTCTGCAGAGAGCTCCACATTGATCTGGGCCTGTTATGATTCTCCTCCCTATGAGCACTCCCTCTCTTTTTCTTTCCATCTCTTGCTATGTAAGTCTTCCATCTTTTCATTTCTCTTTTGGTGCCTGTCATTTAGACACATAAAAACACTGGGTCCATGAGTGATAAAATTCCGGCACCATGCAGCGGGGTGGGGGTGGTGGGGTGCAGGATATTTATCATGCGTGCACAAAGATCGGAGCCAGAATGATATCAAGGGCTCCAACCTGGGCTTTGATAAACCTCTCGATCTCAACCGCTCCCATGAAGTCCAATTACGGCTACTGGCCAATTAGTAGTGGAGAGGGGGCAAACCCCTTTACATGATGCATATTCAAGGGGAGTTGGGTGGTTGAGGGGCCATAAGACCTTATTGCTCAGGAGCCTATGATTTCTTAATTTGTTCCCATGCAGACCTGCGAATTGCTGGATGTAGGCCCACCAACGACCCATTCCACATGACCTGAACTGTGGAAAAATCTTCAGGCTTGGGGTTGGCTATGGCTCAGGATTTAGAGCAGGCTGTCCAATAACTGAAGGGTTGGCGGTTCGGTTCCCAATCTGTCCTAATGATGTGCTGTTGTGTCCTTGGTCAAGACACTTCACCCACCTTGCCTCCAGTGCAGCTACTCACACTGGTGTATGAATGCGTATGAATGTTTGGCGGTGGTCGGAGGGGCCAGAGGAAGGGACTGACAGCCAAGCTTTCTGTCAGTCTGCTCCAGAGCAGCTGTGACTACATATGTAATTTACCACCACCAGAGAGTGAATACGTGAATGATGAATAATGGATCCACTGTACGCACTTTGAGGATACCTTAATAGAAAAGTGCTATATAAATCTAATCCATTCTTCTTATTATTATTTTTTGTAATCACCCCTGTGGGTCCATTTACACTCAACTACTTGGCCGATGTTGGTATCTTAATGGCTTAATATGTGTTAGGGTTACAACCAAAATTTGCAGCATGGTGGTATAACAGGGTATGGGTAACTCAAATTAATGATGGGGCATTAGCTGGACAATACCTGGAATCATCCAAGATCTGTTCTGCCCAAAAGTCTTATGTAGAGATGGGAATTGAATAGAATTTTCTGATTCTGGTTCCATTATCAGTTATTTGATTTTTTTATTGATTCTTATTGGATTAGGGAATGAACTATATCTGTATTAGGCAAGTGACTATTTTTGGTAATTTCCACATACATTACAAGACAGTGACAGCAACAGTTACAGTGAGTCAACAATCTCAGGTCCAATGTGGTCTACAGGGTCTGTAAGGTCCACCTCTGCATGAACAGAGAGTGTACCTGCTTTGTTGGGTACCATGAAGTAATGATACTAATGTAAGGAATGATGTTCAAAGGGATAATGCCTATGTTGACAGGTATCTGGATCAGCACTTATGTTGTTGTAATGTTCCAAAAGTGATGTTCTAAAGGTAAAAAAATACTTGTTCTTTCCATCTTAGATTTGTGTTTCTTGTATTTTCTATGTTTTTATTGGATTTTTTTTTTTTTTGCCACTTACAGGTAATGAACAAAATATGGTAATTTTACTGACTTTAATTTTCTATGTAACAAAACATTTTGAAAAAAATTCCCAAATCTAATAAAGTCTTGTTTGGTCTTCCAATAACACAATATGGTTGAAATTTTTAAGTTCAGAGTATTTCTATGAGTGGCTTATAAAGGGTTAAAGCCATATTTGCACAAACATTTTTTTGATGGGTAGAAACTCAGGTTATGAAAGGGATCATTAAAGGAGTGGGAGGGCTTCCTGCTGCAGCCTCTGAGAATTGTTGTCATTAATATGTAATAATAGGACATTATTCATAAACAATAGTGAAACTGGATGACACAGTGAAACGGTGCAAACATTAACATTATTGATAGAACCTGAAGGAGGTGAGACAGAGGACGTCTTGTTCTACAGTCCGCTTCCAGAGTCACCGTCACCTTGGCTAAGCAGTGAATCAAAGACGTCACATTCGTGCAGTTTAATTACATACTGTGTGGTTAAATGTTTCTGTATGTTGGAGCTATTTCACCCCTTTGTTGAACTGAAAGCTCTGCAACTGCTGTAAATGACTCTATTGTTGTCTTTACTGCTGAAAAACAACCATACTTTAGAGCGCTTCTGAATCAAAATACGGAAAAGGCATGTGATGCATTTGACATGAAGATGTCACAAAACCAATAAATGGAATTGTTAAGCAAGCACACTGATGATTCCAAAGAATTGAGCAGCAGGGAATTGGTTCTAGACAAGAACCATTCTAGATTCCCATCCCTAGTCTACGTAGGTGACTAGGGACTAGGTGTTAAAATAAAACTACTTTATGAAATAAAACAACTTTACGAAAAAAACCCAGCTTATACACACCAAATTGTTCTACGTTTAGTGTGACCACTTCTGGTTTCATCCAACATAATGTCAATAACTTAGTTTATACAGGGTTTCTGCAGGTACCAGCAAATCTATTTATTGCTTTTTAATGCCACTTGAAAAAAATTTAATGGCCGTGCTTAACTGCAGATACTATATATGTATATGTATATATATTTATTCTGTGTATATACTGTCGGCAGGCTTTAACGAGGTTCTGAATAGTTGGAGGAGGAACTGTTCAGAACCTTGTAAAAGCCTGCAAAATGCAACTTGGATTTTCCCATTTTTCTGACATTTGCTAATATTCCCTCTGCTCTTTCGGCACAGCATGAGCATGCTCACAGCATGTTGCATTCCAAACATTTAGTGTTGTGACTTCATGCAAAAAACAACACTTAAAGGTTTCCGCCTGTCAATCATCACACTATACTTCACATCAAAATTATTAAATGTTTATATAATCTAAATAAATCATGAATAAAAATGGTTTTTTTCCGCCACCATGTGTATTTAATCTTTTAATGCCTCTGGACATCAAATCTAATGCTTTTTAATGCCATTTAAGGCTAGAATTTTTACAAAATCTATTTAATGACAATGCTTTTTAATGACCTGCAGAAACCCTGTTACACAGTTACTTAGTTAGTTTCTTATAGGTCACACTAAGGACCATAAAAAGTCTGTAAACTGTGGAAAAAAATAAAAAATAAAAAAAATCACTGAAGACTGTAATGTAGGGGTTATTTGTAGAGGTTATGTAGCATTATTTATTTACTTTTTTTTTTAAATTTTTTGTTGTGCAGATATTTCCTTTATTTTCTGTTGTATTTGAAGAGAAGACATTGAGGAATATGTAACCCTTCAAAAACAACAAAGTTAAATTAGGCTGAAAACTTTTGCAGAGTGTTGTATATTAATGAAAATGATTAAAATAAATTATTATGAAAAAACTGACGACAGACACTATATTTTGACAAATTGTTAGTTTGATATATACATGGTCCTACCATTATTTGAAGCTTTTGTACAGTCTTTAAAAAATATGCTGCTGAATATCTGTTACAAGTTTTCCAGGAAGTCTGCTCACAGTTCTGATATTTCTTTTTTTTGGTGGCTTAAAATATGAATAAAAAAACAAACACCAGCAAGCAGGGATACCAGGGTCCAAGATGCTTGTGCAAGCTCAAAACTAAACAAAACCAAACAAATCACATCAAATAAGAAATAAAACTCATGCATTAGTTTGCGAGTCAATAGAAATACTTTCAACTGAGAAAAGGCTTTTTTTGCTGAGTGAGTTTTCTGATCACAAAATAAGTTGACAAATTTAAGAATTAGATTATTCTCTGGGAGGTCAAATCAGGCATTCAGAAGAGTGGCAACAAAATCATCCACTTTTCTCATCTTCATGTGAGCCATAACTTTGCAATTGCTCTTAAACATAATGTGCTACTCCAGCACAAGTTCACAAGCAGCCTAAAGATGAATGGTTCAGTTTGAGTGGACCCAAGAGGGGAAGGAGTGCCATGTTTCTTTGAAGACTGAGCCTCTCTTGAGTGTCCACAATAGAAAAAAAAAAAAAAGAGGGTGGAGTAAAAAAAAATATGCTTAATTAATAACTTCAACGATTTATCTCCACTGTCTACACTGGTCTCTCCTTCTCCTCGCTGTCTCAGCAGGAGTTAGTTGATAATGAGGTGTGGTGTTGTCAGAATCACAGCACATGATCATCCATCCAGCCTGCTTAGTAAGGGGCGAATACACACACGCACACCGACACACACACACACACACAAGGTCATGAAGAGACACACATACAGACACAGAATGCAGTGCATATACCTGTGCAGGTGCAGTTGTTGTATACATCACACACACACACACACACACACACACACACACAAACACACACACACACACACACACACACACACACACACACACAC
>JAPTGZ010000018.1:6334764-6357627 GCA_029814645.1 Fowleria isostigma
CACACACACACACACACACACACACACACACACACACACACACACACACACACACACACACACACACACGGAGTTGATGTTGCTGTTGACCTTTATTTGTCAGATAAGATGTGGCATTATCCTATCATATGCTTGTGTGTGTGTGTGTGTGTGTGTGTGTGTGTTGGTGGATGATGTACAGTATATCAGCATCGTGGGTAACTCCTCAATGATGAGGATTCTACTTATTCTCTGATCTCTATCTAACCATCTTGGTTCGGCCTTCATTTAATATCTCCTCTGATCCATTTCCTTCCTTTTTAATCATTCATCTCTCATCTCTTTCTACTGTTCTACAAACCACAGTTACTGTATTCCTAACATTTTCATTTTATTTTAATCAGCCATTTTCGGTTTAGTTTTAGTTCATTTTATGACTTCTTAAAGGAGCGATATTTTGCTTTTTTAAATGGAATTATACATTTTAAAACATTTCCTTGTAGTCGACTTAAACTGTAAATGATATGCTTGGGTCTGAATTCTTCATTAATTCAACTCCACAGGTCCATCTTCAACCCTATTTCTGAGTAATGACATGAAACCGGCCATTTTGAGTGCTGGCCCTTTAAATATAAATGAGCCACTTCACACCCCACCCCCTCCAGGTTGTTGACTGTACTGCTCTGACCATTTCATCCACTTGTGTTCATTATTACAACCAACAACTGAACATTTTAGGTAATGAGCTTGAAGTTTGGACATATTTTCAGTCTGGACTACAACCACTGCTGCTTGCAGAAATGTTCATTAGAAGTCTCGACTTTATATATGCAAATGCTGTGACGTAACTAGTTATAGACGTAACAAATTAAGAACGAATGAAAACAGGTTGTAGAAATCCACTCGATTTTTGCTAAAATGAATATAAAGATAGTCTGCAGCACCTGGAGGATTCACATTCAAAGTTTATGTACTATTAGGGTCCAAATACACAAATAAACAAACCAAAGACTAATAAATGGGTTTTAGTACAACAGGACCCCTTAAGCACTTTTTATTTTGAGGATTTGATTAGTTTTAGTTGAATATTTCTGCTCATTTTTGTTTTTCAGGTATTATAAAGGGAAGCCTTGATTTAGAGAAGCTGCAAAAAAGGGATGAAATAATTTTGATGGAATATATGATAATGAATTAGCTCCATACTGTGCAAAGTCATTTCATTTTTTTACCTCATTAATATTTGCTTCTGCTTTTTTTTATGTTGATATAATTATCTTTCATTGCCAGTTATATTATCGTTTATTTTTTTGTTTTTTGCTATAATAACTCTGCAAAGTATACTCTGTTTTTTTATTGTCTATCATCTACCTTCACCTATCCTCCTCTTTTTTCCTTAACTTTTCCCGCCGGTGTCTCCATTCATACCTCCTCAGTCCTTGTCTCTATGTCTCAGCATATTATAATCTCTTCTTTTCTCTATTCTCTCTCCCATTCAGGAGGGTGAAGGGTAAGTGAAGATCGTTGGGCCCCAGTGGAGAGGCCCAGACTTGGTGAGTGTGTGTATGTGTTGCATTAGTTCGTGCGTGTTTTTGTGAGCCCCATCATTGCTCATCTCTGGCAGGCTCACGGGCTGTTCCCCGAGCTACAAGCTACAGAATAAATACACTTTAAACCACACACACATACACACACAGACACCCAGCAGTCTGCTCCCTGGCAGCACTTTGCTGCTGTTAAATGAGGGGTCTGGGGAGTTGTGCCGGCAAAGCCTTTGGCTACTCCTGCTCTCCTTCTCTCTCCATGCAATCCAGTCAAACACACACTGGAAATAAGCCGCAGCTATGATGGGCAGGCTATAATAGGCAGGGATATTCTAATGTTAAGTAGCTGGAACCCTGCTCATTTATTAAAGTGGAAACATGAGGACACTTTTTGAAGATCCAGAGATTTATCAGATATACTATTTGAGGATCAGAGAATACATTTTACAAAATATGGTGGCCCTTCTTGGTATTTTATCCCTGTAAAACCTGACCCATTAAAAACTAGCTACATAATTCTAATTTTCTGGAATTGAAATGTTTATTAGGTTTTTGTAATATTATCTAAACAAATTTTTTTACCATATCATTTTGTTTATGATATAGTTTTTGTATCACATTTGCTACACTAGGCATTTTTGGCAACTTTTTGCTCACAACAACTTTAACTTTAGATATAAAAATACATTTTACCAGTAACATTTTGAAAATATAGAACATTTCTGGTACTTCTTTTTTTCTTCTTTTACATAAAACTTTTTACAGCCTTTTTATATATTTCCTTTGAATGACACAGTAATTTCAATATTTTTTCATTTTCAACTGAATAACAATATACATGTTCTTCTTAACGTAACTTTTTGAAAATTACCAAAAACTTTCCAACAAAATATGTGTTGGGTGATTTAACATTAGTGGTCATATTAAAAAGGAAGCAAATAAAGCCTTTATATTGGTTCCAGTGTGAAGATAATCCACCAGGGGGCAAAAAACAGATATCGAGTCATATGCAACCAGTTTTTAAGGAAAGTATTGATCTTGTTGATAAGATAAAGGTCTCAGAACCTGGTGTATTAAATATGATACAAATGGTTTCATAGGATTATGAAAAACCCACAACAATAATCTCTGAGTAGCTCCACCTCCCCTTTGTTCCCTTTTTCTGTTGTCTTGTTTTTTTTGGTATTGTTCATTTATACTGCACATATTTATACTTCCTAAACATGGTTGTTAATATTTTTTATAATTTTCATTCTGTCAGGCTTTTTTTCCTAGGTTGTTTGTGTTTGCCCATGTTTGGATAGGGCTATGTGATGCGTCATGAGTGGGTAAAATTATCTTTCTGTACAGCGAATGTCTTACTCATGTTCTGTTATCACTAAAAAAAAAATCTCTGAAAGAAAGACAATCCAGAGATTCCTCAAAAAGATGAACTGGCTGAGTGAACAAAATGTAAAGACCTTCAGCTGAATCTGCATCTGCAAGTGACGTCTTTATCAGAATCTTCTGAGATGTCTTGCTTGTTTGCTATTCAACTCCCATAAAACAGGAGAAACAAGAGAAGTCCCCCTTCTCCTGATGACGCCTACTCTACAATGAATGGCCAACCTATGGAACAACAATCCATAAACAACCCCGCAGATGAAACTGCAAGCCTGCTCGTATGTAATCCTCTGTGGGAGACAACAAAGTTAGCATACGGGAAGGAAAAATGAACCATCAAGATTTGTTTTTCTTTCCTGCAAAGGAAAAACTGTAATAAACTATGAAAAATATCTTTTAAAAAAAATAGAAAATGGAAAAATACCATAACAGTTGAACCCACTACTAGTGTGTAATTGATGTGTAGCAAAGGATGTTGTATAAAAACATAAATATCACATTTGATTCTGTGGGGACTTGCATTAGCAGCCATGGAAACATGAATAACTCATTTCGACAGCAAAGGCAGATGAACAGAATCAGTTCAGTAAATTGGTTGGTATATAAAGAAAGCAGACGCATAATGCAAACTAAGTACATCCATTAACTACTGTCTATGTTGAAAGGAAAATGTTTATGCTTCAAAATCCTATAGACAGGCCATGTAATGCATCACTTGATGTTTTGTAGTAGTTCACTTCAGTAGAGTATGGAACACCACCTCCACATGCAGGAGGGTTCTGTGGGTGCAGGTGGTGATAGCCCTCCCCACTCCTACTCCAGCTCCACTGTTACTCTTAATGCCCACTTAACTGAATATTTAAAACCAGCAGAGTGCGTGGCAAATGGAATGGCACTGTTGCTTTTGTCACACTTTGAGATAACTAAATACAGGATGGCTGCAGTTCATATTTTGCCCACTCATTGCCCACGTTTGGCCACAAATTACCTAATTGAAAAAAAAAAAAAAAAAATCTGCAGATACTAGAAGATTAGTTTAAGTACTACTTGTAGCCAGGAGCTTTTAGATGTCCAATGGTAGTAAAATTACAATATTGTTAGGCTGTGTTCTGTCTTGTATTCTTTATAGATATATATACACTCCTACTTTGCCAAAAGAGGAATGAAACAATGAAATCTGACAAAGTGGGATTAGGCTGCATACAGAATACACTCGCATACACACTCCAGCTATATATATCCCTGACCCCAGGCTGTCAGTGCATCTTGTCCTCATCTAGCTCTGTGTCCTTCCCACATTGTAACATCAACTAGGTTAACTATGGCTAATACAGTACAGCACTCCTGTCCTCAATGCTGCATCTTATGTCTCTCCTCATCCATCAAACCATCCATCCATCAAGCCAACAATTAATCTGAAGTTGTCAAAAATAGTGTGGTTCTGGGCTTGTACTTTTCCTGATCTGATCACAAGTGGTCAGCCCCCACCCCAGGTGTGAAAGCACCCACCCAACACATTCTCAATGTGAAAGGACTCTGTCACTTTGTGTAAAACAAAGGATATAAGCATTTGAGAGGCATCCGAAAAATTCAAAAAGCCAATAAGTGCTTTATAGTTGGAGTACTCACTCAGTTCATTGGAATGAAACAATTTCACATCTTCATAAGGAAATCGAATATTCTGAAGTGCGTACTGTTTTTAATTCTTGTTTCACGGGGATGAAGATCCAATCATTTCGAACGCATACTGTCATACAAAAAAATCTATACAACAGATGGAGTAGTCACCATTGTCATATCATTCAATGTGTACTGTTCTGGTTTAAAAAGTGTTTGGTAATCTTTGAGCATCACATTGAATTAAAATATTTGTTCTATTTAGCTAATATTACAGCTAATGCACCACACGCATTTTGTTCATCATTTGCTCTTCTCGTGGTTCACTTATTTATGATACTTGTTAAAAGACATTCGGTCTGTTATACTTGGACAGCCTGTGTTGCACTCACAATTTCTGTAGGCGGCTTAGGTTTTTTTATTTGCATTTAGAGTGGAGAAGTGAGATCCGATCTTGACCTGTCATATTAGATGCATCTGGAGACATGATGTCGTGAACTACGAGCTGGCCACTTGTGTGTAATTCTACCGATTACACCTACGTTCCATCAATACAGCTGTAACATCTTTTTAAAATATTCTACCTAGAACATGGAACAAAATGCTACCGGGTGAACATGACTGGTTATCAAAAGCTCACTGAATACATAATCTTTAGCTGTTAGTGAATGAAAAAACATAAATAAAACATCCTTGAAGAAAAAGGAGAGAATTTTCAACAGGACTGAAACTCCTGACCAACCTTTTCCCTTTGTGTTATTCTCACCCTTATGATCAACATTTTTCTTTGAATTTCTAAAATATTCACAAATACCAAGAAGTCAACAGGTGATGCAGATCCAACAAAAACTGCAACATGTACAAATCTTACATAGACAACCTTCAAAAAATAAAAAGGAAGAATGTTTTTACATCTGGTTGAGTGATACAACACCAAAGAGAAAGAAACTTCATAAAAAAAAACATGTCCTGTAGAGAAAGTCTTCAGAGTATTTTTCTACAATAGCAGTGCAAGAGGTAAGAGAAAATTGTATGCCCACCACAGTCACTGCAGTACCTGCAGGCTTAATATTTGATTGATAGTCCTGGAAAACCTGGACTAGAGTGGAACCCATGGGCAATAGCTAGATATTCGATTTCTTGGTTACATTGCATTATTTTTTTTTTTTTTTTACAAAATAGAGACATGAGCAAAATCTGTTCTTATCTACACAGATTTAATAGAAATATAGTAAAAGGTAAGTAATTCAGCACCTAACAGGACCTATAATAACTTCAAAGTGTAGATAAAGGAAGTGTGAACTGAAAACACAGTGCTGGAAGTACCATGGGATGACCACTACAGCCTTATCAAACTGATTTATTCTCCTTTCAGTTACAGCAGTCTTGGAGGAACCTCCTTTTTGCCTTTTCCTTAGCTGCCCTTTGTGCTGCAGCCTTTGTCTTTGAGACATGGAGGCTATTTTCTCACTTAAAACCCCCCAAAACAAACCAACAGAAAAGCAAGGGAAATAAAATCAATACATCCCTCTTCTTGTCTTTCTCTATTTTTCTCCCAGATCTTCTAAAACAAACCCTCTGTTGTTCTGCCAGACTGAGGACAGCTGTCACTGTTAGGGGGTAAGTTATTAATAAACCTGACATGGATGTATGAAAGCTCAGGCAGGAACATTTTTAGAAAAATAAATGCTCCTCCTGTTATTCTCTGTCACCGAAGTGGGTAGTTTAGCATACGCAGTGATAGAAGTGTGAAAAGACACAAAGAAAGACCCAAAACTTGATGCATAAAGAGGCACAATAGCAGACATTTTGTTTGACTGAGAGGCTATCTCTGCAAAGTAAACAAGGATGGAAAGATCAGAAATGAAAGATCCTAGAAACAAAAAGACAAAGAGCGGGCACGTCCACTAGAGGCAACTCACCTGAGGCGTTTTTCAGGTACCCGTTGGAATCCACTGTGGTGTACATGACATATGGACCGGGCTGGTTAACACCAAACGGCTGCAACAAACACACACATGTAAACATGAAATGAAATAAAATGAATGGTTCTGACATTTAGCAAATAAGTTTTCACACCAGCTGTCCATCAGTGAGGTGGGGGAGGACGGGGACAAACAAACAGGGAAGGTTGAAAGGGAGATGCATTGAAACAGTGCGGGCAGAAACACTGACAGGCATGTTGTCACCGCGGCGACCTTGAGCAGTTTTTGAGTATTATTTTCACTAGGTGACGAGAAAAACGCCTGACCCAGCTGGCTTGAATCTGACTGAGCATAAATGAGAATGACGGCTGTGCGCTTGTGCTCCTGCGTGGGCGGATACACAGGGTTGTCTTATCTCTTCATTATGAAAGGATGACAACTAATGAAGAGATCTGTCGAGCCATCCCTCGCTTTACATCAGCTAATCACGCGCCGGTTACACACTGAAAAATATACGCGCGGCAGAAGAGACCCGGGCCTTTTTATCTGGTGACACCCGGCAGTCGGGTGAGGGAGGAATAGAAATGAGGTTAAAAAAAGACGCAGAAACAGAGATGAGAAAGCCACAGATGAGCAGACTAGTGGGCTGAATGAATGACAGAAGAAGAGAGGTGTGACTAAGAAGAAGAAGAGCCGTAGAGTGAAAGGAAAAGATAGAACGGGTGATGGATGGCAGAGGAGAGGAGTATAGAAACAGCCGCGAGCTCCACTCGTCTGCGGCGTTCATCATACCTTTCAGTTAGACAACAAGCGGGTGGAAGTAGACAGACGGAGAAGCAAAACAACTCTAATACCAGCAGCCTCTTGTTGATGTCAAAGCTAATGTGTTTTGCAAAGCGCTTTGCAATAGTGAAAGGTTGTATAAAGAGTGAGGCTGCCTGCGTCGGTTCTATCACACTTCTCTGTCCACCTACACCAGATCATCAGACATTAGCTTTTCCACATTAATAAACTGAAATTGCCATTGAGTGACATCGCCAAGAGGCATGGCATGCACTGCTGAGAAGACACACTGATACTAAATGTTAACTAATAATTTAGGGAGATGTGAGATCTATGACATGACCAGTGTTTTTGCAGATTGAGACCATTAAAATCTAAGTCTAAGGCCCAATCCCAATTCAACCCTTGGCCCTTGAAATTGGCACTACCTACTCCTTGGCCGGAGCTGCAAGAGGTAGGGGTTGAAACATTCCCCTATGAAATGGGACAACTTTTTGAGACCTGTTGTGTCATCAGGAGTCATCAATGGCGCTATGAACACACGCGACAACTTTGTTTCTGAAAGAATTCCCCATGTCATCAGCAGCTGTAACTGTCTCTGTTGCATGGGCTTTGGGGATGCTTTTGCAGCTACCAGCCACAAAAAACACAGAAATGTGCATTAAATGGTCGATCAAATGATTAAATTGTTTATAAAGAAATATGCATAAAATGAGATAAGGTCCACACAACCTGTAACCTCTCCAAAAGATATTTATTCACCACAATAAATGAATAAATATCCTTTTGGGTGCTCACAGGTTGTGTGGACCTTAGCTCATTTTCTCCTATTTTTTTGGGATCCTGCACACCTTTTAGCAACTGGATTTGCATGTCATCATCTCTTTTTATGGAGGAAAATATATACGTACATTTGTGTGTTTCTTTCATCACATTGCTGCACTCTTTTGTTGTGTTTACCTCCATCTTACCAATAATTCAAACAGAATTACGGAAGATTTCTCATACCCCTCTGTTTGTAGCATGGTCCTGAAAAATCTCAGTTTCAAGGGCCAAACCTCAAGAACCGGGACACCCTTACTCCTTCACGTGAGCATGCAAAATGGAGGGGTAGGGCCAAAAAGTGAATTGAGACCTTACAATTCCTTATTCCTTAGTGGTACTGAATTTGTAGAATAGGGAGCAGCCTTTTTGTAGACTTTTTCTTTATGAATACTAAACAATACTGGGTGATAATGACTTTTTATTGCAGCTTTATATTGTTTCTGATTTCTCATGCAACTATAATGACTTTATATGCAAAGTTCATAATTCGAGGATTTTCTTATGCAGGGTGCAGCAAACTTTAATATTTCATCAGGCCTCTATCAATCATTATATGCACTGTTCTCAAGCTGGAACTTTTTTAGACTTCCACTAACCCATATCAGATGAAAATAGAGTTAATATAACCAATTTGAACTTAACTGCAGTATTTCTAGAAGTTGCTATTTTCTTGATGAAAAGAGATGAGACAGGACACCATGGCTAATTTTGGAATCACACACTGGATACTACATTTGATTTTCTGTTGCGGTATACACTACAGTGAGCTCTATGTAAGCACTGATGCTGTGTAGATACTGTAGTCATGTATTTACTAGATGCATCACCATGGAAACAATTAGATGTCAGTTTTTGGCAGTTTACATTAGCTGCTGTTCAAACTACAAGGGTATGTCATTTTTTTTTGTATATATTTGTGTAGTCAGTCACTCTTTTCCTCTGTAGTACCTTGGTGTTTTGCTATTCACATTTATATTTACATTCTGTATATTTGTATTTGATGTGTGTAAACAGTGACTTTTGGTCCAAATGCCAGGAGCAGCTAGAAATAGTGCAATAATATCAAATACATCTGAGGATCTTTGATGTACTACAGAATTTCTATGTTTATCACACACTATTTAGAGTGGGCCTAAAGAATAAGAATCACTGACCTATATTTACACCCATTATTTTTATACTTGTTCCATGAAGATGTAGTAAATCATTCCCAACAGACTGTCTTTTATTTCATCGCATTTCTCTTGGTTGCATTGCTTCCAATAGTGTACATGTGTGTTAGATTATTTGTTCAATCATATTTCGTCATCAAGCTAAGAATCAACAGTTGAGCCTCTGGAAGTGCAGATTAAAGGTAATGAACCTGTTACCTTAACCAATCAGATTTCTTGTGGACCACACGAATAATAGCTGCATTCTCACATTATTTGACTGGATGGTCAAAGAGCTAGTAAACCATATCTGTAGCGCCTAGAATAAGCTAAAAAATATTCAATTGGATTTAATGGCATTTTCAACCCACACTGGGTGACACAGAAGAAAAGGATTTGGAGACAGACTAAGAATGTAGCAGTAGTTTTGGTGAATGTAATGTATTTAATAACATTTTTATGTTTTTGTCAATTGATTAAATATTGATGATTTTGTTTCAGATGATGTACGTGGTGTAGCTGTGGCTGTAGTGACAGGAGAAGTCTGTTTACTGGGTTTCTTGTTCTTTGAACAAGCAATCAAAAAAACTCCAATTTCGTTGCTCCGCTCTGGTGCAATGACAATAAAGGCTATTCTGATTCTGATCATCATGAATGAATTGTATGACCTTTGTTTAGATTTTCTTATGAAAAGTTTCTGTGTGAAATTCAATCTGTAATTGCATGTTTTTTTTTATCGTATATTGTGTATTTGAATGTTAGTTTTTAAATTTTGGACCCTGGGAAGACTAGCAACCACTAATTAATGGGGATCCTATTAAACAAATAAAATAAAATAAAATAAAATAAAATGAAGTAAAGGACACAGTAACTGCTCTGATAAATTCTGACTGTGCTTCATTTCATGTTATAGTTATTGGCCCCATGTTGAATTTGTTTAATACGTTTTAGCTTTGTTGTAGTTAATGCAATTTTATTAATGTACAGGTTAATTCAAATGGAAATCCTGGACTGTTGCCCTAACTCACACCTTCCACCAGTTTAAACCTTAAACCTTTACCTTTTATTCACATATTAATAACTCTTTCCTCATGTTCATTAATACACACTAGCCTTTTTATGTAGCACAGCTGTTACATATTCTTTGACATACTTAAATCTTCATAATAACTGATTGATTTCATGATTAAACATTTACTTGTTTAAATATAATACTTGAATTTTACTGTTCTGAGTTAAGACATTGTATCTGTCTGCAGCTTTCAAGGTGGTTTAAGTGCTGTCATTTTCTTCAGGTCGTCTACAGAAACCTCGAGATTTTCTGGCCTTGGTAAACCTCCACAGACAAGAACCCCTGCTCTCTTCAACTCAGAGAAGGGGACCTCGGGGTAAAAGCTGAAAATGAATACCAGCTGTTATTATGAAGTTATTAGTACGTACCGCCACACAGTCAAAAGCCAAATGTCCCTGAATAATCGCAAACAGGAAACAACAACTAAGTAGATTTACCAAGGTCAGGAGCTGAAAAACAGGTGTACCTGGCAGTTGTTTGCCCTTGAATTCTGCTTTCACACTGATGCTTTTTGGAAACGCCATCCACAAATAGGAGCATGTAATGCAGTGTGGCATCGTGGGTTACTGAGTTGCATTATGAAGGTCTGTTCGATCCATTAAGGATGAACGGGTATGAGTAGGTGAGACTCAGGCAATGCATAAATGTAGCAGTTTTTAGGGTTTTCCATTATTCTTTTTTTCCCTCTTTTTTTTCAGTTTTAAGAAGAATACTAGACTTTTATATGAAAGCAGCTTATGTGGCCCTATGGCTAAAGCCTTCTCTAATTTTCTGAATACTAATATTGAATTGCTGTATATATTCATGTATTTTGTATATTGTGTACACATAATGTTTACAACCAGTGTCTCTATGTGTATTTATTCTATGTATACTTCTTGATGTATATTTCTCTGTGCATATTGTTTGTGTAAAATTCTTTATGTATATAGTGTTTACAGCCAATTCTTTATGTCCATCTGTGTACACATAATTAAATATATAAAATAAGTATTGTATATGAAGTGCACAAGCTTGAAATAAAATAAATAAAATGAAAAGGAAATGAAATGAAAAATAAATTCAACTCTCACAGTTGTAAAGTTTGGCAACATTGGCATTGTGGATACATTTTTCTCCTTCTTTTGCTTCTATTACTTATACAAACAGAGTCTTAACCCGACACTCATTACTCACACAATGGACAAACAATGAGAGAAAAAGATGTTTTTAAAAAATTTTTTTTTTTTACCTTGACTCCTTCAGGACAATCATTGGAGCAGAGTCCGCTGAGAACTGAGGAAGACAGAGACAGACACAGTCAGACATATTATTCAACACATGTATATTTAAAACACAATATGCTGCAGAACAAATGTCATCTGTTGCTCTTCCCTGAAGGTTAATGTCAAACATTAAGCTGGACCAATGAAAGAAACTGTTGACACGGTGATTCATTCAATTTGTCAGACAGTCCAAACAAAGGCATTTATTGTGTATTAAAACTATATTATATTCCACACACTTTAATCATCATGTGCAAAGTAGATGCGTGGAGTGTCCAGAAATAAGGAACATAAGACATAAACACACAAACCATTACTCTGTGTGTGCATGTATCATGCACCCTAAGAGCTTATTTCACTTATTTGTGTGTACAAGCGAAGCGAGAACAAAATCTGCTGAATTGCTAATCAGTCATTAGAGAAGTGACTTTATTAGCATACTAATAGGGTCCTGGGTCTGGGTTGCCTTGATTTGCCTGATGAAGTCACACTGGAGCCCAATCCTCTGTTAATAAGGTCTGAACCCAGCACCGGAGTGAACAGCAACTACATTTACATGCACATATTCAAAGGAAACACTGCAGTGGCCCTGGATGGATCGTATAGACGGTGGGTCGATATAAACACACCTCAGCCACCATAAACACATTCTTGTACCAGTGGTGAAATGCACATAAGTACTTATACTCATGGACTACACCGACATTCTTGTACTTCACTGGAATATTTCCTTTTCAAACGTCTTCACTGCTACATCTCAGAGATAAATATTGGATTTTTCTCTTCATATTTGTGTGACAGCTTTAGTTACTTTTCAGATTACAGTACTTCAGTCCCTTCCCGACCAGTGAAAACAACGTATTTATAAAAAAAGAGGCTTTTGAGTGTTTATGCAAAAGTGAAGGATGAGGAGCTCCTCAACTGCTTGAAAATAGTCACCAGCTTCTTAAGATAAATAAATTCTTAAAAAAACCTTCTCGCATTTGCAGGAAAATGCATCATCACAAACCTAAAAACGGCTTTGTTGACTTTTAAAGATATGTGGTTCTCAGAGGACAGCAATGTCACAGAATATGATACATTACTGCATATTAAATTTGCAAAAATGAAAAATGCAATGATGCACCAGTAATATGATTCCAAAAACACAGACACGGACCATTTCAGTGCACAATGATTGCTTTTTTTTTTTTTCATATTTAAGCACATTTTGCTGATAATACCTTATTCATTTTACTTTTTATTGCAGTGGAGTGCTTTCACAGTGTAGTACGGTGTTCGTAATTTTACTTCTGGGACCTGGGTTTTTCTACCTCCTCTCCATCCACATATATATCACCTGAAAGGTTTATGCTGTTGAAATTCATATTATTGTAAAGTATGTTCACACTCACTGAATACAGAAAATCTAAACTATTCCTTGCTGCATATTCATCATTCATACTTCATGTTTTGTGTCCATTGTGTAGTTCCCCAATTGTTCATCTCAACAATGCCCAATTTACTCAGGTTTTTTCTTTCCCAAATATAGTAGTAACTATAAAGAATGTTTTTAACACAGTAGGTCTGAAGGACTTTGACGCAGTTATGGTATTTCTGTTGTTAAAGAGAAATGCATCTTTTCACACCATATGAGAGATGCACTGATGCCAATATATGAACCCTTTCTGTCTGGTTTATTATTCACCTGTGAGGAAAGAACAGTCAAATTATATTATTCTTTATATGTCGTGTGAGTTAAGTATATGTATAGTCTGGAGCTTTCTGTGTGGGCAAATAAAGCCTAGATTGATGGGAAAAAAATGAACTTAAATACACATCTATTTTTATTTATCACACTCAATAAGCATATGGCATATTATTCATTTAGATCTTGTTACTCCTCTAATTGATTTAATGAGAAATTATTTATATGTGTTTATATCAACTGTTTGTACTTGATTGAACTGATATCGTTAAATCTAGGTATAAATGCTTCTATGTCAACACACCTTCAAAATATGTACGCAGAAAACTGAAGCACCTTCTGGCCGTGTTACGCCTCCGCAGACAAAACCTCGCACTCCTGATCAACTTCCAGAGGGGGAACTCAGGGTATGAGCTAGCAACGAATACGTAAAATTTGTCATTTTGCACCATATCTGAAATGCATTTATGTCAATACATTACCCTTTCCAAATGTCGAATTTTTTTCATGCAAAAGCATCCTTTCAAATTATATAAACGTTCATGTTGTTATATGTGCTCTTGTGAAGTATATCTATATCCTGCAACCTTCAGTGTGGGTAGATGAAGCCTATATTGGCAAGAAAAATAAAAGAAATGATTAAAAATACCATCCATTCCACCCATCCAGCCATTATCTATACTTGCTTATCCTTGCAGGGTCGTGCGGAGCCTGGAGCTGATCCCAGCAGTGTGATGAATAGAAATAAACAACTGAAACAACCTGTGTGCAGGGGGCAGTAGGTTTGTTTTTTTTGCCGGATACACCTTGGTAACAGTGAACACAGGACAGCTTGTTCTAAGGAGACTGACATCTGTAACAAAAGTCAGACTCTGTGTACATCAGACTGATGTATCACTAAAATAAAGACTGACTGTATGCGTCTGCTGCATTCTGATATCATTAATTCATTCAAGCCAAAAGACAGCTTTATATTTCCCAACTTCATATTCTCCTACAAATCTTCATCGGGATAGTTGCTGATGGAGACCATGAATTAGCTTTTCTACCAAGATTGTAGCAGAAAATCATTTTAAAATGGATTAGAAGACATACTGACCCATGGCTCTTTTCCCCTCTAATTCAGGGGGGTGTCAAACTCATTTTAGTTCAGAAGTCATATACAACCCAACATAATCTGACCAGTAGAATAATAACATAACAAGCAATAAATAACATGAACTCTAAAATGTGGCTGTTTTAGAGTGAAAATAGTACAACTACATTGTGAAATTCTTTATATCTACTAAGCATTCTTTAAAAAAACGCAAATAATATGAACTTAGAATTTCTCAGCAACAATGAGTGCAACTTTAACAATATTATTAATTTCATCAGCCTACACATGTGCATTACAACTTACAGATCAGAGTGGATCTACATTTAGTGACAATTATGATATTACTAAAATTGCACTTACTTCTCTTAAAGAAGTTACATTTTGCTTTTTTAAATGGATGCATTTTAAAACATTCCCATGTGGTCTACATAAACTGTAAATACTATGCTTGGGTCTGAATTCTTCACTAATTCAACTCCACAGGTCCATCTTCAACCCTATTTCTGAGTAATGACACCTGAAAGGTTGTTTTGAGCGCTGGCCCTTTAAATGTGGCAAATGAGTCACTTCACACCCCACCCCTTCCAGGTTGTTGACTGTGGACTACAACTGCTGCTGCTGACATACAATTATGTCGTACTCAGAGAAATGTTCATCAGAAGTCTTGACCTTATATGTGCAAATGTCACGACATAACTAGTTATAGACGTAACAAATTAAGAAGGAATTAAAACAAGTTGTAGAAATCCACGCGATTTTTTCTAAAATGAATATAAAGATACATAAAGATGTATAGCTCTGCAGCACCCGGAGGGTTCACATTCAAACTTTATGAACTATTAGGGTCCAAATACACAAATAAATGTACAAAAGACTAATAAAAGTGGGTTTAGCAAAATATGACCCCTTTAAGATATTTCAGGTTGTTAATACTTTTCAGTTCATTCACATTTTTGTGAAAGAATAGTCTGTAAATGTAAAGGTTTTTATGAATTTAACTTTTTAAAACTAAAACAAAGAGAAAAAAATCAGAGTTGTCATTATTTATAGGTTATTAACATAGTACTTTACTGCTTTGACCAACTTGAGATTGAATTGGTCTGCATGTGACCCCTGAACTAAAATGACTTTGACTGTTAGTAGCTGGACTGGACCCCTTGGCGAGACAGTTTTTGCCCGTGGGCTGTATGTTTGACACTGACACCAAAATTAAGCACATGCAACTCCTGAAGCTCTCTGACACACATTTTAACTGCTTCATGATAAATTGACTGCTCTACATTACAGAACAAAGTGTGACCATTTATGCCAGTACTGCATACAAATGTAGTGATGGTCCGAGGCGACAGACCGCATTGCACCATTTGATTGGACACTGATCCCTCTACGTGGTAGCCCTCTCCTATCACTCTGTGTGTATAAACAAGGGATTCTTTTCCCCCTTTTAAGCTTTGATTTAAAAAGAAATTGCGTACGTGTGGCAAAGACAGATTTACTGCTTTGAAGTTCACAGGCTTATTAAGTATATGCCTCAAGCAGAATTCAGATGGAGCACCCATCAAAGACAAACAAGTGTTCCTTGACCACAACTGACCACATTACATTTATGCTGCTACTCAACACCCTTCATAAACAGGAAAAAAATGTTTAATCGTCTCTTCAAGGCTTTTGTTTCATGTCACTGAATGTGGCTTTTTGAAGGTGTATTTGAAAAAAATGGTCATTGTTTACCTGCAGCAAAATGTTTTCATAAATCTGCACAACATTGAGCTGCAAGAAGTCTGTTTATATAATGCTACAGTTCTAAACTGAAGACTCATGAGAGGGACTACTGCTGTGAATGTAAGCACATTTATTGACTAAATGCATGTTAATGGTCAAATAACAAGGCCCAGAGGTTGAGTCAAGTTGATGAAGTTGATTGAAGTTATTTGCCCGCTGTGGCACCAAAACAGAGTGAAAATCTCTTTTAATTATACTGCGCATGAACTTTGTCTAATGCCACATCAACACATCACAGGGTTTGCACCAAAGTCATCTATGAAGGACAGAAATGATCAATAAATCATAGACAGGGGATTATATGCTGCTTGTTTGAATTTCATGTTGTTTGGGGTCAGACTAGCGGCACCACCATGACCGAGACTGTAAATCAATAACATAAAGGGATTAGACTGTTACTTGTTTGAAGTGTGACTCATTTGGGATTATGTGGATCGACAACATAGAACATATGACAAACACTGTAACAAGAATCAAAAGCCACAGCACCAGTAGCATAGAGCTGTCATCTCAAAAGAAGTAATATAGCAAACCTACAGAGGCAACCCATGGGTAAGGACGTCTGCTACTAAATGAATCTGATGCAGAAGTATCTTAAAATTGCAAAACAGCTGACAGCCAATAGATAATGATCCCAAAAGTCAGCCTCCTGTAGACTTACACCAAACTTCTCTGTAAAATATGAAGACAATAGCTTTTACCAAGGACTCATGCCAGTGTCATCCATTTTATTCAGACTCTCACCTTCAAAATTTTCCTACAGTAAAAAGATAAAAATATAATGCCTTGAAGTCAACACTTCTGGAGCTTGGGTTTAAAAACACATATTGTCCAGAAAGCTCCATTGTAGTTAGGGTTAATAGGTTCCACTAACAAGACCATGAAATGCCTTAGTTACACAATGCTTGATGACGTTTTTCTATTTAACCATGTTGGCTACTGCACTTAGCATTTGGTCACGTCTGACCCCTGGAGTTCCACTAGTTACTCTTCCTTTGTCAAACGGTGGTCAATTCCAGCTCCTCAAAGTCAACATGAAAACAGTCAAATACAAAAATAAGAGTATAGAAGCCATTGGTTGATGTCATTGTTCCTCTGTCCATTAATTAGGACAGGGGTATTCAAATCCTGTCCTCGAGGGCCGGTGTCCTACATGTTTTAGATGTTTCCCTCTTCCATCACACCTGCTTCAATGACTGATCAGCTCATCATCAGCTGCAGAAGTCTGATAATGATGTAAAGGCTTCCAGGTGGAAGAGGGAAACATCCAAAATATGTAGGACACCAGCCCTCGAGGACTGGATTTGAATACCCCTGCATTAGAGTATATATAGTCTAAAGAGACAACATACTGTACTATGTTTTCTATAGACTAGAAATGTTTCCACATCAAAAATTTTACATCTACAACTACTTCAGCCATTACACAGGTAGCACGTAGTCCAGGAGATCTGAGATTCTTTTGCACTTTTAATGTACCTTTTATATCCTTTCAAACTTGTTATCAACTGGTATTTAATTCAGTTTGTTCCAGGGGAAGACAGAGTGTAAAAACATGCATACAAGCAACTTATAGAAGTGCAGCGAGTAAGATTCCGTGATGTGGTGCAGGCAGGTTTTCCCAGGTGTCATGACAGATAAGCAACTTCCTCTTCTGACATGAACCTCATGTGCAACCTGTGTAGCTACTCTAATCTCTAACATTGGCACAGAAAACAAAATCAACATGTAGTATCGCTGACATGCACAAGAGAAAACCAGTGTTTGTGTCACAATGTTGGCATAGCCAGGCCCATAATACACCTTGTTAGTATTGTGTCTGTACTATAGACTATAGGTTTCTGCACCATCCACTCTCATTGTGGAATAAAGGTAAAAGATCTCTGGGTTGTTTGACCCAGCTCTTTAAATTTGGTCATGTCCACACAAAACTGCATCTATCTTATACAATCTTCTTCTTTGTCGTTTTCAGAAAAGTGTTCCATATACATGGAGTTATTTCAGGAAATATCTCCATCCATATGTGGTGTTATAATGAAAAAAGTGGAGAAGTAAATGTGGTAAATGTGTAGAAAGCATGCTTGGTTGTACCGGGTCTGATCCAGTATTTCCTCCTGTTTGCCCATCTCCATGGTAGATCCAAGAGCATGTAGTGAATATTGTTAGCTATGTGTCTTTGCTGCTCATTGTAATCAAAGAGTAACCGAAGATTTTGATTCAGTATTTCTGATAAACTAAATAGTCTACCATTATTGTTGTTATGAAGTGGCGTCTTGCTTTGCTTCTGCGGGCAAAAGGTTAGAGAGGTGGGGCTATGACATCATTGTTTTAGAAAAGTTGCGGTTTGGCTGTACAGACGAAGACATGAAAGCAGCATTTTCAAATCTATCCACTCTGGGATTGTTATGGTTTCAGTGACCAAAAATGCCAGCTTTATGTGGACAAAAGGCCTATCCGATACAAAACCTTTTGCGGATATGACCGAAACAGTCTTCGTATGGACAGGGCCTTAATCCCATTCCCAGGTAATGTTGACCACAGGATGCTTAGAGAACAATAGTGTCAGGAAAAGAGTTGTTTTGGTGGAATGTGTGCAAAAAAAAAAGTATGTTGTGCTATTAAAATGACTAAATCATGGCAAAACGATGCAACATAATCAAATATATGTCTCAGGGTGTAGTTGCTGCATGAAGATTGCTGTTCTTTCATGTTGGAAGGGGGACTTTGAAAACGATAACATGCAGATTGCACAAAGAAAATGCTAATTCTGCAACTGCGTGACCAAAATAATTGAGCTCATTTTGGCAGCATACATCCTGTGCTCAAGACTATCTTTAAGTATCATTGTGTTGTGTGGATTTGTGCTGTGTTGTTGTTGTTGTGTATGTAGGTACCATTACTGTCCAATCCAAATTTCCCTGAGGAGACCATTAAGTGTATCTCATGTCATCTCATCTCATCTATTTCACTTCAGAAATTTCCGCTCCTTTGTGTGAGAGGTAAAGAGGTTCATTAACAAAGCTGAAGTCGGTAAAACAAGGCAAAAATACCTGAAGGAGAAAGATGTTGATGTATAAAATTACAAAGAGACGAGACAGGTGGAATAGAACCCTGCTGGAAACTGATTATCTGAATACTGTTTAATTAGCAGACATGTCAGACGTGGTGTTTCCTGTCAATTTAAATGAATTTATCAAAGAGGAAAATATGCACAAACCAAAGTGTGTTTTGACGGATTTTTTGTGTCTTCTCCGTTTTTCCTCTGCATTTCATGTCCATATAAAAATAAAAAAAAAAGTTGCTTTTAATTAGTGGACTTTACTCCTGCACTGAAACTCCAATATGTGTGAAATGAGGCATATTAGTAAATTTAATCAGAGAACAGAGCACACACATGCTACGTTGTAAATTTTGCAATGTGGAGTTGCTGATGCATGGGCAGGAAAAAAGGGGAAAGGCAGAATAGAGACAGCATGAATGCAGAAGTCCTTCACAATTCAATGGGTACGCCATCGCTCCAGGAAGTAGATGAGTCTGTGTCGGGCTGGGTATTGGTGTGTACGCAGCTGTCACTGCACGCTTCGGAGACAGGGGAAGCTCACATCTAGTGTTTCTTCTGCGAGGCCGCTTTGTTCATCATACTTCAATACCTGGTAGACAAGCATATAACAGCTCCTCCATGGACAAAACAAGATCCCTGGAATAACTCTCATACGTCCTGTGGGGAGCAGATTTTGTCTCTTGCCAGTAACAAAAAAAAAGGTTCCTCTACCTCCCACATACAGATATAGTACTGCCTCTATGGGATTGAGCTACCCTATTTCCCAGTTTAATATTAAGACTGATGGTGGCTCCTTCGACGGACTAACCTAATCAAGTGAAGGATGAACTGGTGTGTATTCTCCGTGTGGAACTGGGTATATGCGTTTTCATCAGTGATACAACCGACCATTTTTTGGTCCATCTGGTATGGTTTTAAGCCTGTTAAGCAGGGTACACACTTAAAGATAATCAGGCCGTTTTTGTCCTGATATTCCCCCCTTCCCGACCAAAGCCGGCAAACGCCAGATTATCTTATGTCTTATAAGATTATCACATAAGATTAGCCTGTGGGCTGAGGTGTGTTAAGAGTGAATTTGTCCTGGTAAGTAGCTCAAAACAGCTTGTAAATATTAAACTTGTTCAATATTTACAATAAAAAAATCTTTGTGTGTGTAGGGAAAGCTGACGACTCCTGAGTCATGAACTGTGATGTGAAATAGAATATAACCAATCAAAAAGCGAGCTGACAGAAGCAAGTGTAAATTTACATTTATGCATTTGGCAGATGCTTTTTTCCAAAGCAACTAACATGGGGAAGGTTAATAGCAATAACCAGTAAATAAAAACAAGTATGGCTGACCTGGCCCACTGGATATTGGTCAGAAGTTGTGGAAATTTCATGCAAGCTCCGGTGTACAACAGAGGCATAGAAGCCAGGAGTCAGATGTTCAAAACATGTTAAGTTCCACTTTCATTTATGCCAGTTACTGTAGTTTCGTCATGTTTCGTCAAGCGAGATTTCTGGCTTGTAGGACTAGATTCTAGATCGGTGGTGGGACAGAATAGTTACGTATGTGGTGTGCTGTGTTGAGATTATCAAAGCCCTCCACACACAGTACAATCAAAACTGTTCAATGTCTGATTTTTTTATCTTCATGTACAAGGTCTGTAACAGATAAAAACCTCTTCAGATTTAGAGAATCTTTGTGTGTATACTATTTCAGCGAATAATGTATGTGTTAGCATGTGAGCGTGAAACTAAAAAAAAACCAGATGTAGCCTGTCAGTGCATGCATGGGAAAACACAAATCCTGTCTGCATAGTATTACCACCTAAAATGAAATGGGAGGATAGTTTTCAAATCCTCGTGAGGGAGATCAAGAGGCTTTGGGCCAGGCTGTGGTTAAGTGGTTAAAAGTAGTTAAATCTTAAGGGGGTTTAAAAAGTGGTTGAACAAGAATTACCATTAAATCTTAGTAATGGGAGAAAGTGTTTAATACATCCCATGTAATTATAGAAATCCAAAAACTGGTACAACTAGACCAATTAGGCTATTGTACAGTTCTTTAATTACTGGTGAATAATCATGAGATAACTATGTAACCAAGGAAGGACTTAACTGGTCAACGTTTAACTAGTGCCATCCAAATGTTTTTCCAACTGTTTTTGCTTATCATTAAATTTTAATAATGCACCAATCACAAGGCTGGGAGGGAAAAAACACTTGTTCTAAGTAATAACCAGAATGCCTTGGGGATGTTTGAGAAATTAAATCAGATGTGTTTAGTGCTATTGATTTTGTGAGGAGGAAATAACTGACACGTATAAATAGTATAATGAGAGTTATCACTGCTTGCTGATGGCTTTGTTCTGAAAATGCCATACAACTGAATTGCAACTATCAAAAGCCATAATGGCATACTCATTAAGGTTTATAGAAAGGCAATAAGTGTCTTCATTTTGTGACATGGAAACATGATTTGTAATTAAAGGTTCCCCTATGTTTTGCCATTCCTCAACAGTCAGTGTGGGAGGTATATGAGGTCTCGTAGGTGTTTAAGTTTAGGCATTAAAAACCTGAAAAATTTGGCATTTAGATTAAATGACACTAAATTAGTCGTTTGTCCCTTATCATATTTTTGTGACTTTTTAAATTGTTAATCAAATACTGTAGTTTTTCTTTAACTCTATCCAAGCCCTGCCAGACGGTGCATAAACCTAACCATAAACACTTTCATAACAACCACAACCATATTGTAGATTGGGCCAGATGTTCTGTTGGTACAAAATAAATGAAATACATTGTCTGTGAACAATGTCCATTTCTATTCAGAATGGAGATTTTCGCCATGTGAATAACAACATTATTTTATTGAAACAAAAACATCTTTTGTTTAAGGTTAAAATGGAGAGCTGCTATTGAAGGGCTGTGGTCCACCATCACAGAGGATAAGGGAGCTCTGTGGTTTTAATTCCCGCTGCCCCTTTGTGCACTTTGACATCAGAAGTCAGATCTTTTCCTCTCACTAAGCTCTAATTCATTAGTGTGCTGTGCTTTACTGTTATTGCTGTTACTGCTCAGGAGCTTATAACCAAGAGTGTACAGTATATAAGCCCATAATACAATATCAAATATTGTAGAAAAGTGGGGAAAAGGTAAACTATAAATTCAGCTTCCAAAACCTATCCATGAGTGAGATTGTGTATCTCACGTATAGTAACCCATCCCCCTTTCCAGAACCAAATGTTTTCTCACTTAAATACCGACCCACTTAAATTTAACAGCATTTCTGCTCAGCTTTGTCAAAGCTACCCGACTGAGAATTTGAAGTATGAATTTTTTGCAATAAGCACAGGTGGATGTGGATTGGTATCTTTTGTAAAAAAGGCACGTAACCCTCTGGGATTTCAGTCAATTTATTATAGAGAGTTGCATTAAATGCATTAACCAATATTTAACACATTCTAATACATTCTAGCACCATTCAAATATAAAATTGATATAAAACACAACTTATGTAATGGTTGGTACATTTCGGTAGTTTGCATTATGACCTACCAGACAAAAAATGAGCCTTAGTGTTTACAGTACAGGAGGGTAATTAAATAAGTAATTCACTTTACTATCTTAATTTTTGAACACACACACACACACACACACACACACACACACACACACACACACACACACACACACACACACACACACACA
>JAPTGZ010000018.1:6369712-6381609 GCA_029814645.1 Fowleria isostigma
TTGATTATTGTACATGTATATGAAATTGCCACTGTACCTGGAGTGCATGAGCTCAAAACGAAATAAATGAAATGAAAAAAAAAAATGAAAAAAATGAATGTTATGTTGACGCCCCAGACATGGAAAAACATTAAGCCTATCTTTACGATAAATAAATAATGCCTTTTGTAGAATTAAAGCCTTGCTACAAATTGGGTTTAAGTAATTTTAGTATCAGTTGTAATGCATACAAAGCTTTGTGCCGTGCAGTGTAGAGCCTATGTTTGGCTTTTTAGTTAAGTGGATAATAATTCTGACCCGTATTCAAACATTGTAGATGACAAGGTATATGTGAATGATGCATGCCGACCATAGAGAGCCAAGTCCTGCCCTTTCTGCTGTTCCCTCTGGGACATAACTTTGGAAAAAATATTATCATGGTCAATAGAGAGAGAAAGAAATCATTTTAGATTCTGTTTGAATTGTGCCACCATTCATACAGATGATGTTTGCTAATTTAAATTAAAATTTTATGGACCATGAAAGTTGCGGCTTATGTCAAAAATAGTAAAGAAACATTTAGTTTTATGTTAAACACCTCATTAGAGTGCATGTCTTATCACGTTATACACACCACCAACAGCAAAAATGGTTGCTACCTTGGCACATTTCACCCCAATCTTTGTAATCAAGTTGATCAAGTATTAAAAGAGGTAAAAATCCCGACAGTCTGGTCATGTTGGAGATGCAGAGTATCTTCAGTATCTTCAGCAACTGTGAACAGATTGTGTAATGTGATGGCTGTCACTCTATGATCTCTGGATCCTATTGTTCATTCCCAATGTGAAGTGGTTAGTCCTTGGCAAAAATAGTTCAGGGATCATTAACCACATCTAAACCACTCAAGCATCTACGGTACTAACCCCTGCAGACCAGGAACACACAAGACCTGCAGTTGTGAAGCTGCTCTGACCCAGTCATCACTGTTACAATATGGTCCTTGTCAACAGCTGGGTTTCCATTAGATTCAGGAATGTGCAAAATGCAAATTGCATAATGGAAAAATGTTAATGGAAACAGAAAAGTTGCAAAAACTGTTAAAAATCTCAAAAAAAAAATAAAATTAGGCTCTCCTGAGGTGGTTTTAGAGACCTTTTGATATAGATTAATTGTGCAAAAGTGTAATGGAAACACAGTTTGTACATTTTCACTAGTCACAGGCATGATGAGTCCAGTGTCATGAGAGGTTCAATAACAGTTTTTCAAATGTTGCCCGGATCATTCGGAAATTCTGGATCCATAACTTGTTGGTGAATTCTGAACAATTCTCTCCCAGAAATCCATTATGCATGGCCGCTGCCGTTAGACTTTGCCTTGGGATGATCAGGCGCGTCTGCAGAGTGACATGAGGTACTCACAGACTGCACCCCTTTCTCTCCCTCTGCAAGAACCGCAACATATTGTGAGATGGGTAGATGGGACTTTTCTACGATCACACATCAGAAGCTAAACACTCTTCAGTGGAAACACCTTCAAGTGACAATTAGACTTTGTCGAAATTGTAGAAATATCACTTTTATTTTGCAAAAAATTGTTATGGAAGCCCAGCAAATAACAGTCATTTTCTTATGTTACTCATTTTACTGCTTCCAACACATCACCTTCAAAAGTTCAATGTTTTCTTGCTGCCTAATATCTCCAACCCAGTGAAAGGTACCATTTTAATAATAAAAATTATTAACATACCTTCTGTCAGTGACCAGAATGGTCTGACTGACTGGTGTATAATAGCTGAGAAAAACATGAGTTGTTCATGTCATCAAGGGCTTCATCTTAAGACCAACAAGAATGTCACAAGATACCAATTCAGTTACTTTTGTTATTTAAAGGTTTCTGGTATATTTACACCAGAGTATTAAACAATACTCCTAGCAAAACATATAGTCAACTTTCCACCCTAAAGCCCACAACGCATTACAACCAAATATAGAATTCCATAGACTATTCAGAAAAACACAACACATGAACTCATTAAAGACTGAACATGTCAGTGGTACTCAGGGATTCTGCTCTACTTCATTTACCACAAACAACTCTCATTGATACTTTCCACGAACCTAATTCCTGGAAATCCCACTTTTCAAAGTGGGCCAAGAAAAGTTCTTATAAATGATTTTATGATGTCAATTCCCAATCCCAGTGTAATTTTTCAGTTCTGTCATTATAAGTATTGTAGTGCCATCCATCAGCATCACTCTGCCCCCTCCCACTTCATGGCAGGACGGTAGCATGTCATTCATCAACCTGAGAAAATAGTCAGCCACTATCTACCCTGCATCAAAGACCGCCCACTGAGGGATCTCACTGTGCGACATCCTGCCCTGTGAGTGACACTTGTGGTGTATCATTTCTCAGTCCTGCACCATACAGCTATGGCAGGCACCAATGTACACAAACACAGCTCCAACCTAAATAAAGTAAACATTACTCAGCTTGACGGTCAGTCCTCTTTGCACTGTATCCAACATTTTTCCTTCTAAATACTGTTCTGTATTAATATTCACATTGACCAGTTCAATCCTATTCATTCATTACTGTGATCCTGAGGATTTATGCACAATTACAGCTACTAAAAATGATACTTGTGAGAGCGTATGTGATATTTTTCTTGTTAGTGTCTCATTATAGTTGTATTATACAGGAGACTGATATGCATTTTACATGAATGAAAGGCATTGATGTTAGACTAAATATCTCAACAAGCATGTACCACGAAAGCTGTCAAGAGTGTGTGTATATGAATCTGATACACAATGCCACCATGAAGATATGGGCGTATTGTGCATTATTAGAGAATGTGTCTTTGTGACAGGGATACAGTGGAGATCTATGTATGTCTCTCATGTTTGATTTTACAGGTAGAGGACAGACAAAGAAAAAAACCCACAACTGTTTGCAAAGTGTGCTGACACAGAAAGGGATGAACAGTGCTCCTTTTCCTACTAATGAGCGGAGCAGAGTGACAGATTAAACTGCAAAGACTCACCCTAGAGTGAAACTATTTTTACTTTCCTCAAATGTCACCAGGTACTAACGCTGTACCAACATTCTCACTTCAAACAGAGTATGTCTTGGATTTTACTCAAACGGTGTTACAATAAGAAACACAATCTATTAGTGAGAAAAAAAAAAAAAAAAAAAAAAGGTGAGCCAAAAATATAGAAACTATTCCAGAACGACTTGGAAACCGTTTGTGAATCTCAGGTTTAAAGAACAAGTTTAACAAAGCACACTGCACACATGGCTATGTTTTAAACTTCGGAAAAAATAACATTGTCTTTACAAGACAAGTTAATAAAGAGTGGCATATTCTAATAAAGTGAAATATCTAAAATCATGAATCACTTTGTCATGAACAAAACTATTGCTGTGAGTTTATTTTCTATAAAAACAGTATTGTCAAATGTGATAAGGGAGATAATGGTAGCACAAGTCAGTTATTCTTATCCATAGGATGATTTCCAGGCAAAACATCACATTTTTATGCTTAAAGCAGTAATGTGTGATGCATAAAAACAAACAATTTAGTCAGAAATTAGGTTTAGTACATAAAACAAGTCTAAGAGCCCTTTTATTATGTCTACAGGTTTCTTTCTAGTAACCTTAGTGAGCTCTCTTTGAAATTGTGGCCCATTATTCCGCTTCAACTCCATCATGAATGTATGAGTCTTCATGTTCTGTATTATATCAAAGCTAAAGTCAATATACAAGCACCTTCTCGTGAAACGGAAAGTGGTTGACCATGAAACTGTATTAAAAGAGAGGGTACATTTACTACTGCAGCTTTGTGAAGGAAGGGAAGACTCTAAAAAGATCCACAACATAATGACAAGTGAGCGGCTTGTGGCTAAAAATGTAAATATTTCAATATCAGGTTTCTAGGTGTGGGAAAATGAAGCCCCTCATGTATCTCCATGGTTCTTACAGGTTTCTACAAATTAAATTTAAGACTTTTTAAGACCTTTTTAAGACTACATAAAACAGAATTTAATGCCCATTTCACAGCTGATTTCATGTCCATACTGGCAAAATTTTGTGACTCCAAGAGTTTAGGAAAATGTATTTACTTATTCCAACACCTTGATTCCCACTGTTCTGAGTCATTTCTCTCCGGGTTCTGCAAAGTTATTGATAATCACCTCCACCAAGGAGGTTATGTTTTTGCCAGTGTTTGTTTGTCTGTTAGTAACTTTACACAAAAATTACTGGACAGATTTTAATAAAACTTTCAGGACATGATAGAAATGACACAAGGAACAATCAATTAGATTTTGGCAGTGATCCGACATTTTACTCCCGTGCGCTAATTCGGTGTGAATGATGCTAAATACGTTCTCTCCTCTCTCCTCCATGTGGAAGTGGGCAGGGCTATCTGCGCTTCACTGAGCTGTGTGTGTGTGTGTGTGTGTGTGTGTGTGTGTGTGGAAGGGGGAGGGGCCAGGTACTGGCGCAGTGTGCTTTGTGCAGTCTGCCTGTTAGCAAATTTATTTTAAAATATATATACAAATAAATGTAGGATTATTACTTTGGTGTGAGTCACAATATGGAGGGAACTATCATACTTGGAGGAGGTCTGCGCTCTCCGAGTGCTTCTCTAGTTGGTTCCTAATTTCAGTATAAATGGTCCAGTTGGAACGGTTGGAACAGAGTCAACTAACGTTATGGTCTTTGCAGCTTGGACATTTAACAGACACATTTTAACACAATACAGTAAACAAGATTGACCTACCACATCAAATTAACACTTTTTTAAGGTATTAAACACAGATTTGTAAATTCAAGACTTTTAAGACTTCTTAAGACCATATGGGATCTCTGTTTTTTTCCCAGTCGGTCATGCAGGGGCTTCTGTAACTTAGGGCGTTTTCAGGGTGGGTATCTGAATCTGTGCAGTACCTGGATATGCTCAGACCTTTCCTGCAGATGTTGCTGTTACAGGGCTGAAACAGTGGGTGGGGATGTGGAAGGAATTCTGTCACTATCCAACAAACGCGGTAGTAACAAACCCTTACATTATCCACTGAGCAACTGTTCTGTTCACAGGTGACACTTTTCTGTTAGCTTGTTTGAGGCAAAGAAAAGCAGAGCTACCTTCGGTGTCCCTGATATATCACCAAATGGGTCGGTTGATACGGTGAGCCTATGCTGCGTGGATCTGAGGCTTTTTCGGGAGACAACAGGAGCGCTGTATTTGGTCTCGTTTATTTAATTCATTTCCGTTGTTAGAGTGGTGATTAGGTCAAGAACGGTATCTGGTACAGATCTCATTTGCACTGCAACGTTCTGTAATGGAATCCACGCAGTACGTACCCAGGACTACCTTCTCAGCTGGACTCGGGTACGGTACTCGCGCACACAATGTTTATATTCACACTGATAAAATTAAGTGGAGTTTGGGGTCCACTGCACTCGGACATGTACTTGGATACCCAGTGTGAAAACGCCCTTAAAAAGGGTAAAAACCAAAAAACTGGGATTTAGTTCCCTATGGAAGAGGAAAAGCTTAGTGGAAGGAGCTAAAGGGGACGACTGTGGAGTATGATGTAGTGCCTTCCCATGTGGGCCCTCCAAAATTTTAGGCGTGTGACGAGGAGGGCTTAACAGTGCACACTTTGCAAAATCATTCACTTACCCATCACTTTAACGAAATAGGCGTCAGCTTCGAAATTGTTCTTCAAAGCATGGATGATCAAGTCTTTGCCCTCCGCCTGGCTCAGAACCAGCATGTCTAATATACCCTGCAAATGAAGACAGGCATATAGATAAGGGACAATGGAGAATGTGTATGTGTGTGTGTGTGTGTCCTCTGATGTACATTCTTATTCCTCTAACACACTGAGTGACGGATCCAACTCTATCGCATCATCTATATTTGGCCCTATTTTCACTCGTGTTCTTTTTCTTATGTCTCCCGTTAATATATTCCCTCTAAAAAGGGTGAGTGAGATGAATTTATTACACAAGACAAATTAGCACCAATAATTAATTCTGATAAGCTGAGCACATACAGTAGATTGGAACACAGCTATTGAACTATACTTAGGCACTCACTGGGGAAAAGTGGGAGGAGGAACATATGAGCACAGCCTTGAAACAGAAAGGAGGATTGTTTAAGTCCCAGTATTTTTTTTTAATAACTGTCTGAGATGCATGAAAAATTGTGAATAATAAAAAATGACAGCTTGCGTGTGGTGTGTGACAAAAACAACGGTGCATACAAAAGGGAATAAACATGTTTCCATCTCTTGTGAACTCAACAATTGGTAAATATGGGGTAAAAGCAGACCTGCACGCAAGCTACAATATGCACTTTTAGGTCTAATTTGGATTACGAACACGCACTAACCAAATATAATGATTTCATGTCTTCAGTGGAAATCGGAAATATTACTTTTTTAAGCATGAACAGAAAACCATAAACTTGAATCGTTCTACTGACGTCAGTGTTAAAAAGCCTGACATATAATCCTATTTTCTGCATCAGACAAACCAAATATGTTTATGGGCTCCACAAGGTTTATTTCATGTTTCTTTTCCATTTGGCATCAAGCTCTGTTAACATTGTAGAAATGACAAAAATACAAACTGATGGGATTTTAGCTGCATATCTAATGTCTCCTACTACTATCAGTAATGAAGTCTGTGCATAACTTTGATAGGTATAAGGAGACGTTAAAAGAGAAGACATTTAGAGGACACAGATGATTTACAGAAGTGATAGTTTGCTTTTCATAAAAAATAGACTTATGCAATTTAAAACATTTCCCTGTGGTCTACATAAACTGTAAATACTATGCTTGGGTCTGAATTCTTCATGAATTCAACTCCACAGGTCCATCTTCAATCCTATTTTTGAGTAATGACATGAGGAAGGTTGTTTTGAGCACTGGCCCTTTAAATGCAAATGAGCCACTTTATGCCCCACCCCCTCCAGGTTGCTGACTGTGCTGCTTTGTCCTGTTAGAACACTTGTGTTCGTTAATACAGCCAACAACTGAACATTTTAGGTAATGGGCTCTAAGTCTGGACATATTTTCAGTATAGACTACAATCGCTGCTGCTTACAATTATGGCGCACTAGGAAAAATGTTAGTCGGAAGTCTTGACCTTATATGTACAAATGTTGTTATGTAACTAGTGATAGATGTAACATTAAAAAGGAATTAAAAGAGGTTGTAGAAATCCACTTGAATTTTGCCAGAATGAATTCAAAGATAGCTCAAACTTTATAAATTATTAGAGTCCAAATAAATAAATTAACCAAAGACTAATAAAAGTAGGTTTAGCAAAATATGGCCCCTTTAAGAAGTGAGAGGAGCAGGATCCAGAATTATGGCAGCAATAACACCATGTTTTAGAAAATGTTTTAATTCAAGTGGACCACACAGCTCCAATCAAAGTTGTGAAGAATATTGTTGGAGTAATTAAATATAATTTGATGGACAATATAAACACTAAGAGCAAATTTAAAAGGATGTGGAATTCACCGGGTGTCACAACACAGACCATGTTGGTTCTACACTTGAATTAGCTTTTATTCATTAAACAGGAAAATGAATTACAAGAATAAGAGCGGCTGAACTGCTGTGCTGTGGTTCTGTGTTGACTTTTAAAAGGCCCTTCAAGCATACGATGTTTCACGCCAACCAAAACAAACCTGAAAGACGACAAATTACTCACGTCCTCATAGATGTCAAAGAAGGTTGCTGTGACTGCATGCGGGATGGCTCCCAAATCTGATTGGTCCCAGTGGATGCGGAACATTCTCCCTACGCTATTACAGTTGGGGGCATTGCATGGTACGTTCTCCAATAGGAAGGCCTGTTGATCGCTGGAAACAAAAGGAGAAAGAGACAGAGAGGGAATTATTAAATATAAAATTACATTTACTTTGTGTGTATACGTACATCTTACATGGTGATAATGAAACATATTTTTGACTTCACTGTAGATACAAAGGTTCATCTTTGTGATAAAAACAACTTTTACTATTCTATACATGTACAGACTATTGTCAGCCAGGCTTTTGTGCAAAACAGAGCACACAAAAAGGCTCTTTCTACACACAGTAAAGTCTGATATATAGGTTCAGAGTGTAATATTTAGTGAGCAAAGTCTCAGCTTGCAACTACATGATTACCTGCCTCATCCTCACCTAAAGTGTCTGCAAAAAAACATAGCAGTCCCTTGTTATTCAGGGTTTGTTTTTTCTGTTAAAGGCTTTTAGTTTCTTTTCAGTGGTTAACTGTGCCTCCCCTCGTGACAACCACAACCACCACCACCACCAGTCTAATAGACACTGCAATACTCACCCTTTCTCAGTGCAATACTTATAACACATGCACCTTTTTTACCTTGTATATATATATATATATGTCCTATACTGCTTGTATATATTGTATTTCCTGTACATATTTCTTATCTGTAGTATTGTTGGCTTTTTGTATATTTCAGTAATTTTTGTAGTACTTTAGTAGTATAGGTACATTTAATATTTTATCTTGTAACTTTTGTACATTGCTTACATTTTTCAGTATTTTCTGTCACACTATTACAGTCCTTTTTGCAGTATTATTTTTTTGCTGCTAAACAAAACGGCTATAAAAATTTTCATTGTTCCTGTGACAATAAAGATTTCTATTCTATTCTATTCTATTCTATTCTATTCTATTCTATTCTATTCTATTCTATTCAGGGGTGTGACATACAGAAAAATCTAAGTTTGGAACATTTTTGTTATGGGGTCTTCGGTTTACTACGTTTTCGGCACAGTAAAATGCTCAAATTACTCAGAAATTAAGCCAAAGTGGAGACCTTAGAGAAGACAGAGGGGCTTCCAACTCTAGTTTTGTTCCTGTGAAGCTGCCATACTGGCACCATACTGGTTCATGTTCAGCATATGTATGACGCGTGTACTACTCAGACGTCTGTCTCAAATAGGGCTGGGAATCTCAGGGTACCTCACGATAAGATACGATACATGGCTCACGATACCGATACGTATCTCGATATTAGAGCTGGGAATCTCAGGGTACCTCACGATACGATACGCGGCTCACAGTACACATACATATCTCGATATTGTGATACTGCCATTATCAAAATATTGCTCTTAAAACCTATGATATGTTTGTGTTTATAGGGATGAAACAAAAACAAAGGGGAAAAAAAATCAGTTTACATTTTTAGCATTATTTTACCAGAGTACAAAAACAATGACACTGTTCTAATTCAACATAACTGTGAACAGGATTTTTTTAGGTGTCTGACAAACAGTGACACAATTTTAAACGTGATACCATGACATGCATGTACACACCACGGTTAATTAGCGCATTATCTACATCACATAAGCTTTTATGTCCCACATGCCGTTATAACCTCCTGTCAAATCTGAATGACACTCAAATACGGTCACTGAGGGTTCAATGGGCGGACTTTGCCTTCCATTAAATGGCTTTTAATAACATGCTAATGGTGGACAATGTGAACATATTGTAACATCCAGCCGGACATAAAAAGAAGGAGCAAGGGGTTTTCCAGCAAGCACCCACTTTAATTACTAACACGGTTATGGCCGAGTTTGTAAAAGCCGCTGCTTTATTTACAAACAGGTAACTGTCGGCCATACGGGGGACAGAGAATCGGCCCCCTCCCTTTCTCCTCCATGTGTGCCTTGTATGTCCACACACACACATCCGTAAACCATCGGTATCACATCACACAGGGGTCGCTATAATATAACACATCAATCTTTTAGTTTAACTTCACTGCTGATATATTAGCATAGACATTAGCGCCGTCGTATGTTCTTCTTCTTCAGCCACTCGCGTGAGCAGCGCCTCCTGGAGGACATGTAAAATACTGACTCCACTCACTGAGGAGGAAGTAAGGTGAATGTGAAAGACGTTTATAGCAGCTAGATTTGAATAGCCTTTTTAAAAAATCGATACGTGGGGAGAGTGAATCGATAATTGATCTTAAGATTAAATATCACAATATATCGCCATATCGATATTTTGTCACACACCTAGTCTAAAATATCAAAAATTGCACATGGGCCCTGCTTACGGCCACCCTGCCCATACCATGTGTGTTCTACTTCAAGACTTGTGTGGAAACTTAAGACAAGCGTTTTTGTTCTTCACATAGGCTACAAGTATTCGTTTGGTACAGCTCCATATTGTATTGAAGGCCCTTCTGTTCTAAAGGGATATTAACTCTGGTCCATCCACAAACATAGCAGGTGACAGTATAAAATGTTGGATTCTGCCTCCAGTATATAGAAAAAAAGAAGATAATGTCCATTTGGAGCAACTGTATAAACATTAAGGACTGTATGAACAGTAACCCACTCAGTTTTAAGATAGAAATGGCCCATTCAAAGGTAATCAAAAACTCATTTGTGTTTATAGCAGCATATTATCTCTTATTCTGACTAAAGAAAGCTAATAGCATGTGACAGTTACAACATGATATCCCTGAAAGTCTACAAAACAATACAGATAAACATATGTGCATTTTTCTCTCCAAATTCCACCTTCTACATGATTTATTGCATCCCACAGTGTGTCATTTCATCTTTTTATTCTTCTGTTTAATAGCAGGATGCAATTAGTGTGCAAGGTGTGTTACCGCCACCTTCTATGCAGCAGTTTGGGCCAGATTTCCCAATTAAATATGAATTCACATCACAGCAAATGGAGGAAGAAACTGCTATGAGCTGTGACGGAGATGTGCAACTCTTAGTGTAAGCGAGATGGTGTGATTTGCTGTGATAAATTTCATAATGCTGGGTAGCGGCTGACACCAACAGCTGATACGATCAGTCTCATATCTACCAAGCAATTTCACAGAGATGACAGTATAAAAATATAATGTAAACATTTGTAATCATCTGCCAAGAGAGTGTAACTATCCAGTACATTAATATCGCTTTGTCAGAGATTTATGGTTGACCAGACTTGAATTTAGCGAGATAACTCATTTTTAGTCTCCTTTCGTATTATATGAGTGTCACTGTTTAAGAGCTGGGAGCACCTGGGACGCTCTATGCATTGCCGCACATAGGTTCGATCTTAATTAGGTAACATTTTACAGTAGTGTCCTAAGCTTTGATGATATGAATTATGGGTGGAGAAGCCCCTACGCTGAACCTCAGTTTATGGAGCGAATAACTGAACGTTGGCTGAACTTGGGTGTAATTATATGAAGTATTTGGAGGTCAAAACTCTTTCTTCCCTTCTCATTAAAACATTAAAGGAAAGATATACTGCTATAGTATACGTGCAAATGTGTATATAGTGCATAAATATGTATAATAATTTTCTGCTTAATTTAAAACTGTTTGAGGTATTTTTGCTGCTGTGAAAACACGGTGTATTTCTCCTTACATAAGTCTAGACAAGAGATTTACCTTTACAACGTTCAAAATACCTGACCACTCAGGGACTCAATCCAATTTTCTTTGTGTGTATATATTTATATATATAGAAATAGAAATTTTTAGCTCAGTCTTTCTTGCCATCATCTCACTTTGATTCTTTGGGGAGATTGAATCCCCATCTTTTCGTTTCTATGTGCCTTTCTGTCTTCGGAGGCAGTTCTCAGTACCTGTTCTCAGATCTCTGTGGGAGTGGTCTAAAAATAGAATAATCATGAAAGCTCCCTCCCTTTCGCAGGTTTTCAGATGGCGTTCTTTTCTCCTGCTCTATCCTAATGTAGGTGGCTTGGGAGTGGAAGTAAAGACAGAGCACAAGCTAAGAGCCCGATAGGACATCTGGCTGGGTTACATGCTTCAAAAACTTTAGTGTGTTAGTGTTGGAGAAAGATTTTAGCCCATCAAAAATATTACCATT
>JAPTGZ010000018.1:6386099-6404114 GCA_029814645.1 Fowleria isostigma
TCTTTATTTTCAGCAGGCTAGATGCCTTGCACACCAAAATTGATCAATTTAGCTAGTAACGGATAAAAGCACCATACAGTAAAGGTAATGGAGTTACTTTATTTAAAGTGTAACGCATTACAGTATTAGTTATTGAAAGAAGTAACAAGGTTACAGTAACGGCATTACAGTAACACGTTACTGCCCAACACTGCCCATAAGTGACCCTCTGCAGTTTATTTGGGAAAAGTGTTTACTATTCAAATTATGTGTAATGCATACTTGTGAGTGTAAACAGTGTAGAGTGGACTTTACGTATATTTGGTACTATTTACTATATTTCTTGTATTTTTTTGTCACCTTTTTTTTGTTTGCTTTTTTTTTTTTAGATTTGTTGTCTGGTTCTGTCTTGGCTGTAGACAGATGTCATTATGTTTGGAAATAAATGAAGACATTGTTGAAAAAAAAAAAAAAATCAAACTAGAGATAAAATGCAGTGAAATATGATTTGCCCTGAAATGTTTGACATACACACTATGTATTAAAGCAGTGATTCTCGACTGCTCTTGCCTCAGGACCCACGTTTTCCACTCATTATCAAGTAACAACCCACTTTTCAATAATTCAAAGCAAACATATTCCTCATGAAGTGGCTGGTAAACACATGTCCAATGTTAAGTGGAACATTTTTTTAATTGACAGTATATTTAATCTCTAAACGACATTTAATATTTTAATATTCATTTTTTAATAATATTTTAATATTCATTTCTTTTTATAATATTTTAATATTTATTTTAAGATTTTACTCCTCACATATCACATACTTGGGTTTCAGTTCATTTTTTATTGCTTGTAACTGTTAGTGAATCCATATTCAGAGCACTCAGGGTCATGTTCAGTATCTTGCCTTTAAGCAACAATGTTAATTCAGCCTGTCATCTTTCAATAAAATGTTTGCCTGTGTGTAGTAATGGTAACACACAGCATATCTCTGACACATCTCTCAAAAGTCTGAAATCAGACCGCATTTAAAGCAATTAAAATGACCAAAAGTGGTTTCCATGTGTAAAATCAACCACTTTCTGGCTGGTTAACACTGAAAATAGGACAGATATGTAGCTTAAATGTATTTTCTGTGGGACAGTTTTGAGTGTAATACCATCGAAGGACCTGGGCCTGTCCCTACATCTACAGAGACTGCAAATACTTAATAGCATATTCAGTTTTCTTGTTTAAAGTTGTATCATCTCTCATCTCACGGTCAAATCAATACGAGGCAGGTGGCCATGTTGTTGGACCAAAAGTACTTTGCAGTGCTGGAATGAACGTGCTCACTCCCATCTAATTTGTGTTCATTTTTGTCTTTTTTCAATACCAAACTTCACAGCTGATAAATTAAGTTATTAATAAATGACACCTCTATTGAAAGTCAATAACCTCTAATTTCAGAAAAAACCTTTTCATGGATATGGCTAAAATACAACCTGAACTACAGTTGCGGAAAAAAATATTAGACCACCTTATGTTTTCTTCAATATCTTGTTTATTTTAAAATCTTGTACAACTAAAGATACATTTGTTTGGACAAATATAATGATAACAAAAATAGCCATAAGAATTTAATTTATGAGTTGATATCTAGCCATTTTCCATGATTTTCTTGATAATAACCAAAATCACATAAGTTCTTATATCAGTATCTATGGCATTGTACTGGCAAAAACAGTGCTTTTAGACATTCCATGTTTTCTTTTCTGTCTGTTTTAGTCAAATGATACACACAAGTGATAGTATTTGATTGCATAACCATTGATTTTGATGGTCTAATAATTTTTTTTTCTGTCCCTGGATAAAGACTAGGCCCATTCTTGCTTTGGTGCTCGCGAATACTGTAAAATAAACTTAACAAGTCAATTAAAGAGAATGTAAGCTTTTTAATGACACATCGTGTGCTGATACTGATATAAGTTTATTGCAGAAACTTTAACGTATTTAATACAAAGTGATGACTGGATTGCCAGCAATCTGGTGGGAATAGAAAGGTCAAACAATATTATTCCTTCTTACCCCTTTCCCCCACAAACACAACAGTTGACGAACCCACTTGTACCATTAATGGTGAGTTATGACATCTTTCATATCACTAAAGAAGTGATTTGATGACCATTAGAACAGGTTTGAGAGGTAGAGGTTGAGGTAGAACATTGTTTTTCAAATGTAACAGAGGCTGTGATAGGTGGGTGACCACACCATACTAGAACAACCAATAGGATTAAATGATACATTTTCAATGGTTTTTCCCAAAGTTTGCCAAAGTAGTGACGATTGTAGCTACCTGAAAAAGAAACAACAGACCAGAAAAACAATATGTTCCATGGGCAGCCCTTGTAACATATATATGTGTTGTTCCTAGTAGGTGTCCAAGGGGAGAAAGAGTTAAAGCTGAAAAAGGCTCTAACATTACAGTACTGTAACTGTTTGTTGAAAATATTGGTGAAAAGTAATCAAATGCAAGAAGGCGCAATATTTTTATAAAGTAATCCAACTACTTACATTTTTTAGTACAATTTAACAGGGTAACTAGCAATCTGTAACATATCTTGTGTTAAAAAATAAAGTAAAATCCTTGTCAGAACTGGAGAGGAGTAACAGTAGTGTGTGTGTGCCCGGGGGCTTAGATTAGTGCATAAACCTGGTGTAAGCACTGATGTATGTATTTGTGTGTGTGTCTGCAGGGAGGTTTTCACTGTTCCTGCTTTTACCCAGCTCCCCTCTAATTGGCCTCCAGAGGGGCAGCCGACTGACCAGCCCATCACACCGATGACCCCTCTCTCCCCCCACCTCAACCGCTCCAGGTGGCCACTGTTACCTGCCCACCACCACTTCCCCTCCTTTTCTCCCTCTTGTTTTCTTTCTCATTTCCTCTCACCCGATCACCCTCTATTCCTGCCCACCTCCATCCACACATATATGTGCCTTTGTTCCACATTTCCGCCTCTCTGATTATAGTCACAACATCAAGGACTCTGTTAAAATCCCTTCCAGCAACATGGTAGTTTCACAGAATAAGGTGTGGGTGCATTTAAGATGTTCTTTTCAGTTCTGGTGATGAAAGAAACACAGTGGCAGACTCACTCTTTTCCTTGACAGAATGACCCTCTCTTATTTTATCCCCCTGTGCAGAATAGACAGGCCTTACTATGAAAATTACAAATATATAATTAATTTACAAACTATAGTCTTTTGTCAGCAGATCATAATAAACCCAAATTTGCTTGGTGTAGAAATAACAGGATTTAATACCAAACAGTGACACAGGGTGACATTTCAGCTTTCAAAGACATCAGTGAAAATAAATTAATTAATAAAACACACCCGAAACTTTCCTTCAACAGCTCTCCCTTCTTAGTCCAAACCTTGCCTAATATAACTATAGATCACATAATCTGTTTCATGTCACTGTGTAATAAAAAGACACTTTTCCAAACTTCTGTGTTGAGCCATGGAGTAGAGGAGCAATCGTGTCTTAACAATGATCATTACAGCTGCCAATCATGTTCTGTGCATAACCCGACACCTGCCTGTAACGACAAAAGTCTGTATCATACTGGTATTAAGTACATGTGCAAGTCTTGTGTCCTCTCAGATCACTGATGCTGAAAAGTAATTCTGAATTTTTTTGCCCATTGATGCTAAACACCGACCAAGAACTGCAACATTAATGGCTAAAAAAAAAAAACCCTGCAAACATGGACATTTTTAAAGCAATTGAATCAACTAAGCTTTGGTGAAGGATGGGGATGAACATCGGGCCATTTGCTCCTTGGTGTTGTGTCTTTCAAAGGAGAGCAGGTGAAGAGGTGTTGGATCTTTGATGTTGATGAATGATGGGTGTGTTTGTTCTGTTACATATGAATGTCTGTGAACAGAAATTACATGATCTCACACACCAAGAGCTTCCATGTTGGTTTAACATGAGGTTAATTGCCTTCCTGTCCAGTGACTCTGTTCAGAATCATCCAGATCCTGATTCAATCATTCAATCATGACTGACAAGATGTGTAAAAAGAATCTACTGTATCTGTCTACAGCCACTTTTACACAGAGCCTGGAAAAAAAAAAAAAAAAGGTGAGATGGTGATCCCACTTTTTTTTTCCACCATTGACTGATTTCCACATTCAAGACAAAGGAGTAACAGAGGTGAAACAGGCTGGACTTTTACACAGTGGACCTGCATTCTAGAATCAAAGGGGCAGTGATGCAGCATATAGTGTTTGGGGTGGCTGTGGCTCAGGATTTAGAGCAGGTCGTCCAATAACTGAAAGCTTGGCAGTTCGGTTCCTGCTCTGATATCCTGATATGATTTCTTCATTTGCTCTTATGCAGACCTGTGAATTGCTGGATGTAGGCCCACCAACGACCCATTCCACATGACCTGACCTGAAGAAAAATCTTCAGGCCTGGGTGGCAGCCGTGACTCAGGATTTAGGACTAGGTTGTCCAATAACTGAAAGGTTGGCAGTTTGGTTCTGCTCTGTCCTAGTCATGTGCTGTTGTGTCCTCGGGCAAGACACTTCACCCACCTTGCCTCCAGTGCAGCTACTCACACTGGTTTATGAATGCATATGAATGTTCGGTCGGAGGGGCCATAGGCACGGATTGGCAGCCACGCCACCACCAGAGTGAGAATGTGAGAGTGAATAAATAATGGATCCATTGTACACGCTTTGAGTATGCCTTAATAGAAAAGAGCAATATAAATCTAATTCATTACTATTATTATTGTTATTAATATGACGTATAACTTCCACATCGGAAATACCCCAAGCATAACAGTGTTGCTACCTTCTCCTGAGTTGGCCCATCTTTCACCATTCCACAAATGTGAACATGGATAGAGTCTTCCACCTGAAGTGACAACAGCTCATGGACCTCAGCATCTTCCCAGTTTGACATCTTTCTGGGTGTATTAATCTGTTTGTTTACTGTACACGGCCCATGTTCATTTTTAAATCCCCCCAGCGTGGGGGTCACACATGCAATACATTATCAAAACGTCACACCTTGGTTGTGGAACAAGAGGTGTTCTTTTTACACAGCGTTCCAGAATCATGATTCCACCTTTACCACGGCTCTGGTACTACCTCCAGAGGTGTTATACAGCCGTGACAGGGATGAGACTGAATGATTCCACCATTTTGTTTACACAGACGCCGTTCTGGAATAAAGGTGAAATACTCCCAAAACAGTAGAGCTGTGTAAAAGGGGCTTACATATAACACATATTATATGTGATAAAGGTACAATCACAAGTATTCAAACACAATTAAAATAAGCTCAGACACCTTAAAAATATATCCTGAAGGTTCTGTCTGAATATGAAAATACACAAATTACCAAAACAATACAGATTTAACACATCCTCAAACAACTTAAAATCAGACATAAAAAGAAAGAGACGGGGACAGACATGGACCAAAGGTGAATGAAGGGAAAGAGTGGGCACGTCCATGAGACAAAGTGACAGTGAGACAGTGATATGTTGTCGAGGCCCTGAGGCGCTGTGGTTTCTCATTCAGCACAGGCGGTGACTCATGGCAACACACAATCAAAGTCAAAGTACATCCTTTGGTAGTGTCAGTTGTCTACATGGCCCGCCTGCCGCCACTCACTCTTTCATCCTTCTCTTCTGTCTCTGGCTTGTTCTTTGTCCCTCTCTCTTTCCCTGACAATGTCAGCTTTGTTTCGAGAATGTCCCCATTTGTCTTTCTCGTTCACGGCATCCCAAAACAGCGGACACATGAGGTCGTTGTACTACGAAGCTAAACTTGAAGGAATTCAGATCTGAAATATAAAGCTGAAGAAAATCTGAACATCCATTTTTATTTCACTTTCTTAAAGGCACTAAAACACTTCCCCACTGACTGCAAATCCAGTAAGTATTTCAGATTACAGATAGATTAGTGTTATTAGTTTGCCAGTAAACACAGCTGGGAAACAATAAGACTTGAATGACACTGGATTCTTTAGTAACTGAGTTGGTGGGTAGAGATCAATGCAAAAGCCTTAGTATAAAACTGGGCTGAAGTTCCCATCTGTCACAGTGGTACTACAACCCCTTCGGCCTCATCAATGGCTTTGGTTCTGTTTTTATTGGAACGTCTTGAATTGACTGACTGAGCTCCTCGTGGATGAGGTAAACAGTCACTTAGCAACAAACCTTTACACATGAGAATAGATAAAGGAGAAATACATGTTGTGTAAATTATGCTAAAGATGATTCATCTCTTCAGTGGTTACTTTTAGAAACCTAACGGAGTACACACTTCATCACTAATACAACGCTGATTCTAAAAAAAAGTTCGGATGCTGCATAAAATGTAAATTAAAAACAAAATGCAATGATTTACAAATCTGACAACCCATACCATAGTACACTGAAGCATATCAAGTGTTCAAACTGAGGAAAAGTACAATTTTAAAAGAAAAATGATTTAATTTTTAATTTTATGTCAGAAACATGTGACCAAAAAGTTGGGACAGGACCATGTTTATTAGGGATCAACTGATATGAATTTTTTTAGGCCTGATGCTGATACAGATTTTTTTGTTTTCATCAGCCTTAGCAGATTTCTTAAGCCAATATTTGGAGCCAAGACTGCTTTTGCTCCCTCAATTTACATGATAAAAATGACACAATGATAAATGTTACTAGTGTCAATTTAAAAAAAAACAAAAAAAAAACTTATTGAACTTAAAATAACATTTAACAAATAGTAAAACAAGGTAGAAAGGTGAGGTAGAACCAGTAATGTTGCATATAGTAGCACTGAACAGCTTAATCTGTGTTGAACTTTATCTGTGATTGTGAAGACGCTTGACTGTTCCTCTAAGTTTCACTTTCACTTTCTATGGTCTGAGTACATGCACTACCTGTGGACGCCTGTCTGTAAATTATATCAGTGAACATATACGATGCCGATACAAGTATGTACTGGTCGATAATTAATGTTTATCACTGTGTAGCATCCCCTGTTCATTTGAAAACAGTCTATTGGTGAAGTTTTGGGAAAGGAATGTTAGATGATACAGGATTCTAGCTACAATCTTGGGTCTTCTTTGTCATATTTCCAGTTTTGTTTGGAGCAGCAAATGTTTTCCATTGTTAAAACGTCAGGTCAGCACCCAGACTTTTCTACTATAAAGACATAATGTTACATGCAGTACTCTATATATTACTGTTTTGTTGAAATATGCAAGGACCTTCCTTAAAACTACCTTGATGGGTGTGTATGTTACTCTAAAACCTGTATAAACCCTTCAGTTCATCTGCCCTCAGACCAGTTTTTAACTTTGCCTCACTTCATTTAAAATGAGCTTTGGCCCAGATAAAACGGTGACATTTCTGGATCATGTTCACAAATGGCTTCTTCTTTGTATGATAGAGCTTTAACCTACATTTGTTGATGGCAATGGAAACTGTGTTCACAGACAGTGACTTCTGGAAGTGTTCCTGATCCTATGCTGTGATTGCCATTCCAGAATCATGTCTGTTTATAATGCTGTGTGCAGCCTGAGGGCCTAAACATCCACAATTGTAGATGTATTTTTTTGCAGCTTGGTGAAACTTTGCCCATCTTTACTTCTGACTCTGCTGCTATGATGCTATTTTTACTCCCAATCATGATATTGACCCGTTGCCAATTCATCATTAGTCAGAAAATGCTCCTCGAGCTATGCATTTTTAGTACCAGTTATTTTACAGCCTTTTTTTTTAACCTTGTTCCAAGTTTTTTTTCTCTTAAAATGGAACAATTCACACAATAAAGATGTTAAAATACAGTTGCAAAAAAAAATATTAGACCACCCTATGTTTTCTTCAATTTCTTGTTTATTGTAATGCTTGGTACAACTAAATGTATGGTTGATTGGAAAATACAATGTTAACAAAAATAGCTCTAGATAAGAGTTTACTTTTAGAGCTGATATCTATCCATTTTCCATGCTTTCTTTGATAACAACCAAAATCACATAAGTTCTTACACTGTACGGACAAAAACAGTGCTTTTAGACATTCCATGTTTTCTTTTCTGTTTCAGTCACATGATACACACAGGAGTTAGTACTTGATTGTATAACCCTTTTTTCTGATTACTTTTGATGGTCCAAATATTTATTTCCCTGACTCTATCTGCTTATAAGATTATTATGGGTGTAACAAAATAGACAACTCACAAAGTCATACAAAATATGATACAGGGCTCATGATACAAATACTCCCAATACAAAATAAAGGTGAAAGAAAGTCACCTGATGAAGATAACGAATTTTATAAAAAACAATTTGACTGCAAAAGTTGGACAGGGTGACAGCGTGAGTGTGTTTTGTTCTACATATCATAAAGACAGAATGAAAACAAATTTTAATTTATCAATCTAACTGGCTCTGTTTTTGTTATTTCTTAAACACAGAGAGAGAGAGAGATAGAGTGAGCGAGTGAGAGAGAGAGGTATAAGCTCTGGCTGCAGCAGATTGTCTCGTGCAGGGTGGATCTAACAGTAGACTGTTTTCCTGATTACTGTTGCAACCATAGCGTACAAAATTTTCTCGTCGTCTTCCATTTTTATGTGAAGTGATAGTGCTGCTACAGTAGGTGAGAGGATCAGAAAACAGTCTCAGTGTAGTAAGTTTTTTTTACTTTATTTGTATTTTATGCATCTTTGAATTTTACTTCATCATTTTTTACTCTGTGAAACAATTATTGCATTCTGTTTTTATTTACAATTTACATTCCAACTTATTTGGCATTCAGGTCGTATATTTTCTGTAAATGCACTGATATGTAATGTAGTTAGTATCCAATAAAAAGAGCAACAGTTTGTAATCCTTGCAGAATCTGTCATCTGTTACATCAAACAGATACTGTATAAAATACAAACAAAGCTGCAAAGAAAAATGCTCAGTTGCTTTTTAAATAAACACTTTACCATGATTATTCATTCCCCTGTCAATCAAATACTGTGTGCATCTTTACTTGAATTTTGGAGTACATGCTGCTCATTTCTTACTAAATTTATTCAATATCAAATTTTTTTAATGAAACAATTCAAGGAGTCAAGGAGCATCACAGTTGATTTACTGAATGTCAAGGCATTTGTTTGTGAAAAAAAAAGGCTCACAAAAACTAAGAGAAAAGATTACATAATGCAGAATAAGTAGAAACAGCACAATGTGTCATATCAATGCAAGGTACAAGGACTCAAAAACTGGAGATTTATTTATACAAACATGATGAAGATGAGAACTCTAAAGAAACAGATGTGCTTTTAAGCTGAGCATGTATATACACACACCTCCACAGATTCTGCTTTAATGCAATTCACTGCAGTGCTACACAGTAGGATATGGCATAATGACATTCTTTAAAACTAATCATCAAATGGCAAACAGCCTCTTTTGCTACTACTGAACAGCCCCTTAGAAAGCAGCTTTTTTCTTTTTGTTTTTTGGGGGAGGGGCGCATCTGAGGCCAAACCAGCCTCCCACCAACAAAACTGCACTTAGGAAAGAAAATGCTGCACAGGACTAACAAGGAAAATGTCTTGCGCTACTCCACTTTCCTCCCTGGTATTAGCAACAAAACCGAGAAACAAACACAGCTACCCTGCTTCCAACATACAGAGAGGGATGGATTTTAAATGGCATTGCCTAGCAACAGCCTGCTAAGCTCTTGGCAGCTGCTGGGTTGGGGTGCATACTGATAGAAGGAGACACACATGCGTATACACTCGCATCTACACTAAAACTTAATGTGCCGTAACTCATCAAGGCATCAGCAAAGTAAAACACAGTGAGTTTTACACCATTTAGGACATTAACTGAATGTCTGTTTCGACCCAGTGGACATGATATGAGATGTTATATTGACTTCAACTTTGAGCTGATCCAAATTAATTGCTGCAAATACTGTCAGGTGAACTAATAATTTACACGATCACATTTGTCATCCTTTACAAAGACACACAACAGGCACTGATGATGGACCTTGATACATGTGTTGAAGAGAAGTTGTGATTGTTTAGTGTATGGATTTACAGATATTTACTGTTCGCAGCTATTATGACCATCGATTTTCAATGTACAGTTTCCACTCTAGCAACACACTGTATAGATAAGTACTATATGTTGTATTTACACAGACACTGTAATGATGGTTAGAGCATGTTCTCCCCTGTAATCCATGTAAAAAGGGTGATGAGGCCATGCACCCTCTTGACAGCCACTGATTTGTAAATATTGATGTTGTTGTCTGTGCTCTGCTACTGTGCTTTGGCAAACACTGATACAAAGTCTGTGTTTTCTTGACAAAACCTGCAACCGTTTCAGTGAAAATATACCTGTGGGAAGCCAGGTGTGTGTCTGCATGTGTCTTCTGTGTGTTTGTAAACTGGAGACTATTGACTCGAACGATATCATGCAAGAGTCTTTATTATGTTAATAAAACTATTTCAAAGATGCACACATCTGTGTCTTTTTATGCAATTCTTGTCATGCAGACAAAGAAAAAAACTGTTGGGTTGTTTTTGGAAATTCTGCCAGGAGTGTTATATATGGAAAACAGCTGCCAAAATAAATCAGAATATTGTTTAGAAAGACTCCAGTTTTATAATTTGCCAAGTTTTTTCTGCAGTGCCTTTATCAAAATAATGCTGAATCTAGCCTTTAGGGTTTAATGACTAAAAGCAGTACACAGTTGTGCTCATAAGTTAACATACCCTTGCAGAATTTATGATTCTTTGGCTATTTTTCAGAGAATATGAATGACAATACAAAAACTTTTCTTTCACTCGTGTTTAGTATTATTATCAAACAAATGTTAGCTCTTTTTAAATCAAACTGACAAGAAAAACTATCCAAATGACCCCAATTCAAAGTTGACATACCCTTAATACTCTGTACCGACTCCTTTAACATCAATGACAGCTTCAAGTCTTTTGTGGTCATTGTGGTTGAGGCACTTTATTTTCTCAAATGGTAAAACTAACCATTCTTCTTGGCAAAACACCTTCAGTTCCTTTAAGATCTGAAGTTTTCCTACATGAACTGCATGTTTGAGACTCCCCAAAGTGGTTCTATAATACTGAGGTCAGTAGACTGAGGTGGACACTCCAGAACCTTCAGTTTTTTCTGCTGTAGTCAATGACAAGTCGACTTAGCCTTGTGTTTTGGGTCATTGTCATGTTGGAACATCCAAGATCATCCCATGAGCATTCTGTCAGGGTATGTAAACTTATGAGCACAAATGTATGTCACTTTTCCTGATAAGGTTACAAAGCATTAAACAGAAAGAAAACAAAATTAGAAACATCAATGAAAACAGATTTTAAAATTTGAGTCAAAATCAAGGTAATGTTCCAGAAAAGCTTTTTAAATTACAAGATGATAAAATGAGACTTTAAGGATGTTGCTAATTGGATTCTAATCATCAGTTTGCAGATACAGGTTAAGACGACCTGAAAACCTAAAAACACGGAATGGATGTATTTGGAGTAAAGCCATTTTAAAATCATAAAAACAGATAAAACTGATGGACAATACAGAAACTAATGTGGAAATGAACAGTGAGCCAGACTAGGAGATATTTTGTTGCAGTACTTTGCTCAAATCTCTAAGTGGCAGTTTTAAGTCCAGACAGCAGCTTCCTAAAGCAGCTGGAGATGGTTAATGGAGCTCTGACTGATGCCAGCATGGCAAAAGTGGAAACAGCAGAAAAAAAACATGTATGACCTTCTGCAATTCAGGAGACACAGGAATGATGTTTTTTTTTACACATATATTGAGCTGCAAACTGAATGACTAGGTGACCTTTTCCCTGGAAAATCAAAACGAGAACCTTCATCAAGGACATTGCCAAAAATTGCAGCAGACAGCTTAATGCTTATGGTGGGCTCATCAAGCTGGTAGAATTAGTGGGATCATTAACTATGACTTCACGCTTATCGTTGTTAAATTTTAACTACGTAGCCAAATTTGGACCTGTAAATTTAACACTGACAGTAACACACCAATGGAAGTGTGTGTATTTGAGTGAGCAGGACAGCAGAGATACGAAATGGGTGAATAAACACGCCATTTGTTTTAAAAGGAACATGTTCGCCGTGTGGAGAGAGACAGGACTCGGAGAATGTGAATTTGCCAGTGAACATCCTCAAGCACAGGTTAAGTACTAGTAACACATTCTGTTAATGTCAGAAAGTCCCGACTTATGGCTTGAAGAGCTCTAACCAGAATGGCGTGAATGTTCATGCATGCGTGTGATGTGGATGTACCATGTCTCCCTAAGGCTTGTTTCATGTCTAGTTGAGTCACACCCCAGCCACTCCTTTCCAAAGTCACTTGTAACATGTTAACGCGCACCTTAATGGACAATAAATGTTAGGAAAGCTGGTACCTGAAATCACCAGAAGATGCTGGTAAGGGGTGTAAACTGTGGCCAGCTGTCATGTGATGGTGTAAAATACAACAAAATTCACTTAAGTTCAGCTATTTCCATCCGTGACCTCATTTCGTATTCCAGAAATAGCTCTCAGTCGCCACATACTGCTACATGCGTGGCTACATGGTACGTAGTTCCCACACACAGACACACACATGCATGCAGAGCGGTCCAGTAGAAAGTGGGAGTGTGACATTTAGACCATTTCTCATGCGATAGGGGGCTCTTATTAACCTGGGGTGGACCATTTCAACATCAAACACTCACAGCCAGCAGGATGCTCCGTCTCCCTAAGGGCAGCAGATGAATAAAATGAATGTGTGTGTGTGTTTCTGTGAATGTGAAGCCTACCTGAGAGTAAAGGAGCTGGATGGGCTGCCTGCTGTACTGACAGAAAAGCCTTATATCTATGAAAATACTTCTGTAATCTAGCCACATCTGCATAGCTCCATATTAGAGCTGTACAAAATATCGTTTGAGCATCGTCGTCGCAATGTATGTGTTCAAGCAGTCACATCGCAGGTGCTGTGATGTAGGAGGTAAATGAACTCAACTTGTTCTCATCTGATTTCAAGGGTACCGGACACACACTGCATGCAGCCATCCACCAATCACAATCATTCTTAATCAGTTTTGCAGAGGCAGACCACGCCCCTGCACATGCAGTGAGTCGCTGGTAAAAACATTGAAAAAATGAGCAACGAACAAAAGAAAATCACCAAAAACAAGGAAGAAGACCACCTTCGAGGAAGAAAATCATCAAAAATGAGAAAGAAAATCACCAAAAACAACGAAGAAAACCACTGAAAACAAAGAATCACCAAAAACAAGGAAAAAAAAAAATCACAGAAAATGAAGAAAATCCCCAAAATAAGGAAGAAAATCACCAAAAATGGGGAAGAAAATCCCCCAAAATGAGGAATAAATTCCCAAAAACGAAGAAAATCCCCAAAAATGAGGATAAAAATGACCAAAAATGGGGAAGAAAATCACCAAAAAAGGAGAAAAAAAACAAATCATCCAAAAATGAGAACAAAAATCACCAAAAATGAGGAGGAAAATAACCGGAACCAAACAAAAAAAATCAAAAACAAAGAAGAAAATCACTGAAAACGAGGAAGAAGAGCACCAAAACGGAACAAGAAAATCACCAAAAATAAAAAAGAAAATTGCCAAAAATGAGGAAGAAAATCATCAAAAATGGGAAAGACAATCACTGAAAATAAAGAAGAAAATCACCAAAACCAAAGACGAAAATCACCAAAAACAAGAAAGAAAATCACCGAAAAGGATTGCTCAAAGGATATAACTATAATCTGTTGCTGTCTTCTTGGCACAGAAGTTGCAGGAGCTCCACTCTCCTCTATGTCATTATATTGCCAATTAATTTTATAAGCACCGGAAACAGGGCACGCTCCCTCGACGCAGCTTATTCTATTTTAGGAGAAAAGGAATCACACCAAGTTTTGTTCTGATGTAGAAATTGAGCGCTGTGATGTGCGTTTTATTTACCTAACAGATTAAGCAGGATGCAGTTTTTCATTAGCACTTCAATTCGGAAAAACTAGGCACAAAAAGACGCAAAAAAGGCCTTTTATACTAATGCCTGCGGCTGCTCCCTAAAGATCAACCAAACAACACTTGATCAAGAGTCACCGGATCTAAAAACACTAAAAACAACGTGGCAGCTTATTTATATCGCTGAGGCAAATTATCGTTCACGCTGGGATCAGGACGACCTCAAACAGCCTGAAACATAACATCTGAAACATTTAAGTAGCTTAAATTCAGCCACTTAACATCACTGCTTGTTCTGGCATCCAACAGCTCAGATAAATATGCGCTATTAGGCACACCCAAGTTTTTATAGGAACCAGGGAAGCTAAATTAGTTACCGTGTGTTTAAGTCAAAGGGCATTTCTCTCTATAAGTGGATTTTCATTAGTGCCGGGGTTATATTGTATTGAAATGAATTAATAAAATATTCAGACAGCCTCCTTACTGGTTGTTGTGAGACTTTCACAATGAGTGCTTCTTTTACTGGTGCCGTTAACAAGTGTGTGTGGTTGTAAAATTTAACACCTCAATATTACAGTTTTACTCATATTACACATAATACTCTCTCAAATACGGAGCTCAAGCCAGTTTTGTACCACTGGAAAGTATTGATTTTAATTCTTTAACTCTTTACTGGGCAAATGGCTATTTTTGGCCATTTCCACACACATTGTAAGACAGTAACATTTAAAGGGAGGACAATGAGTTAACAATCTGAGGTCCAATGTGGTCTACAGGGTCTGTAAGGTCCACCTCTGCATCAACAGTGAGTGTACCTGTTTTGTTGGGAACCATGAAGTAATGGTACTAATGTAAGAAATGACGTTCAAAGGGATCATGTGGATGTTGACAGGTGTCTGGATCAATACTTATGTTGGTCTAATGTTCTGAAAGGTACGTAAATGAGAGTACCAGTGGCCAGTTTAAGGAGGCCGGGGCTATGACACTAAAAGTGAGTGCAGAGTCAGTTGATGAAAGTCCTGGATAATTTTAACAGGGAAATCTCAAATGTCATGGATGCTGTTGCACAAGACGACCTAGAACAGATAGAAAAACAAAACATGGAGAACCACTATAATGGTAAAGGCCTTAAAAAACAGAATGCAGGAAAGCAGAGTGGAAGTGGAGAAAAAGTAGTGTTTGTAATTTTAGCTATGAGTTATTCAAGGCTAAACAGTGACATTTAAAAAAAAAAAAAATTATGAATAAAAACATCAGCAACAGTCACACATTGTTTGCCATGGTTAGTAAGCTTAAAACTGCCCCTAAACAGACAGTTCCAGAATGCCTTTCTACAGAAAAGAGCTATGAATTTTCTTGCTTTTTCAGTGATTTATTTATTTACTTCAAGTACAAAAAAACCCTTTTTACATGCATAATAAACCAATAGATACATTAACAAATAAAGACGATCAAGACAATACAGCAATTGCCATGAACACTCGCAACAACAAAAAACTTTTAATACGTACTGCTCAAAAAGAAGTGAGAAGAAAACTTACTAAATCCCAGCCCCATCTCACATCCATACAACCATACGATTCAGTTCTTCAGTTTCAGTGTATGAAACGTACCATACAAATAAACTTGCCTTGCCTAAAAATGATGTTCTAATGTTCTAAATTACCTATTTCTTTCACCTTACATGTGTTTTTCTTGTATTTTTAAAAAAATATATATTTCTTGGTTGTTTTTTTTTGCCACTTGTTTAAGAAACCAAATATGGTAACTTCATTGACCTTGATATTCCCACATAACAATAATTTTAGAAAATTTTTACAAATGGAATAAAGTCTTACTATGCCTTCCAATAACACACTAAGGTTGTAATTTTAAATTTCAGAGTATTTTTGAGTACCTCATAAAGGATTAAATGATTAAATCAATATAATTTGTGAAAATATACCTGTAGGTAGCCAGGTGTGTGTGTGCATGTGTCTTCTGTACGTTTGTAAACTGGAAAATACCAACTCAAACATTATCATGCAAGAGTATTTATTTTGTAAATGAAACTATTTTAAAGATGCACACATCTGTGTCTTTTTATGCAATTCTTCTCATGCAGACAAAGAAAAAACTACGTTTGATTGTTTTTGGAAATTTCGCCTGGAATGTTATATATGGAAAACAGCTGCCAAAATAAATCACAATATTGTTTAGAAAGACTGCAATTTTATAATTTGCCAATTTTTTTTCTGCAGTGTCTTTGTCAAAATGATGCTGAATCTAGCCTTTAGGGTTTAATAACAAAAAGTGCTTCTCCTGATAAGGTTAAAGTGTCAAGAAAGAAAAAAAAAAATTATAATGTCAATAAAAAAACATTTAAAAAATTGTAATGTTTCAGAAAAGTGATTGAGATCAAAGAAGGAACTAATATGAGATTTTAACGATGTTGCCGATTGGATTCTGATCATCATTGAAGACATAGTTTAAGACACCTAATGGACGTATTTAGAGTAAAGCCATTTTATATCATGAAAACAGCTGAAACTGATCAATATAATACAGAAACTAATGCAGAAATGAATTACAATAACACACTAAGGTTGTAATTTTACATTTCGGAGTATTTCTATAAGTGCCCTATAAAGAGTTAAATGATTAAATCAGTGTAATAAACATTAAGCTACTATTTAACTAGAAGATACTTTAGTCGGGACAGTCCTACTATTGAGTTTTCTCACTCCGGTGGAGTTCTTTAGTTCCTCATTTGTCTGGAAGCCACTGAGGTTGCAAGGTGGCTGACCAAATCACTCAGAGAAGATTAAAACTGGAATCCGAGCCCTCTTCACACACTTAAGGAGCTTTCCCCCTTCTGCTTTCGTGCAGAAATCCTAATAAGACATTACTATATGTCTTTCATAATTACCAGCCCAAATACATGTTCTCCCAGTCTCGTTCTCTCTGACCGTACGTACACAATCCTCTCATACTCAATACCACAGAGACTCCTAAAACCTTAACAACTAAGATTTAATTAATTTTCAAAGTAAATGGGTGAGCCAAGAAGGGAGCCATTATCTTTATGCAGAGACAATAGTGGGTTCCCGCGGAGTGAGAGAGCATCTCTGGTGGCATTTAAGGAAACAGTACGACTGTGATGTACAAATAAGTGAAAGAAAATGAACATGAAAGAGACCAAGGGAACGTACACATGGTGATTGTTCTCCTGTGTGAATTCATAAGATGAGAGATCCACCAGATGGCCTGTGTGTTTCTGAGTCCTTTGACCATCATTCTGTTTCAATGTCCGTCACATGAGGAAAAATCTCCCATAAGACTTATCCTATCGAGCAGGGGTGTCAAACTTATTTTAGTTCAGGGGGCCACATTCAACCCAGTATGACCTAAAGTGGGCCAGACAGGTAAAATAGTAACAATGAAAAACTTTAAATTACCTTACGAAAGCACTTACATCAACAAAGATTCCATAAAAATGTGAATAACATGAACAACCTGAGATGGCTTGAGAGAAACGAGTGCAATATTATGCCTCAGTTTATCATGTACACATGTTCAATACAAATTACAGATAACAGTGGATCTACAAATACACAAAATATTTAATAACAGTCAGAATATTGTGAAAATTACATTTACTTCTCTTAAGACATTTCAGGTTGCTCATATTTGTTCAGGTTATTCACATCTTGTGTGAAAGTACAGTTTATAAATGTCAAGATTTTCATGTACAGTGGTCCCTCGCTATATCGCGCTTCACTCTTTGTGGTCTTGCTGTTTCGCGGATTTTTTTAGAGCACTTTTGCATGCTTTTTTTTTTTTTTTTAACAGCTTATGAACGCGGAGGGGCGAATTGTGATAGGGTTGGCCTGCCATAAGGTAAGGACCCGCAGGGTGTGGATCAGCGCATGATGGGCTTCTTTTTTTTGCGTCTCTCTCTCTTTTTTTTTTCTTTGCGGAGAGCCTGCTTGCATCCGGGCGCAGTAGGGTGCAGGTGTTCCGCTTCGTCACCGGAGCA
>JAPTGZ010000018.1:6414890-6425458 GCA_029814645.1 Fowleria isostigma
TAAAGGAAAAATTACACAAAAATGTTTACGTATACAGACTAGGCTTTTACAAAAATGTAAATGGTGCAATTTTAACAATATTCTGCCCATTATTAAATATTTTGTGTATTTGGTGATCCACTGTGATCTGTAAGTCATAACGAACATGTGAAAATGAGAAGCAGGCAAAATTATAGAATAAAATGTTAAAATTGCACTTTTTCTTAATAAATTTCATTTTGTTCATGCTGTTCATGTTTTTCACATTTTTTTTTTAAAGGAGTGAGATGTAGATGTAAACATTTTGATTATATATTTTTACTTTTTCACTAAAACATAGAAGTTAGACATATAACTTTTAGAATTGGCATCATTTATATATTATATTATGTTATTATTTTAATGATCTGGCCCACTTCACGTCATATTGGGATGTATGTGGGCCCCTGAACTAACATGAGTTTGACCCCCCTGGTATAGAGTAAACAATTGAGGATTTATTGACAAATTTATCAGCAGATGGATTAAATACAAACAAACTTGTTAGTTACAGGCCTAATGCAGATGTATCTTTTACTAGAAACAGGTTCCGAGTGTGGTTCATAGATTTAAACCAGAGGACAACGTATCCAAGGTCTCCTCTGACTTTTAAAGCATTTTTTTTTTTCATTACCTCAAGCTCCTTTCATTTCCTTCTTCCTTCTCGCTAACTCCTCTTCACTGCGATGAAGTAAATGTTACTTCCAGGCTCAGACTATGGTGGGAAGGTGGTCTACAATGACCTTTGCGGGCTCAGTTCAGGATTAAAATGCTTGAGCTTAAAATGAGGAGGAAATGAAAGAAAAGTTGTAAAAAAAAAAAAAAAAAAAAGAGAGCAAGAGAGAGGGAAGCTATAGCTTGTGTGATTAAAGCTGGTGAGATAGAAGTCATTTCCAGATGAGGATGACGTCCAACACCCCAGATCTTGATCATCACACTGAGCCTATATATGAACGAGGGCTTGAGAATTTAGATTGACATGCGTGTGGCTGTCTCTTGCGGCACTTACTGAACATCCTACTGTGACCTAAACGCACATGTGTGCAGAGTAATCAGCATGCATAGACAATCACAGCCCTGACCAATCTGCAGTTATCTTATCTTTATCTCCTTGGCCAGATAATCCACATAGGTCCCATCAACAAACAAACACACATGCTGCCACATGTAGTGATTTCTGAAGGGCTGGCTTATCAGTCGCTATGTCCCAATGCTAGGGAACACAGTCACCTTAGTTGTCTTCTCAGCCAGTCTGTGACCTAGTAAACTAGATGATAATTGCTTTTTTATTTTTCTGCAACATCCCTGGTTCCCTTTTCTCACACAGCAAATTGGTTTAAGGCAAGATGCAGCAGGCAAAAACAGATTTTTCATGCGCTGGTCAATTTTGAGATTTTGGGCTAGTTTACTTATTCAGAGTGTGATCTTTCAAGCTACTATAAAGAAAGCATAGAAAATATACATTACGATAGAGCTACACAATATATTGTTTGAGCATCGCCATTGTAATGTACATGTGCACAATAGTCACACCACAGGTTCTACAATGTGGGAGGTAAATGAACTCAGCATTAAAGGTACCTGACACACTGCACATAGCCATCCACCAATCGCAACCATTCTTAATCAGTTTGCCTATGCAGACCACACCCCTGCATATGGAGTGAGTCGCTGGTAACAACACTGAAAAATGAGCAACGAACAAGAGAAAATCATCAAAAATGAAGACTTGTGCCAAAAACAAAAGCAACATCAGTTATCTGTCATTATTTGGGCTAAAAGAAGGATGATAAAAAATGTGTTCTGTGTTGATGGTGTCTTACACCTGTTGCCACGACGAGAAGCAACAGAGCTAATTTGTTTGGCCATTTATGTCGGCATTACACAGCTATTATAACCTCCTGAGTATTTTTTCATATCACAATATACATCGCAGGGTAAAATAAAAAATCACAATGCCAGTTTTTTTGCAATATCGTGAAGCCCTACATTACGATGTTTATTTTATTGCAGTTTCTTTACATGCTGTATTTGTTTCTCCTGAACCAAGAACTGAGAAGTTAGCATTCCAACGCGACATCCCTAATTTTGTCTGTTTACTGAAGTCTGTCATGACCCAAACTTTACATTTATACACTTAGCAGTATTCTGAAGATATTTAGAGGGATTTGTTAATAAATCATTCCTGGCCTGATTTATGTGACATTTAAATTTAAAAAAATGACAAAAAATTCACTTTTTTTAAAGCTATGGACAGTATATTTTGATTTCCTAGGTAACGAGAGCAGATATCCAGAAATTCATCTGTAATTTTGTTTTCATCTTGGGTGAACAAAAGGAAAAAAGAATTTTGTGCCTGGCTTTATCATATGTTCAGATCTATCTACTAAAAATATATGCAAAATCATGCATATTTAATGAGATAATGCCTAATTTGCATAATTAAACATATAAATTTCAAAAACTTGTAATGCATTTTTTTTTCATACTTGTGTAAGTAATCAGCTGAGAAGGTTTCACGCAATCTCAATTATTTTAAAATTATACCCCTCTCGCCTTAAAGCAAAATGTACTGATAGTACATACGGTGGAGATGAGAGCTGTTTTCCAAAGGGTGCAATATAGGTTGTTCACTAAATACAACACATGCATCGACTTAATTCTGTTAATGTGCATATGCTTAATAGCGTAAAGCCCAAATGAGTAGTATTTTTTTTTGTTTAATCTATTCCCCCATTCCTGCTCTATTTTGTTTAATCACTAACAACTCAATCAGAGCAAATTAGTTTTGGGCTACAAATACATGAGCTGGCAACTCACCATGAAAAGACATTCTTTATCTCTGTGGCTACTGTTAGAAATGTATACACGTTATATAGCATGTGAACATGTCATTGCGAACAGGAATAATTTCACAGTAACTTAATGAGTAAATCCCCATGTGGCGTCTTTAAAGGAAAAGAGTGTAGTTTAGTTTTAAGTGCTAAACAGATTTACATAAGCCATTTAAGTATGCATCTTGAGTTATTAGTATCCAATCAATTTTATTTCTTGTTCTGCTTGAATAGTATAGTTGGTATAATCTTATCAGAATGGAATGTTATACAAGAAATTTGAATGGAGTGTAAACTGGAATTCAGAGGACATATTTGCATATAATCTGTGATCAATGTGACATCTTTTTTTCTGGAAAAAAAGAGTAAAAATAAATCCCATTTTTATGAAGCTGTGTGCTATACATGCAGCCCCTGAACCCAGACAAACTAAAGCTGTTTGCCTCTGCACAAGTAACTCATGGAGTGAAGCATAGCACTGCACTGATTACTTGGAGTAGAGGGGGTAAGGGACGATTTTGACAGGATTCCAAGGGATACTGTGCCAAGTTAGGATTAGTACTGTAATTTCAGCTGTAACTCATTCATTTACTGGACATTATCAAATATAGAGTCCAATAAGAATGACTAATGCTGATAGAAATGGAGCTTTTGCTTACTGTATGTATCTGTGTGGGTGTTTTTTTCCCCCTACCTGCCAGTGGTGTTACGCAGGACCACCAGAGCGTCAGGGAAGCCGTCCAGGTTGTAGTCCCCCAGGTGTAGGGTGAGGGGTTGGCCTGGTTTTCCAAAGCTCCAAACTGTATCCCTCCTCTTGAAGTCTGACAACACTGGAACCCACTGCAACAACACGCAAAGCACAAAAGTGTTGAAGCCTTAATTAGGGAAGGGATGTAAACTTTAAAATCTGACCCAGAAACAGTAGTCAGATGCCCATATATATGAATAGACTGGTACAAGCCACTCAAACAAAACTTCCTTTTGCGCTTTCATCGTCATGGAAGAAAAAAAAAAAAGAAAGGGGAATTATGCACATTTCTAGGTCCATATTTTATCCATTGTGTGATTCTATTAGAATATTTTTGCATGATTTTTATGTCAGTGTTACAGACTCTGAACAAAAAAGTAGCCAAAGAATTCCACTTGTTTTGCTTTGTTTGAAATTAAAACTGTGCTAACCATCTGTACATGACTGAGGCTGATCTGCTCTGGGACATTATGGTGGATACACAGAAGACATCAACAATGCCTTTGTTGTTTCTCTGCAGCAAGTATTTTGGCTCTGATTCTGTGCAAGCAATGATGTCTATAAAGAACATACAAATATTTAAACCTATGGAACATGACGAAACTTCAGCTTTTGACTTGCATAAATTACTTCTACATGTGCTTGGAGTTTGGAAAAGCTGAGAGTGAATTGTTTTAAAGTAGAAATCTGGCATCATGAGTTAGTTTATTTTTAATTCGAGCACATAAAATCATCAGATAACAAAGAACAATATGGCATAGACAAACCAATTTTGGACACTCGACAAGGAATGGGAAGAAGTAAACCTCCCATCCACTTTTTATAAACTAATAATTAAATTAATTCAGCTTCCTTTGCTTTGATAACACCCATCACAACATCCATCACATTGTACAATAAATGATGCCATAATATGTCCACTTAATGTTCCTTTATCTGGCCACTGTCCATTCCTAGGGTACAGCTTTGTGGTATCACTTCCTCTTCACTGTCATCATTTATAACTTTATAACCTCTGCATGGGAGGCCCGGTTTCGATTCCCAGCTGGACCCAAGCCCAGTTGTCAGGAAGGGCATCCTAATGTAAAAACTTGTGCCAAATCATCATGCGAATATTCACTGTGGTGACCCCGAAAGGGAGCAGCCGAAATGGAAAACAAACATACAGTATGGATTGTAATTTACTACAAAAGAAAATGTTTGATCTAGTTTTCTAACATGTTGTTTAAATGTGAGCTTATACAATATATGTTTTTCCTTTCCTTTTTTTTTTTTTCGGCACGTTGCTTTATCAGGGTTTCTGCAGGTATCAGCAAATCTAATTTAATGCCAAAAATTTAATGTCAATGCAGATACAGTTATATATACATAATGGTTTACTGTCGACGGGCTTTAACCACGTTCTGAATAGTTCCTCCTCCAATAACTTCTACTGAAACTTGCATTTCCCATTTTTCTGACATTTGCTAATATTCCCTCCACACTTTTGCCACACCATGAGCACATTCACAGCACGTTGCATTCCAGGCATCCGATGTTGCGACTTCATGTACCGGCTGTAAACGACAGACAATTAAAAGGTTCCACCTGTCAATCATCATACTATACTTCAGATCAAAATTATTAAATGTTTATGTAATCAAAAAAATTATAAAGCCATACTTTTTTCCATATTTGATTTTTTAATACCACTGGACATCAAATGTAATGCTTTTTAATGCCATTTAAGGCCTTAATTTTTATAAAATTGATTTAATGACTTTTAACTCTTTAATAATCGGCAGAAACCCTGTTTATGACATAGTATGGGTGGATGTGCCATAAGTGCCCATATATTTAAGTACTGTCGGCTGGAACTGAAGGTTGTCGAGACCTGCCCTCAGTGGTGCAATCTGCATGTCATAGTTGCTTAAGTGATAAACTAATGGGTAAGCACAATATACCTGCCTTAAGTCTCTTTAAATAATTCATCTACTTATGGTCATTTTTCACACTTTCTTTGTGTCACAATCCTTTCACTGCAGTTCATCAAAAGTAGGAGGGTAATTCAAAAGGTCTAAAAAATTCAGCTTGATTTGATTAATGCAAAGCCCCGAAGACATGGTGCTTAAATCTGCTATTAACATTACATTATGGAAATTTGACATAAGCAATGGGAAACTTAAAATGAAACACTTTCAGACTGATGTATGTATTTAAGTGCTTTCACGCCATTCACATCTTAGTGGACTGAGTGCAGTGAATGTGGTTTGACATGAGTACCAGCTCCAATCTTTTTCGCTGCAGTTAGAGCACTTTTAGTAAAACACCTCCCTGATGGGTCAGTGAAGTCTAGGATTACTTTCCAAAGTGTTCAATCATAGCTGTGGTCTCTGCTGAAGTCAGATTAGCCAGTGAATTTCAGCTTTGTCTCTTGTTTCTGAATTTACTGAATGAAACAGACCACATTCACTACATTAGGGTAAAACGTAGGGCTGTACAATATTGGGAAAAAACTAATATTGCAATTTTTTATTTTTTTTTTTTAATCCTGCAATATATATTGTGAAATGATAAAATACTCAAGAAGATATAATACCTGTGTGGTGCCAATGTAAATGGTCAAACAAATTAGTTGTGCTAGAGATTGTGGTTTTGATCTGCTCTAGTCATGAGATAACTTTTGTTAGGATTTGGCACTATGTATATAAAATTTGCTTGATGAATGGTTACCTCTCATTATGGCAACAATTGTAAGGCACTGTTGGCACCGAACATGTGTTTTAATACCATCCATGTTTTAGCTGAAATAATTCCAGATAACTGATGTTTTTCTTTTTAGGACAATTTGTTTTTGGTGATTTTCTTTTGTTTGTTGCGTGGTCTGCTTAGGCAAACTGATAAAGATTGACTGTAATTGGTGGATCGCTGCATGCAGTGTGTGTCAGGTACCCTTGAAATCAGATGAGAACACATTGAGTTCATTTGCCTCCTACATTGCAGAACCTGCAATGTGACTATTGTGCACATGTACATTGCGATGATGATGCTCCAACTGTATATTGTGCAGCTCTAGTAAAAAGAGACAAGTACACCCGGGGCCAAATCCAGCCCGCCAAAGGGTCCAATCCGGCCAGTGGGATAAATTTGTGAAATGCAAAAATGACATTGAAGATACTAACGATCAAGGATGTACAGACCAGTATGATCTAAAGTGGGTTAGACCAGGAAAATACTATCATAATTACCTATAAATAATGACAAACCAAATTTTCTATTTGTTTTAGTGTAAAAAAAAGTAAAATTACATGAAAATGTTGACATTTCTAAATTATCATCTCACAAAAAATGTGAATAACCAAAGTGTCTTAAGAAAAATAAGTGCATTTTTACCAATAGTCTCCCTTTTATTAAATATAAAATTTTGTGTATTTGTAGGCACCCTGTGATCTGTATGTTGTAATGAACATGTATAAATGATAAACTGAGACATAATATTGTTAAAATTGCACTAATTTTTCTTAAGACATTTTAGGTTATTCATATTATTCACATTTTTAAAGGATAGTTTATAGATTTGATAACATTATAATGTAATTTTACTTTTTTCACTATTATTATTTTACTGGTTAGGCAAACTTTAAATCATATTGTGCTGAATGTGGCCTCTGAATCAAATTAGTTTGAGACCCCTGCTTTAGTCCAAGCAATAGTGCTGTATATCAGGTTAGTTTGTTGACCTGGTTGGAGGCAGGAAGACACAAAAGTGGACAAATGATGAGTATGACTCACCAGAATGCAACAATGTGGACACATGTAAGACTGGTACCAGTATAAGATCCTCACGTCACCCACCCATACTTAATACTACATTAAACGATTGGGTTGTCTCCTACTTATAATGAGTGTGTGTTTGTGCATGCTAGACAGGCCTGGGGCCAGATGCTGGAGGTTTAAACTATTCATGAATGTTAAACAGCGAGAGCAGGTGCAGCAAAGAGTCACCAGAGACACTCACCAGAACTACCACTAATAGCTATTAATATTACCAGCATGTCTGAGAAAGACAACCACAGTCTATTACCAATTACTCTGAGATTCATCAAACAAGCTGTAATATAACTAATTCAAGTTTTCCTCCAAACCAGCTGTGCCCATTATATGACCCCGCACAAATACTGATGTAGAAGTGATACAGCCACTCTCTTGTTAGAGAAAGGTGCCAGTGCGGCGGTGTAGTGGTTATAAGGTTAAGTTAATGATGCAACGCTTGATTGCCTTTGTGCAAAAAGAAAGGGAAAAAGTTCTAACATTCTGTTGTTATGTGCTGTTATCCTTGAAAATTTGTTACCTACCATGACTATGAGGTGTTTGTAAATGAACAATTTATGGTTTGTATCATAAATTGTACATAAAGATAAACACCTTGTTTTTAATTTTACCTTGTACATATCCTGTATTACCTGTATATAACCTTTATATGTAGTATATATTTCTTTTATCTGTAGTATAGTTAGATTTTTGCATATTTTAGTATTTTTTGGTAGTTTTGTATACTTTTAAGTATAGTCGCAGAAAAAATTATTAGCCCATCAAATGTCATCAAAAACAATGATTATGCAATCAAATACTAACTCCTGTGTGTATCACATGGCTAAAACAGACAGAAAAGAAAACATGGAATGCCCAAAACCACCATTTTTGTCAGTACAATATCATAGCTATCGATGTAAGAACTTACATGATTTTGGTTATTATCAAGAAAACCATGGAAAATGGATAGATATCAGCTCTTACATTAAACTGTTATGTGCTGTTTTTGTTGTTATCATTATATTTGTCAAAACAAATATACCTTTAGTTGCTCCAAGCATTAAAATGAACAGAAAATTGGAGAAAATATAGGGTGATCTAATCATTTTTTCTGCAGCTGTATTTTTCAGTGTATATTTTCAGTGTTATTTTGTGTGATATTTTTATATAGTTTTTTGCTCTTTAAGTGGTTGCTGCCAAACAGAAACAGAGCTGCTAAACTGATTTTCATTTCTCCTCTTACAGTGACAATAAAGACCTATTCTTCTGTTCTATACCATGGTAGCCCTTTACAGGTGAAGCCAAATCATCTCCACCTCCAGCTGGCTGCAGTATGACTCACAAGTCCTGTTCCCTCCTTGCTTTTTCTATGGGAGATCAGTCAGACAAAAAACTAAAACACATGCTCATTAAATTCTATGGAGAGTGTTTCTAATAATAAATTACATACAGTCTATGTTTGCTCTGATTGCTGTGGGAAAATGTTTTCCGACCCATCAGGAAAAGCAACAAAAGCCCAGTGGAGCTCCAATATGGACACATACAATAGGAAGTCCTGATTCATCTTCCACAAGCTGAAGACCCTGCTGTGGCTACATCTTAATGGGATCCCAGATGGCATGAAGTATTGAATACCCTCCTTGGATTTTGGATAATGTACCTCCTGAGGTGGACGGTTGGGTATGGTTTGAGTAGACATTTCCGTCCTTGGTGAAATATATCTATCCGTTGATACTCGCGGTCTGAGACTTGCAGGTTGTTGTTCCCTGTGGCTTAGACCCATTCTGTTGTGTTCTAACACATCAGGGGTTATGTGTATAGGCATTGATATGCCCTTATATATGCTAGGTAATCTTGACAACAACAGGTCGCGGTCTCTGTGACTGCAGAATTCGACTAATATAGGTCTCGGTGGGGCCCCCAATGTGTACCTCCCAACTCTGTGCACTCGTTTCCAACGCATATTTGGAAGTAGGCCAGCGTTTCGGAGAATAGTTAACACGAGGGCCTCGTTTGCTTTTTTCCTGACGTGCGGAATTTTTGAAGTGTGTTCCGGAACATTATGAACCAGAATATTACGATTCCTACCCAATTCCATGTCATACCTATGGTTCAATTGTCTCACACCATCAGTTAAGGTTTTAATATCACTGATACATTCCGTTATTTGTTTCTTCAGCTGTAGTATCTCAGAGCTATTTGACTCATAGTGAGTTTTACGAACAGAGTTATTGTGCGACTTGGCTTTACGTGCCATCGGTTCATGCCTCTCGAGTTTCTCAGTACATTCTTTCCTAAAACGGGCCACTTCTTTCTTTCGCATTCTTTCGGTAGCCTCAACGGCATGTTCAGTCATCCTAACAGTTGACTCGCTGTCACTATTGCTGACCGACGGGGGTCGGAAGCGGTCATGTGTAAGTTTTCCACGCTTACCGGATTTCACCTTTTTGCTCGCTGTACGTGTGCTTTTGTTGGGTGTTTCTCGTGCAATTAATTTACGTGCTACTCTTCTGCATGTTTTACAAACCCAAATAAGTCCCGACACCTGACAGTATGCAGTGAAGGCTTCTTCCGGCAACTTACTGCAACACTGGTGATACAGAAGGCGACACACTGTACATAAAATCCCGTCGTCCACCTCGAGGTGACATTTCCCGCAAGGTGAACCGTTTCCAGCCATGAGTTCCCTTTCAATGATAACAACCCTGATAAACAGCTCAACTATTTCAGTCAATCGGCAAATTACAATCAATCCGAATGTACGATCCGGACACTAGGTTGTGCACGAACGTTGACGATAAATGCCAGATACAGGAGAAGCACTCACCTTCCGGGTAGACAGACTGGTTTCTTGGTGGGTCAGTGTTCCGATTTCTCCGTGTCCTCCAAGCGATAGTACTAACTTCGGGTAGAACACGTCACAGATAAGTGAAGCTACCTGGTTTCACGTGGACTACCTCTCGATAAGTCCCCAGATGAGCAGTAGAGTCGTGTTCACGACTCAGGTTATAACGGAAATTCGTTGAATGTCAAACGAATTTTCTGATAACAGTCCTGCAAATTTGACTGATTCTATGGGTAATGCTGCGCTTTTTTATTTTTTTTGACACGCTACGCACGAAATTTCGACATTTTGGCGTAGGTTCAAGGTCAATTTTTCCGTAGGTTCAAGGTCA
>JAPTGZ010000018.1:6450965-6470727 GCA_029814645.1 Fowleria isostigma
TCATTATATTTGTTCAAATAAATGTACCTTTATTTGTACCAGGCATTAAAATGAAGAAGAAATTGAAAACAATATAGGGTGGGCTACTAATTTTTTTAACGACTGATAGTGAAGGAGCTGAAAAAATAAATCCATCAGAGAGAAAACAATACCTATAGGCGAAAATCAACAATTTGGAACATTCTTTAAAAAAAAAAAAAAAAGGAAGCAGAAACACTACAAATGCTGGAAGAACATAGGAAACAACAAGATATGATGGCAGAATGCTTTTGCAGGTAAAAACAACCCCTATTTACAACTTTACACACTTAAGGATGAAGGAATATCATTATCAAAGTCTACAATCAAGTGATACCTTCATGAATGTAAATACAGAGGATTTACAGTAAAGTTCAAACCAGTGGTAACACTCAACAATAGAAAGAACACATTAGAAGCTAGCAGAAAATGTGAAAAAAAAGACTGTAGAGTTCTAGAAAAAATATTCTCTGACCAAATTAATCCAATATTGACTTGCACCATGGGTATGTACGGCTGCCTGTGGAACTGGGTCACTGATGTTTATTGATGATGTGATTGCTGATAGAAGTAACAAGATGAATTCTAAAGTACACAGGACTATCCTCTCTGCTCAGGTTCAGCTACATCCTATAAAACTAATAGCGCAACACTTCACAGTCCAGGTGGATTATGATCCAAACCTGCAGCGGGAGCAGCCCAAGAGCTTCCACAGGTAATAAATGGGATGTTCTTCAGTGGCCAAGTCTGTCGCTTGATCTTAGCCCCATAGAGCATGCTTTTAGCAGTTACTGAAAACTAAGCAGCAGCTGGAGGTGGCTGTAGTAAAAGCCTGGGAAATCATACCCAGGGAGAAAACACCAGGTTTGTCATCACACAGTTAATGATTCCATCAAGGTATTTAAAAAAATAAATAAATACTTAAAACAATTCTGTCTTTGCTAATATGTGCCTTCCACAGGCAGAAAAAGTGATTGCTTTGACATGGAAAAGGTGGGTAAACCCAGTGATCCACAGTGATTAAAAAAAAATAGCTCTGTGTCTACCTCTGGAAAGAATTACTTTTATACTTAAAGGTAAACAGCACTTGTTTCATAAAGTGTGAGGACGAATTATACAATATTTGGAGAATAATGATTTAGCACACCTAGATAATGAACCTGGAGAGAAATGGCTCCACCCTCTACATGTCATGTATCTGCTATTGTACAAAAAATTATTAGACCATCAAAAGTTATCAAAAACAATGGTTGTGCAGTCAAGTACTAACTCCTGTGTGTATCATGTGACTAAAACTGACAAAAAAGAAAACATGGAATGTCTAAAAGCACTGTTTTTCTCAGTACAATGCCATAGCTATTGATGTAAGAACTGATGTGATTTTGGTTATTATCAAGAAAACAATGAAAAATTCATAGATATCAGCTCTTAAATTAAATTCTTATGAGCTGTTTTTGTTGTCATCATTATATTTGTCCAAACAAATGTACCTTTATCGTTGTACCAGGCAGTACAATAAACAAGAAACTGAAGAAAACATAGGGTGGTCTAGTAATTTTTTCCACGACTACATATTCATCAAATAATAGAGATGGGCTTAAATGGGCTAAAACTGTATGTGATGATGTCAGAGTTAATATGCATGAAAGTATGAGTTGCATGTGTATCCAGAACAAACAGATCTAAATACCATTAAAATCACACTAAGGTCTCATCCATACTCATACAGACATTTTTCCTGTTTATTTAAAAGTGAAGTATATCCACACAGCTATTGCTATACAAAGTATGTAGTCTATTTCTTTCTTTTGCAGTTGTTTTTCCATTCTCATGCCATTTTCCAGTGTTGAGTGTTGATTAAATCATCAAAATGTCAAATCCAAGGCAGGGACATATCTATACTGAGTTTATTTTCCTGGCAGTAAAGCAAAAACTCAAGACACAGAGGCTCAAGTTTGCTGCTCAAGCCATGCAACAATGCCAAGTTTAGTTCTTCTAACCAAACAAAAAACATCAGTATAAAGCCAACAATGGATGTGTTAGAACTGAAGTGTGTGTGATTCCTAAGTGGTTAATGCAATATTTCTATTAAACCACTTGAGTTGAAGTTGAAAGACCATACTTCAATCACATCTTCATTGCTTCTTTTCAGACTTACTGTAGTAGTGTCCAGAAGAAAAATATTCTATGAGTCACTGTTCAAACACTTATGAACCTGACTACGTTAAGTGTTGAGATGCGCTGTGGATCAGGTACTGATGAAGAATACCACAGAGACACTGCGAGAGCACAGAACTTTAGTCTAATGCTCGGTGCCAACATAAAATAGATTTTTTTAAAATTAATGTATGAAGTTAGGCAAAAATCAAAAACAAAACAAAAAAAAAATCTGAATGAATTTGAAGCTAAAGTGCATGTTGGGGTGTTAATAAATGTGGGTAGGTCTTTATAATTGAGAGTACTACTTATACCTCATTACTGTGCAGCAGATACTGGAGCAAAGAAGAGGAGCCGTGGTTTTTACCTTCAATGAAGGGCACTTTTGTGTCAGATGTACCCTGCTATTTGCATGGGATTGCATATTAAAATGTGCAAATTCATATTTGAACTTGGAAACAGTAAACCCGAGAGATTCTGTCATTTGCATTGCAATATTTCTAACTGTGAGGGATATCACAAAATGGTATTTGATTGGGAGGTTTATTTTTCCTATTGCCACATTTTTACTTCATTAATATGGCCCAGGGGGACATCTTTCACATAAATGCAGATGCATGCTCGTATGTCTACCGGCTACACATGTGCAATCAGAACTAGTAGAGGAGTACTCCAACACCTCTGTTTGTACAGGTATGAAAATGAGAGGAAAAGTGACTGAGAGTGTGAAACTGAACAAGGAAAGCAAAGGAGTAAGCATAGTAGACAGGCTGGAAACATGACAAGACAGCTGGTGAAAGAAGTAAAAAGAGGAAAAAATATATATATAATGGAAAATGGAAGTAAAAAAAAATATAGTGAGGGGGTATGCAGTGGTTGAAGAGAGAATAAGGTGGATAGAAAAAGGAGGCAGGAGGAGAGGTTGGATGTAACACAATATAATAAGATGAGTGGAGAAAGAACGCCTGAGGGGAGAGCATAGAGAAATAGGCTATCCTGTTAACATGCTGACTTACCTCTGCTTGCGCGCGCACACACACACACACACACACACACACACACACACACACACACACACACGGCATTATGACAGCCTTTCTGATTTTAAATATCACTTCGAAACACATTCCAGTCTCGCTGTCCTACAAAAAAAAATCTCACTATGTTAGTGAGCTGTTGGTCACACAGCAGCCTTCCTCTGACGTACCTGCAGTGAAGATAGCTGACACACTTGGCTGTGGGACTTCGTTGTGCTTTACCTAATGATGAATTATGCATTGGCCGCTGTCACTTTGAAAAATGCAATTACCTCAGTGATAAGGCAGATGGGCCTGTTTTGTCTGGCATATGCTGTGCATCTATTAAGGGCGTAGAGCTGGAAAGAACGACTAGAACACACAAACACGGGTGTGTGTGGACGGGTTCACATATGCATCCATGAGCATACATACGTACACACGCAAACACACACACACACACACGCTTCAACTTTGGGCGTTACGCGCAGACTGTGGCCGCTAATAAGACAGATGAATTTCAGCAGATGGCAAAAACAAACATAACATTTAAATCCAACTTACTCCTTCCTGTCAGGTGGTTCGAGTGTTTAGCGTGTTAGGCATGTTATGTTGTCTTGGAAGGTCAGTCGTGCATGTTAATGGCAAAAAGGCACACAAGAAACGACACAAGATAAGAAATTTTTACTTAGATCGGGGATTAAGATTTTTACTATTAACATCTTTTTTTTTTTTTTAGCTTATATTCAATTTAAAAAAATACGTAAAAAATATCTAGTGATGCAGCTGTCTCTCAGTTTGTAGTCACCACTTTTTAATCTGTCATTGTTGAGGTCACAGTATTATCTGAATACTTATAAATAGTTGCCTCTCAATTGAAATGAAAAAATAAAATCAATTTAATAGTACTTCTACTAGCAGTGTAATATAAAATCTATTCAATTCAATGAATAAATAGTGTTTGAATATAATTGACTTGTTACGTAATTCAACACTCAGCTCACAGTAATTTAAGCACACTAGGTCCAGCACTACAGGTAATACTAATGTTTAACTGTGTATCTAACAACTGAAAGGGCATTTTTCTCTGTTACTTTCTTTAAATTTATCATAATTTATGTTTTATTTCATTTATTTATTTGTTTCAAGCAGAAAAAGACAAAACAATTTTATGTGTACAGGAAAGTTGATAACAGAATAAATACATTAATAAATAAAAAATAACCAAGACAATATAGCAAATGCCATGTACACTAGTAATATCAATGTACTGCAAAAAAAAGAGTGGGAAAAAACTTATTAAATTCCACCCAATCACCTTTATTCAACTTAACATATGACTTTTGCGTTCTTAAAGATAGTCATATCTGTTCCAAGTCCTAGCTATGCAAATAACATAGTAAACAGACTAGGAAAACTAAGGTATATTACAAATATTTTTACTGATTATGTTTGAATTTTAATTGTGTGTTTTTAACTTGTCTCTTTTCCATTTTTGTAAAGCACTATAAATTGCCCTGCATATGAATTGTACTATACAAATTAACTTGCCTTGCCTTTTGTTGATTTACAGTATTAGTGTATCATCAGCCAATCAAATGACAGGACTCTCTGGGCCCATTAATGTGCCCCAGGTTTACCCCAAGTTTCATCATGAAATTCCAAATGTATGAAAGTGAACTGCTGTCTGAGCAGCTGCAGCTCTTTAAAAACCAAGGCTCTGAGCACCATGTGATGTCAGTAGAGTATCTGCAAACATTTGGTGAATGTCAGGTGGATTTGCAGGTGAACAAGCAGAGGAAACGTGAGATCAGCATTCACAAGGAGAGAGAGCAAGAAAGAATCATGAAATGCTGAAGCACCTTACTGACTGTATCCTCTCTAGGACAACCAGAATTATCTTTCAGGGGACACGACGACTCCAGAGATTCACTGAATTGAGAAAACTACTTAGAATTGTTAACGTTGTTTGCTGAGGATGATGCTGACTTGAAGCATCAGCTTGTCAAAGCCACATTTTTTACAGGGACATCAGGAAAACATGGTTAAATAATCTAATAAATGCAGTAGCTGAGGTCAAATCAATGAAGAAATCAAACATGCGATTATGGCCATTGAGATGACTGACTACAGTAACACGATGCAGCTCCCATATGTCGTCAGGTACGTAACTGAAATTAGACTAAATGACGGATTTATACTATTTGAGGGCATTAGATCTAGCAGGGTTGGTTCTAGATCTGCTGGAGAGCCACAACTGTAATTTAAAATTACTAGCATGGTGGTACCATGGGATGGCTGAAATAGCATCGGGGCTAAACAGAATGCAAGCTTGAATAAAGTCCCCCAGACCCCCCCCCTCTTTGGTGGTTCCAGAACATACTTGACCATGCTAAACATTTTGACCGGGACACTATTCACTCTGCACCTGGACACCTGGCACAGTTACAAGCTCCTGGGGCTTCTGCTTTCCTGTTTTTCCTATCCTGCCATTTTTGACATTGCTCTTGTGGCCTTTGGGCTTCAACAAAGCAAGACCTTAGAGGTGCAGTTTAGCCTGGTTAGAATTGCAGACTTGTGTCAGTTTTAAAAGTGAGTGAGCTAAAATCAATGCTACAGCCATGGAATAAATTATTAGACCATCAAAAGTCATCAAAAACAATGGTTATACAATCAAGTACTAACTCCTGTGTGTATCATGTGACTAAAACAGAAAAAGAAAATATGGAATGCCTAAAAGTACTGTTTTTGGCAGTACATATATTGATGTAAGAACTTATGTGATTTTGGTTATTACAAAAACCACGTGAAATGGATAGATATCAGGTCTGAAATTGAAGTCCTATGAGCTATTTTTGTTGTTATCATTATATTTGTCCAAAAAAATGTACCTTTAATTGTACCAGGCTTTAAAATGAACAAGAAATTGAAGAAAGCATAAGGTGGTCCAATTTTTTCTGCGACTGTATCTTTGACAAAACTACTCTGGTAGTTGGACAGCCCAGTGCATGCCCACTATAGAGTGTCACATAAAGATCACAAAAAATTGACATTTGTTGGATTGCTGGATTCCAAAAGGTTTCCAGAGGCAGAGCTAAGAAGTCTGATGGAGACCTATGAAGTACACTTTGACCTGGACAGACTCAAAGTTCCATTAAAAGTCATGTATAACATCCGAAACTTCAACAGTGTGGTGTAGGTGATCTCCTGATTTTTTTTTCCGAGGACAGGTCTTGCAGATAGTATGACAGAACTTTCTACACTTAAATGCCTGATCTTAACAATCCAAGTTTCTACAGCCAGTGTGGATAACTCATTTTCAGTTCTAGGAACACAACTGGACAAACAAGGTTGTCATCTTTGGTGTTCTCTCTGGTGAGAAAAAATTGCTAAGTCAAATGAAGCAAAAAGGATAATTAGATGAGAATGTCACTGAACACTTTGTCAGAAAATACTGAAACATGGACTTTATTTATAAGTAATGAGTGAGTACTTTATTTCAGGAATATTGTGTTCAGCCAAATGTAGTTCACATATGAAATGTGCATTATTTGTATACTGCTGCGTTGGCTGTACCCGTGGCATGTAAGATTTATGTATGTGGTATGCTATTGCTTAGTGACTGAAACCCTACAGTAAGAGTCTCGACTGCACACTCGGAAGAAGTGTACTCTTACAAGAAAAAAAAAAAGCTTTTAAATAGATTTGTTTCAATGCCCTGTAACCCATACTGAGTGATAATCAAAAAGCACAGTCAGACATTTTAGATTCCAAGTTTAGTTCTGCCAATTTGTCATGAGAAACTACTTTAAAATTACTCAAAATTGTTGAGATTGCACCTAAAAAAGGTCTAAAATCATCCACAACAATATTAGAGGGAAAATAACACACAAACCACAAGTCAGATATTTTCAGTTAATAATTTGCTTCATAACAAAGGCAATTTATTAAAGCCAACTAAACACTAGAATTCATACATACATAACTACAATAAAATACAGAAAATGTTAACCATGTATATTCCTTAAGGCTGGTGTAGTTTTAGTAAATGAGTCTTCCTACTAGAGTTCCCAGATATAATATGAGTTTTAATGGAAGCTGACGCAGTGGCAGCCTGGGAGCAATGTATATACAGTGACATTCTGCAAAAATACAGGTCACAGCAGATTAAATCTGAGCATCAATAACTGGTGTAAACCCAGATTGTTTTTGACAAAACTGGTACCTTGATTTGTCATTTTTCCCCTCAGAGGGATAACGTCACTAAATAACTAAGTAAACGCACTGTTACTATTCATTTTAGATGTGCTAAGTGCCAGTGTAAATGCGGAGACTGATGCATTATGGGTCCATGTATCCACATTAAAATGTTCAGTTAATCTCCAGACTATCCTGTGGAGTTTGTTTAACATGTTGTTTTCCTGCTGCTAAACAAATGCTGACTAACAAAAGGCAACTTCAGACAGAGAAGAATTAGCATCTCTGAGCTGTTTATCCTGTTTCTGAACTCTGACATGCATTAAGTCATACATTTTTGCTGAGGCAATGGTGCATTACACAATATTAGAGAGTAAAAGCATTTTTAGTTTGATTCTTTAGTTTGTCAGCACTAAAAGTGCCACTGAGGAAATTAAACAAGTTGAGATGGTCTCACAGCAGCAACTCAGAGGTCAGCTGCTACACATGTCTGAGTGTGCAGGAAGCAAAAAATGTATGAGCGCATTGACCCAGTGGGAATCCACGGGTTCTATAGATGTGGTAGTTTGTGTGCTATTGTGTATTCATGCATGCCATTGACCAGCAGTCACCGCCAAAGCATTCTGGCCATAGCAACGTGACTGTAAGGCTATTGTATTCCAAAATTACTCACATTCTCCAAAATATTAGTCTTATCAACTTACTGTTTTTGTCACTGTCTTCCTTGACCAAAACTACATAAGTATGCTAAAATACAGCAGTCAGCTCATTCCAGATTTTGTGTGAATCCCCGGACACATACACATGCACACAAAGGCTACTTGGCTTTTATAATATAGATCCAGACAAATCGTCAAAGCAATGGCACAAAGGTCCATGTGACAAGTCTTCCGTGTTAAGAGTTGTAAAAGTATTCAAGTCCAAAATGAAAGTGTTTTGTAACAAACTGGAGGCATTCAACTAAACTGTCAACAGTTTCATACATTCTACTCTCCTCTGAGATCAGAACAATCACATACATACAAACACAGGCTCCTCATAATTTGCGGATTTTGTGATTTGAAACCCTTCAGTCATTGTTTTTTGTTATCAGTTCACATGTAATATAATGATAGAGTAAAACAGAAAAAGGCAAAAATGCATAGAGGTAAGAGGAGGTAACATTAGGGATTACCTGTCAAACAAGTGTTCTAAGGTGAGTTCAGAAATCAAAAGTTGAAACTATCAAAACACTGGAACATCGTAAAAAGTCCACTTTAATTGGTTGTGGCTTCAGGTTCAGAAAGTATTCCTCAGGGTAGACATTTTTGTCGTCCCTCATGTGTTAAAGCCCTGAGCTCACTTATTTTTCCAGGTCCTTAGCTGGGCTGAGCTAAGTGTCTATGGCTTCATAATGGAGTTTCCACTGTATTTGACAAGTGTGACAGACTCCAGCAGATGATATACAGCTGCCTCGTAGACTTCTATGCAGGAAGAAGAAATATATACTTTTCTGTCCAGCCATCTCCGAAGGCACCTGTGTACTTTGGCTTGCTCGCTTCTGCACTTGAAAGAATTAATATATGAATGAATGAATGGATGGTTTATTTTGGTTTGTACATCAATCATTGCACTTAGAACAATAATCACAAAAGAAATAGGCTAGAAGCAAAGCATTTTGTGCCTATCCTTTTCATCTGATCCACTACTTCCATTAAGCTGAATATGTACACCATATTACCTAGTGTACCTAAGAACCTTCAATGCAATCCAAATTGTTGGAAAACCCAAGTGGTTCTAATGAAATGCTTTCATGTTCCTGTAAAAAAATGTCTATTTTTTTTTTTCCGTTTTTTTTTTTAAGTCCCAAAGGCTTTGTGGTCCTAATAGAGGCCTTGCCTGGTTTGGATTTGGACCAGAAGCTGCCAGTTACTGACAGGTGATGTGATTAGACTGTGATGAGATGCTACCGTTTATTCTCTGCAGTAATACTATTGAGATACCCAAAATCAGCATATTGGAAACATCTTTACCTCGACAGCCCTAGATGTATGTCAGTATCAATTTTCTTTTTGCTAAATAAATCTGAAATGTTTAAAATAAAAGAAATTTCAAGAGGCAGAGAGGAAGACAGGCTGGAATGAAGAGACTGACATATGAGAAAAGACAGAGGCAGACAAACTGAGTGAGAATCGACAGTGAAATGTGTGATAGAAATAATTCCCACTCCTGACCACAGAGGAATGCAGTTGCTGCTCTCCTCTCTATCTTATCCTCTTCTCTTTCCGTTGATTGCTCCACTATCCTCCATCGTCTCCTCCTACCTCTCCAGATCATCTACAGTTGGTCGCTGTGTCATATTTTTTTGTCCTCTTTCATGTCAGTTCATCTTTAAAGTGTGCCACTGCGTTTCCCCACCCCCGGTCACAGTCTCAAACATTTTTAGTGAAGCCAATATGTGCTTTTTAATTAGTCTGAGACAATGTACAGATGGCCTCACACAGAGAGGCAAACTGAACTGTATATTGACAGTAGGTGGGCAGATAATTAAATGAAATCTAGATAGAAAGTCACACAAAGTTTGATTTAATTTCATAAACACAAATATATAACCTTTGCTCAAGTATAAGGCAGTGTACCTCATTTTACCTTATTTTATTTTTGGGTTTGTCATTGTTGTTAAAGTTGGGACACTGTGTAAAATGAAAATAAAGACAGAGTTTGCAAATCTCATAGATCTATTTTCATTTACAATAAAACATAAAAAACCCAGCAAACGTTTAAATTGAGAAAATGTAAAATTTTAAGAAGAAATTAGTGAAAAAGGCAGCAAAGCTTACCAATAGACCCACCTGGTCACACAACACTTTGCTCCTCCTGCTCCCTGACACCCTACATACCCAGGGATTCATTCAAATTTGTAAAAAAAATTTTAAAAATAAATAAAAATAAAAAGCAATAATTGAGAGAGAGGCATATACGTGTCAAATTTGACAAAATCAGGTGAATAGTGTCTGAGAAATTGGTTGGACAAATTTTCTAAGACAAATATTTGTAGAAAAAAAAATCAAATCACTAAATTCACAAACACTGAAATTCATCCATCAAACTATGCATTGGACTGCTCCTAGTGGTAAAGGACATGTGTCCAATTTGAAAAGCATCGGAATACTCTTCAAGAAATGGGTTGGACAAAAATCTCAGACTGACGGATGTCGGAATTCCTGGTATGTCTACCCTCACCAAAATAAATTAATGTTGAATTAAATGGAACCAACACATTTCCAAAAAGTTAGGATGGGGCAACAATGTAAAGAGGTACTAAAAATTACAATTAAAAAAAAAAAAAAAAAGCAGGGGGAACACTGCAACTCATTAGGCCAACAGGTAAACAATGACATTGGTATAAAAAGAGCATCAGGCAGAATCTCTCAGAAGTATAGATAGGCAGAAGATCCCTAATCACTGAAGAATCACATCTACAAATTGAGGAACAACTTCAGAATAACATTCCTGAATGTCAAATTGCAAAGACTTGATATTGAGGTCTTCAAGTACGATCCTGTAATGAAAATCACTGCATGGGCTCATGAACCACCGTCTGAAGACAGTTCACTGTGTCATCCACAAATACAGGTTAAAGCTCTATCAACTTAAAGGGGTCATGTTTTGCTAAACCCACTTTAATTAGTCTTTGGTTCATTATTTGTGTATTTGTACCCTAATAGTTTATAAAGTTTGAATGTGAACATTCCAGGTGCTGCAGAGCTAGCTTCATATTCATTTTGGCAAAAAATTTAGTGGATTTCTACAATCTGTTTTAATTCCGTCTTAATTTGTTACGTCTATAACTAGTTACGTCACGACTTTTGCACATATAAAGTCAAGGCTTCCGATGAACATTTCTCCAAGGATGACATAATTGGTTGTAGTTCGTACTGAAAATATGTCCAAACTTTGAGGCCATTACCTAAAATGTTCAGTTTTTCGCTGTATTAATGAACACAAGTGGCTGAATGGGCCAGAGCAGCACAGTCATCAACCTGGAGGGGCGGGGCGTGAACCAGCTCTTTGCATTTAAAGGGCCAGCACTCAAAACGGCCTGTCTAATTTTATTACTTAGACATACGGTCGAAGATGGACCTGTGGAATTGAATTAATAAAGAATTCAGACCCAAGCATAGTGTTTACAGTTTATTTAGACCACAGGAAAATGCTTTAAAAAGCATACCGTAATTCCATTTAAAAAAAGAAAATATCATTCCTTTAAGAAGAAACTACATATGAATACGACAAACAGTAGTAAACATGGCCCTGCCCCAACTTTTTGAGCATGTGTTGTTGCCATCCGATTAAAAATGACTTAATTAAAATGGTAGATTTTCGCACTTAAAATATGAAACATGTTAATGAGATTTCCAAATCACTGCATTCTGTTTGTATTTACATTAGACACAGCGTCTCAGCTGTTTTCAAACTGGGGTTGTAGCTACAGCTCTTCAACCTTCATTCTTTATATTTAATATCAATCAACCCAAAAATGTAATTTCCTCCAGAGAACATTCTATTTAATGTGAATAATACAAAATAGCACAAATACAAATCTTATTGTAGAGCCATGTTTAGAACTGCAGCTGATTTCAAATGTATCACATAATTCTTCATGAATATACATTGCTTGAAGAAAATTTGCATCGTTGACTTGTACACGACCTTGGCATAGTATATGTTTAGTAAGGGGTGCGCTCATAGACTTGTCCATTAATTTATTCATGTATTACTTTCACAGCCTTAATACAACACACGGGCAGAGCATTGATGGCTTCTGGCTGAATCCATTTCTTTTGGACATGTGGTACAACAATATTCGGAGTTCTGACCTCAGTATAGATTTTTTTCCCTTTTTTTGTGCATATGTCTTGACAGAACCAATCTCCTTTGATGCATACTGAATTTCCTATTCAATGCTATTGATTTTACAACCCCAGGTCCATTCTTTTTTTTTTTTTTTTTCTTTTTGCTATCTCTTGCTGTCTCTGCCTGACAATGAGAGCAAGACATGCAGAGAAAGACATTTTTAGTGTGATGACTATATTAAAAATTAAAGTTCAATATTACTTTAATTAGTGTTCTGACTTAGTCTAGTCCCACTGAAACCACTTATTCAACTGCTGCTTATTACACTATACCATAATCTCTTTTAATTGTGTTAGAGATTATTGTTCTATGTATTATAAAACACTAATCATGTAAAATGAGGTATTTAGTGAGGCTTAAATTGAAAGTCAACATCCTAAAAGATTATGACTAAGTAAGGAGAGAGGGAGTGATAATGGGTCACTGCAGCCTCTACGTATTCCAACAGTCATAAACGCTAAAGATCCAGTGACACCTAAAGCAGTTTAGATGAAGAATAGAAGGAGGAGAAGGCAAACAAAAGCTGAAAGTGTGTAAGCTGTAGATGGGAGATATACAGTAGATCAAGAGGGAAAAACATTGACAATGACAGCCGAGGATGGGCTGAGAAAAAGAGACGAAACGGGACAAAAAACACAAAAAGACGTTACATCCTGCAAGGCATCTCTCTGTCAGATTATTAGAAGTGTGACCCTTAAAGGCTTCAATCCCCTGCTAACGAGGGCAAAGTCTCAGAGTGACATTTCTAAGTCAAAGGGGGGGATAGAGAAAAGATTAAAGAAATGAAAAGAAGTTTTTATCGAGATAAGCGTAAAATTTAATAATAATAATAAAAAAAAAAAGTCTCCATCCTCAAAGATGATGACATAAATACACTCATGCACATGCTCGCTGGCAAACACATGCTGTCACACAAATTACTTCGCTCACACAGAGGCGCGCACACCCACTGCATATAGGTCATTTCCCCTCTGGCTCATACATTATTGCCAATTTGGGAAGGGGAAGTTTGTTCACTAAATATTTGATGGACACCCCTAGCTGCAATGAGATTAACAGATTAATCTTGCCAACAAGGAGGAGTTTATCAGTGGAAGCTTTGTGTGCATATTTGTGTGTGTGTGCGCCTGTGCATGAATGCCGCATGAAGCCAAAAAGTTAATTAAAAATGCATCGAACATTACGCTGCTAACGACAGTGTATAAGCTCTAACTGAGTGATAAGGTCACACAGCCTAAAAGAATAAAAAGGGGAAATTCAAACAAAACAACAGGAAAATGATCCAGTTTGTTGTGATGTACAATGACTTTAGCAGAAAGCAACACAGGACTACACCCTTGGAAACAGATAAATGCCTAAAACTGTATTGTTATGGAAATGTTTCAGTGAAGGTAATGCATTATATATGGGTTAGAGCTGCACAATATATCGTTTGAGCATCATTATTGCAATGTACGTGTGTTCAATAGTCACATCGCAGGTCCTGTGATGTACAAGCCAAATAAACTCAACATGTTCTTGTCTAATTTTAATCAGGGTACCAGACACACACAGCACACAACGATCTACCAATCCCTGCATATGGAGTGAGTCGCTGGTAACAAAATTGAAAAATGAGAAACAAACAAGAGAAGATCAGCAAAAACTAGGAGGAAAATCACCGAAAAAAAAATCACTGAAAACAAAGAAGAAAATCACTGAAAACAAAGAAGAATATCACCGAAAACCAGGAAGAAAATCACCAAAAATGAGTACATGGTGCCAACAAGAAAAGCAATGTCAGTTATGTGGAATTATTTCAGCTGCAGAAGGATGAAACTGAAACACGTGTTCTGTGTTGACAGTGCCTTACACCTGTTGACACGAGAAGTAACAACTAATTTGTTTGACATTTACGTTGGCACCACAGCTATTATATAGATAGATAGATAAATATTTTATTAATCCCGAGGGGAATTCAAACATTCAGCAGCTTCACATACAACACAACAAGACAAAACAAAGGATAAAACAAAACACTTATAATAAAAAAAAAAAACATAGAAAAAGTAAATGTAAGTATTGTCTAAAAATATCCTCCCAAGTATCTTTTCATATCGCAATATATATCACAGAGTCACAAAAAAATCACAATGTCAGTTTTTCCAGTGTTGTGCAGCCCTGATAGGAGTTGTTTAAAACCATTACTACAAAGGCAAAATGCATAAGGATAGAGACATCATGTAACTGGACAAGCAGCAGTGCTTCCCCTCATGTTTTCCACAGATTGTGAAGTCCTTTGAGGTGAATCTCTGATTTGTTTTATCAGACCAAACAAATAAAACTGAGCTGAAGTGAATTCCCTTCCAGATCTTAAAAAGTCCACTGTTGCTACAACTGAGTTACTACTATAACGTTCAACTAATAAGTTAGTGTTTTACTGATGCAGTTCCCTGAGAATCTTCAAATTCTAGCCAGTTCTTTGGACTCATTTTTTGGCTCTTGAAAATCCATACTGCGATCCAGATTTGGGCAAATAACAAGTGTTTTCAGATAAGTGGGTGGGTGGGGGGTGGAGAGTGGAGTCCACGACTGACAGCTGTGATTGCTCTTAAAATTTCCTCAGATGTGACTCTACTGCTCTACTCTGGTCTTCAACAGAGAAGCTTGGAAAATACCTTCACTTTCCAAGTAACATAAGGTGTGTCTCTTCAAAGTTGGCTCATCTTCCCCTGCAGCTTCATGTACAGCTTACAGTACAGTCTATAATGCATGATTACATGTAAGAAAACTGAATGTATTTCATCATAGCGCTGGTTTTTAAGACTATTTTTTATTTATTTTGAGATATTTTCATCTGTCAGTGAAGCAGTTCTGATTGATGGAGTGAACACTGCTGAGATGTGCAGCGCGGAGCAGACAATACAGCGCATAATTGCTACTGTGCACCAAACAAAATAGAGACAATAAGAAACAAATAAAACAATTTATTTCTTATTGTCTTAAAAGTGAATGTGGGAGACTATATTTATTCCGTCAACTAAGAGCATGAACTCAGATTTTCATACTTTGGGAAATGCTCAGTACAGTTGGTTGGCTCATAACCAGATACATTATACTGTAGGAACTGGAGATTTAGTGCATTACAGAGAGGTACTAAAACAAGAGATTAAGAATAAAGGATTATTCTTTAGTTTCACCACCCTGTGCCAAATGTTAACTACCCTGTCCTGCATTTATGGGATGTTAGCTGAATGGTATTTACAATGTCTCTCTCCCTCTCCTGGTCGAGGTGGTAGCTGTGACTAGAGGCCACTTTGTGGTGAACATGCTGCAGCCTGGAGATTAGAGAGCCAGCAGAGATTTGCTGTGGATAAATGTAAAGCTGAACTGAACAATGAACACTACTGGCCAAGATTGTTTAAGGGGATAAGATGTTGACAAAAATCTGGCTGCATGAGGGATTGAGCGTGCGTATCAGAGTGTGTTGTTTGGGAGTAAGTGTGTCTGTAACTGTGTGTGCCTGTGAGATTAGTTTGTCTGGAAAAGGGTGTGCATCTGTAGCCTGTGTATGTGGTGCAAGCGAAGAAAGTTATGTGGTGAGAGCTGTAGTGAAAATCCCAAAGCCAAAACGACCAGACAGTCCTATTTGGAAACCTTTGAAGCTACACAGCGTCAAATGCACAGAGAGCTTAAAGGACTTAGAGTAGGAATGGATCTGACACACACACACACACACACACACACACGCACACAAACACGCGCACACACACACACACACACACACACACACGCACACGCACATGAACACGCACACGAACACACACACACAAATGTAAGAATGTGTGTGAAAAAGAGTGTGAGCATAATCTGGCCCAGCACTTTCAGAGGGTTTTCCAAGGATCTGTAGTGCATGTACACTAATTTTTTGGTGTGTTTTTCAAACATATTTACACAGATTACGAAAGGGAGCAGCCGAAATGGAAAACTACATCAAAATCCAAAATCTCAAATTCCCATGTATGAAAAGGATTTTCATACAGAAACAACCCAAAACAGTTCAACCAGTGCTGGTTCCAGAGGTGACTGTATTTCCATCTAGAAGAAGCACATTTGGACAGGCATACTGTGCCTCTCAAACTTGGAACACATTACAAACCATTATCCACAACCTGCCCACCCTCAGCTCATTAACTAAACATCTAAAATCAATCAAACTGCCTCCACAATTTCATATAAAGTCATCTGGCACTCTGAATTTGTGTGTGTATGTAAGTACAGTGCTCAGCATAAATGAGTACACCCCCTTTGAAAAGTAAGATTTTAATCAATATCTCAATGAACTTAAGCACAGTTTCCAAAAATTTGGACAAAACTCAATTTTACAGAACATTTCCTTAACTGAGAACATGATATGTTGTATAGTGTCCCATAGAAAATGTTGATTCTCAAAGAAAACTAAAGGTTTTGTGACAAATCTGTTGGGATGTACTAATTTATGCCGAGCACTGTATGTTGTGCACAATATAGAATAAATGTATCATTTGTTTTACTTGTCTGTTGAATGAGTACACTGGATTGTACTGTTTTTTCATAAGCTATGTTGTTTTATGGGGACTAGAGATGGAAATCAGCCTTGGCTATAATCTTGTGTATTGGCACATATTGTGTTTATTAATATGCACTATCCCTCTGAAAAAAAACCCAAAAACATTCAAACTTCAAGGATCACACAAACACACCCATCCACACTGGCTTCCTGTCATGTCAGATGATAAAACACTATTTTTCTTACCAAAGTCGACAAAGGAGGACTGTCCGACAACCTTCCCCGGTGCTTCTGCTGGCATGACTTCTTCCTTAGTGAAGTTTCCATCCTGAAGGAATATACAATAGGAAGACAGAAAAAAAAAAGACAACTTTACAAATGCTCATACATGCAGAAACTATTATCCATGAGATGCTCATGAATAACCACAGATGCGGGAGATCTGGCGGAAGACAAAGATAAAGATAAGTGTGTAACGGTTACCATACTGCTTTTGTTTTTCCTTACAGAGCTATGGTTCATAGGGCCGGTAATGGAGCACTGAAAATCTCTGACAATGAACAGCTTTTGTGTGTCTGCGTGTATGCATAAACATAAGGAGAGCATGCATGTGCAAACTCTTCACTGTCATGAGCTGCAACTGTATATACATTCTCAAGGAGACGCTGAAGCAGTAGAGTCTGAAAAGCCCGATACTGACAAAAGCACAGTGAATGGACAGATTCACCAGTGAAAACATGCAGACATTACCTTTTAGTACCACCATGCCGCCTACAAATAACATGTACATACATAAAATGAGTATTAAATATGATACATTTTCTGTTCATTCTTGAATATTTCTGCTTGTCTTTTTGCTCTTTGTTTTTGTATTTTTGCTACTGTTAACGCTGTAATTTCCCTACAATTCACTGGTAAAGTTAGATCTTATCATATCTTACAAATTTTAGATATTCCAGCTATAAATCACATATTTTCATAACCTCAAATAATCTGATCTGAAAGTAGAAACCTAAAACAATTTTGTGAGATCTACCTAAAAGACTAAAATAACCTTTGGGAAAAAATATTAAATATTTATTAATATCTGTTAGAACATATCTAATAGATTAGATATGATATGTAAAATGAGGAGTTAAAATTTAGGATCTATATTCTATCTAACCACCAGGAGGGAGATATTGAGAGGCTTTGGTTTTAACCTTGTGGTGGTGGTGTCCATTTTTACATACAGTCCATGTGCCCTTTACAGGGGGCAAAGGAGGAAAAGAGGAGATAAGCATGTTAGTTTTGGGGGGAGAGGGAGGCAGATGTGATTTTGTGCAATGGCACATTGTTGCCTGCTGACACATAAGTGATTTATGAGAAACAGCGAGGGAGAAAGATAGAGTGAGAGAACTACAGTGATTGAATCAGACAGTGCCACATATATATTATGTATAAGGATGTATGTAGGTGGTGTGCATACACATATGTGATTAAATACTGCGGCAGCCATTACAATGATGAATAACATGTTTAATAAAAAAGGCACTTCTTCAACAATTTCTTCATGATGATATGATTGAATTGCTAAAATGTTGTAATAATGGTAGTCTTTATTGAACATCCTTTGAGAAAGTTGCTATGACAGTGACTACAGTCAATGAAAGTGAAATGAAGGGCGTACTGATGTGAAATCAATAGATACCCATTGAAAATATTAACTATTTTTCAGCCATTACATAGTCTGATTTCCATTCATCGCAGAGTAAAGCAAAGGTCAGTAAAAGTCAGTTAGTACATCAATATTTTGAGACCAGGAGGTGGCGTCTGTGAAAATGTTCACAGCAGATTATGGCGCAGCTGTTGGGAAGTATGTAGCCTTCAGAATGAAATGTTTTAATATCTGAGGAAGGGATTTGGGAAAAGGAGTGGCTTCTGTACAGACTAGATCACGAATGCAAAGTGAGACAAAACTGTTTCACGGTGTCGCAGTGATGTGAATTAGCCTTTCTCACTCAACTCACTAGGCCATTGCCTAATATTTTGATCAGCATCGGTAATAGCTATAGCTCACAGTTTTATTATGATATGTTTTCTAGTCTTGATCATCCAGATAGTGTTAGTTGTTCTGCTTGTTAGAGGTGACATAAACTTTTAAATGATGGAAATTATTCAGAAAGAGAGAAAAAAAATTCTCTGCCCACTCAATTTGTATGTTATGTAGATATTAGATATCTTTATAACACATAAATATTAGAAATACAGCTATAAATTGTATCTGACTATATTAGCAGAAATATTCAGCAGTTACAACAGAAGTTCAGGGAGACATTGTAGTATGTGTGATGTAAGCATGAAGGTATAACCTTGCAGACCAGCAGGCATGTAGATCCAAGTTTGAACTCATAGTGGAACTTAGTTCTGAACTTGACTTTGGCATTAGCGTTAACCTTTTCAACCCTAAGCCTAAAATGGTCCACCTGGACTTTTTTTTTATTTTGACAAAAAAAAAAGGTTAGAAAATATGCTGTGAGTGGTGCTACTGATCCACTAGCAAGGGACGCAGATTACGCCCTGGCGTGTCACAGCCCCCCCGTAAGAGCGCATTGTGGGAGTGGCCCGTTATGTGGATGGGCGTGACTGAAACTGTGGAAGGCCGGGTGAAAAACATTTTCCTCTGACATTTTGGAGGGAAAGTGTGTGAGAAAAGTCTACAGTCACTCGTTTTTAATATTTTTCTTCATTATGAGATGAATGAGATCCACCATTGCAGCGCTATTGTACATGAGGAGGCAGCATCGCTACTGGGTTCATCCCTGTCATCATGGCAGGGAACAGTATGGTGAGTTTCATCACCTTGTTTTGGGGCCACTGGTGTGTGGTCATCCTATGTCATGGACCGCCCAGGCGTTGCTCTGCTATTGGATACTTGCGTCGCGTTAGACGCACTCATTTGCACTGTTGG
>JAPTGZ010000018.1:6474519-6487358 GCA_029814645.1 Fowleria isostigma
AAATAGCGGGATGTACGTTTTTCACTGGTTAAAATGCACTGTTTGATCCATAAAGACCCAGCACTACTTTTGTGCCAGTTCCCAAATACAAGTTTCTTTATATTTAAACTTTTTTTAACCCTTAAAGACCCAAAGATCTACCATCTACCAAAAACATGTACTGATATAAGCTGTTTAATCCCTGTTGGTACACTACACCATGCAAATAATTGGTGTAAAATACAGTTATTCATCTTTCATGGTCATCAGATATGCCCCATTTGGATGTTCAGAGGCTCCATAGTGAACGTGGAAAGATCATCATCTTCTACAACATTGGTTCACCAGTAAAACCCATGGAGTTGGATTAATGACAGTGGATGGGGATAATAATAATAATAATAATAATGGGATTAGCAAAAAAAGTCACTTTTTCTTCAGTTTTCTTTGTTTTTGATATGTTAATCCTTAACTTTACTCTAAACTTCTATAAACATCTGCATGATTAGTGAATTAAATGTTGAAAATACCCAATTTTCACTGAAAAAACTACAAAATACAGAAGATAACATTACAATAAATGGTGATAAACCACTTAAGGATGGTTAAATATAATGGAAAACATATTTGGGAAGTACTAAAAATATCACACTGGGTCCTTATGGGTTAAATCAGAAATTTCCTCTTGTAAAGCAGAATACATTTCTGGATAAGTATCATCTTTTGCACTGAAAAGTAAACTGCAAATGGGCAATATAAGGGTTATAGTCAAGTTTTATTTGATACTGACTGTGTAACATCTTTAACAATCTGTGGACAATTAGAAAACCTCAGTTTTGTTTCCACAGCGTTCTCCCAATTAAATTCATTGCACTTGATGATGTAAAGCCTATGTAAGCCACTGTATTATGAGCATTTTATGCCTTTGAGCCTGGAGGACACATTTGTAATTGTTACGCTAAATTAGTATTAAACAAGCTGTTTTACAGGTGGCGATTTCATTGTTCATGCATGAAAAACTTGGAAATAATATCCAAGACCCATACCTTATTCTAAAAACAAAACAAAAAAAACAAAAAAACAAATCAAATGGGCTCTTCCCCCTACAGTGAGATCTTATTCCAATATGTTTGGTGATTGAGTACAAAAATACAAGCTGATTGATCTGAGAGTAAACTTCTTCATCAAACCTTTGTGCATTTCTCTACAGGCTGCTTTTTTTATGTGTATTTGTATGTGTGTGCAGCGGAGATTGAGAAGACAAGATGTTTTTTTCTACCCTTCACTAATGAAGTATATTATTATATCTGCGGTTATAGAATTGACCTTTTAAGCCCCTCTGCTCCACTTGCGGGCCAATGATAACACTTCTGCTCACTCGTTTCTCCAGCTTGTTGGTTCCCCTCCCTTTGACTGCCTTCTCTTGTGTAATCGCAGAAAAACAGAGGAATGGGGAGGAATGGAAGGAGACTTAAGGGGGGGAGAAAACAGTGAAAAGTAATTAAAACAGAACGCTGGAGAAAGAGGGGTGTGCTGGCCTGTGACCGATAGATGCAGCTGCATTGAACCGAAGACCGCAGTGGGATTAACAGGGTCTAATGCTCTGAGAATGCTGGGAAATGGCTTGGTTCTGAGCGTGTGCGTATGTATGTGGCCATTCATGTCACGCGTGTTTGAATGACCAGTAATTTTTTCAAGCATATGTAGACGTGGGTGCTTGTTTGTGCTCTCCGTCCGTATAAATGTAAGGGCTTTTAAGCATTTGTTTGGTGAGATAGAGGTATACTTGAATGAAAGAGAACAAGACATGTACGGAGACACAGCCATGAGACGGGAGAAAAGCAATTAACCTTTTCATGGAATGATCAAGAAAAAAGAGGATATGGCCAAACTATGTTTTTTTGTCTGGCAAAGCAAAGAAATCACTCTGTCTGCTGTCGGATATGGATCATAAGTGCCAGGCTCTAAAATCCCACTGTTCCACATTCTGTTCCAACAAGATTTAAATGAGCCGAAACACCAAAAAACAACACCCCACGATTCAATTAGTAGTTAGTTTGTGTACAAAATTATCATATAAGTTGCATTAACCCATAAAGCCCCAAATATCCACCGGTGATCAAAATCATTTTCTGATCTAAAATGTTTAAAATTTGCTGATCCCCTAATTCTATCAATACATGTAAATAATTGTTGTAAAATGCAATTTTTTATCTTTTCATGGTCATCAGATTTGGACATTTGGACATTCTGAGGCTTCGTAGAGAATGTGGAAATGCCATCATCCTCTACAATATTGATTCACCAGTAAAACCCATGGAGTTGGATCAATGACAGCGGATGGACACCCTTGGTTTACGTTAAGTTAACAATAGATTTTACTACAAACATCATTTTTCTTCAATTTTCTATATTTTTAATAATAACCCTCAACTTTAATCTAAGCTTTTATGGACTGTCTACATGATCAGTTATTTAAATATAGGAAAATACATGATTTTTACTTAAAAATACTAAATACTGAGCCTAATATTAGAATGAATGGTAATAACTTACTTAAGAAAAGTTGAAAATGGAGCAAAACATCATTTGGGAACTGCCACAAAAGTAACACTGGGTATTAAAATCTGGACCCTCTTAATAAAACAAAACAAAGATTAAGAGAATAATAAATGAAGTACAGTAAAAGAAAAAGCAAAATAAAAGGAAACATGATTTCGATGGAAAAGTCGAGTTGTTTCTTTTACTAAAAAAAAAAACCCTTATGCTCGATACTGAAGCACAAACAGAAAACTTTATATTAAAGAAAAGAACAACTTCTGAGCATTTATATTCACACATCACACATGAGAATATTACATAGGGCATTTTTTACCAGATACAATAACTGAAATCTGGGCCCTTCCAAACCCTTACAAAGCAAATGGCTGTTTGTCTTACTTAAATTCTGTGAAGCCCTGTGAGGCAACCTTGTTGTGATACTGGGCTATATAAATAAAACTGAATTGAATTGAATTGAAATGGCTGATAACAGATCAGCTGGTGAATGAATTAAAATAAGCAGATGATAAAAGAAAACAAAGAATGTATCACACAATGACAGGGAGACAAAAGTGTACATGTGTTATCAAAATTATGACATATTTCCAACTAGTCTTGTTCTTTGGGTTAAGAAGATAACCTCCATTTTCTTACACAAATAAAATGTCTCTTTAATCTTAAAATCTGGTTTTGTCCAAAGAAAAGCACCACTACAGCCATCTACAAGCTCAGTTTTATAGAGTTTCTTTGGTTCCTTTGTGGTAGATAAGGTGTAAAATAAGCCTTTTAGACAAAATCATTTTATTACAGTAACCCAAAACATTTGATTTAGATCTGGATCCACATATACATGTTAATTCATGAGAAATTAACCCATAAAGACCCAGCACTACTTTTGTGTCAGTTCCCAAATAAAATTTTCTCTATTTAATCTTTTTTAACCATAAAGACGGAAAAACATCCATCATCTACCAAAACCACCTACTGATATAAACTGTTTAATCCTTGTTGATTCACTAATACATGTAAATAATTGGTGTAAAAGACAGTTTGTGTCTTTTAATAGTAATCAGATATGACCCATTTGGATGTTCAGAGGCTCCATAGTTATCGTGAAACCACCGTCATCTTCTACAACATTGATTCACCAGTAAAACCCATGGAGTTGGATCAATGACGGTGGATGGGCACACTGGCGTTATGTTCAGTTAATGATATATTTTGCTGAAAAAGTCACTTTTTTTTTTTCAGTTTTCTGTTTTTGATGAAATACTCAATTTTACTCTAAACTTTTATGAATATCTACATCTACTTAGTAACTTAAATGTTGGAAAATACCAGATTTTTACAGAATAAAACACTAAATACAGATGATGATATTACAATAAATGGCAATTAACTACTTAAGGATGGTTAAACATAGAGACAAAAATATTTGGGAAGTGACACAGATGTCACACTGGGTCCTTATGGGTTAAAATCTCTTTGTTCTGTTAAGAAACATCAGGGCTTTCATCAGACAGAATCAACTGTTCTTCAGCGTCGAGGAGTAACAGTTTACCAAAGTGTTTATTTTGATATCCGCCTACTTACTACTACAGAAACAGAGTGCAAGACATCACCGAATAAAAATCAAGTTTAAAAAATTCAATATTTCAAAATTTTCCTTTGACAATGTTGTCCCTTCGGCCTCTTACCTGATCAACATTCCAACCACCTTTCAGCGTTCCTACTGCTCTTTGGACAAGGCAGTTTATTTACTCTGTTTTGCTTCTGCTTGGTCTCTCTCACCTCCCTCTCTTGCATTCTGTCTCTGCCAAATCCTTCAGTCTCTCTCTCTCTCTTTCGTGTCTCTCCTCTTCCTAACCTCCTCCCCGTCCCTTCTTCTATTCCCCCTCGCTGTGATAAGATAGACTAGTGTTCGCCTTGTGCCTCGACCTGCTGAATTCCAAACAGGCCCCTTCGACAAAAACCCAAAAAGCTGTGGTCTCTGCTCCCTCTCTGCTCTCCCAGAATATTAAATAGTCCTGCAGCACTACCAACAATTCAGCGCCCCTCAAGCCTGCCAAAGCCACACCGATCTGTTTGTTGCAATATGAATATTAAAATATGGGTTGTGGATGGGTTGATGCGCTCTAATCAGTTGGTCCGTAACCCATGGTGCGAGTACAAACTGTATGGCTGCATCACAATAAACGGACTTTTTGTGGCCGTGTTAGAGTCCTTAGAGATGATATACATTAAAGGTGACATGGATTACATGCCAATAAGTCAAGTAATGTGTTTGGCATCGTCCCCGTTAGCAATTTCTTCAAACATCTCCAACGAAACTACCGGTTGGATTCATTTCAAATTTTATATGTAGCTTCCTTGGGACAATGTCGACAAAGGTTGTTCATGGTTTCAAGAAATTTGCCTTTACTTATAATGGGCCATATTTTGATGGCTTACAACATGGAAATGCTAACAAATATTAATATAATTACTATGGAGCACTGAAAGAAAGTAATAAATACATATAGGCCGTTTTTCAATATGCGTTCCTGTCTGTTCTTCCGTTCTCATGATCCTGTGAAACGTCATCATTCAGGGCCCAAGTACTGTCCCATTTTAAAGTTCACACAAACTAAGAACACATCAAATACCTGGATGTTGTTCTTGTCAGTTCGCTTAAACCAAGTATGTGCTGGTTGTCAACTTGTGTTGACTTGGTTGGCAAATACTCCAAGATGCACTTTATGGTACTCTTGAACAAAATGGCGGCTTCTGTGATAACTTAATTCAGAAATGTTTTATTGACTAGATCAGGGGTTCCTAAAGTGGGGGTTGCAAGATGCCAATGGGGGGGGGGACTGTGAAATGATTTTCGAAATCATCTTGATGTGGCGCCTGCCATGATTACAACAGATCAATGACAGTGTTGTTGCACTTGAAAATTGGAATTAAGAAAATTGCTATGAATGTCCAGTAACCACAATGCAATGCAGCAAATATGCTACAGTATCATTTAAATCGTATTACGGTTGTGAGGCTGTTCTGTTCTTTTGTATTGTTATGCCCATGTTTGATATGTCTTTTAATGCGCGAGTTCTGTGTTTCAGTCACTTTGGCGATAGTGGGGGTCACCAGTCTCCAACACCGTTATTTTGGGGGTTGCGAGTTTAAAAGTTTGGGAATCCCTGGACTAGATGACCACCAGATGATGTGATACAATATTGAAACAAGCACCAGAGGCAGAATACTGTGAAATGCTATCATATGGGATTCAACAAATTTTTTTCCAATTTTGAAAAATATACAAAATGTATACAAAATATAAACGACACATAAATAGTAGTACAAGTGCATTAAAATCAAATCAAGTGACATTGTGGTAGACTGATGGAAATACGGTGGGGAGCAGATAACAGAAATGCAGCAGAGCACAGGAGTACTCGTTGATTCTGCAAGACCATACTCTGCGAACTTCAACTGAGAAACAGCCATACAGTTAATTAGTTGAGTTATCCTCCAGTGAAAATACCACCCACTTCTGTTGGGAGATTGATCACCTACATCAGACCACAGGACTCTAACATAGTGGCAGAACCTGATAACCTCACAAATTCAACTTGTTATTGATTCTTGGTAGAACATGGCGGTGAGATACAGGATCATTAGCCCTATATTTATGCGTAGCCTAATCTGGCTGAATGAGCTCTGGAAAAATCTGGCTATTGACTGACTATTTCACTTGGTGTTCCCCTCCCTTCCACTATCTATTTGTTACCGTTTTCAAAGTTCCCTCTGAGCCGCAAATACATGCTGAAGATGGCAAGTGTTGACAAGAGCATACAGTATGTCTTTTTGTGGTGATTGCTTTTGCAAGAGTTAAGTCGTTTTCATATCCCCGCTCACTTCTAACAAAATGTTCCAGCAAAACAACTTCTCTGACGATACTATTTCACAAAGGCACTGTCAATGCATCCTGTACATTCAGTTTCTGCAAACAAATCACACTCATCTTGGCCAACAAGCTGAGAATCATAATGAACGGTGCCAGACTGATCTCCGGTGTTGGCACAAAAGTAAAAAAATGTGGCGACAGTTTTGCCAAAGCATGGTTATGTATACCCTGTTTTATAGGTTTTAATTGAATAGAAACCGAGACAAGATGAGTACAAACATGTGCTTAAACAGTACACATTGGGCCAGATTTACTAAGATCCCATTTTGCTTGTAATAATGTGCATGTGCCATCTAGAATTTTGGATGAGGGGTTGGATCGTGGTTTGCAGGTGATTTATCAAGATTTCCTGCACTCCTGGCCACAGGTGCAAACATGTTAGAGACCACCCTATTTAAATCAGAATTTTGCATATGTTTTCAAGTACAGCATGCGCAAAGTCATTCTGTGTAGCTATCTGTCGTGCTGGCAGATTTTCTTCAAAATCACTTGATTTCTTATGCTATTTATCACATCACACTACACCATTTAACCACAGATAACAGTGTAGTAGACAGTTATTCAGATTACTTACTGTATAATTTGGGGGGTAAAAGGGGAAAGGCTAACAATGCTAAACAGTATGACTGTCAAAAAATAATCTAAATTTGATAATACACACTAAGCAATTTTAAAACTGCACATTTAAAAAATTGCCACAATTGTCTTGAGATATACTTAAATGCTCCAAACTGCTCAGATACAAAATATACTGTTGTTCTGCCTAACTAATTGTGCTTTTTCTCCATCACAGACCAATTTATGGAAGCTGTACTCACAAAAAAAAACTGGGTAGGGGAGTGAAACACTGGGCTGGGCTAACTTGTTAACCAAAAATGTGCAGGCTTTGTACACATGTCCCCTTCCCTATAAAAACCGTGAAGTAAAAATGGGGAAAATGTATGTAGCAAAAACGCCATGCTTGAGTGCAGCCAAATGATCAGGCAGTCAGGATACTGCATGCAGGAATGACGCAGACGGACGTTGCACGTCACTTTAGTGTCCATCACTCCATCATTCAAAGTCTTGTGTGTATATGTCTCCCAGAATGTGTGCAATAAGAACAATAACTATAATTGGAAATATAGTCCATGAACAGAAGTAAAACATATATGAATTTCATTGTGCATTTTAAAGTTACTTAGCGTATTTGAATTGTAAAGGAAAACGGATATCTGATGAAAATGAGTAACTGATCATAAAGCACTGCCAAAGCAGTCAGTCTCATGAGTTCTCATGTGGGTCAGTCTAAAGGATAATATTGAATATAACACAATGAGATACACACCCACGGATATAATAAACATGGAATATTCACAGGAAAGCTCACCTGGAGTTCATTCTATACTTGGACAAAGGTCTTTTCAAAGGTCAGTTTAAATACACGTATCTATGCCAGTATTGAACACTGTTGTATTGACTTGCTGTCTAGGGCACAATATGCATAAAATAAATATTGAAATAGTTTGACCCTTTTTCTTTCTTTAGAAAAAATAATCAAATGTCATTTTAACTGCACTTCTAAAAACTGTAAGAAATCTTACTTTTGACGTAATAGAATATAAACACACACACACACACACACACACACACACACATATATATATATATGTATAAAATATAATTTTTTTTGGACTATAAGTTGCACTGGAGTATAAGTCGCATCTGTCAAAAAAATGGATCATAAAAAAGAAAAAAACACATAAAAGTTACACCGGAGTATCAGTCACATTTTTTTGGGAGGGTGAAAAAAAAAGGACAAAAAAAAGATAAATGGGAGAGTGACAGCATGAACACAGATAAACATTGGCATTCATTTAACTGATGAAGAACAAAGGAGTTAAAGAAATGAAAACAGATCTGGAGTTGTCCCTGTTCATCTACACAGGTATGGAATGATTCTATTCTTTATTCATATGCACTGGAACAGGGGATTTGACTGTAGTGTCTGTTGGTATCAGTCAAACATTTAGTAAATGCTAATGCATTAGCCACACAGCTAGCTCTTTGATGTCGGAAAGTTGTTTTATTTTTAGCATCGTTTTAGTCACAAACTAAGCGCTGTGTAAGGTGAGACTGAAATGTCTCTGAATGTTGATTTCAGGGCCTAGATACTAAACTCTAAAATAAATAAAACCATTATAACAGCAGAATAAAACGCTGTGAATGCACACAAAGCAGCTAGCTCTGACCTTTATTTTACAAAATCCGAGACCAAGAACAGACATTTCATCTTGAACGGCATGTTATAATAATGTGTTATAGTGTTCTTGATGATATTACTGGTTGTAACAGTGTTTACTTGTTTATGAACTTATTTTTATCAACGATGCTTGTTGGCTAGCGAAGATGTAAGCATAATCACTATCACTACATACTGTAATATCATATGCATGCATATCGTTACGGTGATCAAAGATGTTTGTCTCGTATATGTTCAGTTTATTAGATCTTTTGTCGGCCTCAGGACTGTTTTTATTATAGACACATGTTAGTAAGTTGAATCTAGTTGTAGCTGGTGTTTATGATACTTGTAATTCGTGGAAACGTTAGCCCCGGAATGATAGCGTGCTAATGCTAACAGGGTGATTGTTGGATGTTTGTTAGCCGGTTAGCTCTCAAACCATGTGGTTTATGTCAGTGGGGAACGGATCTCACCAGGGGAGCCTGGAGGAGTTTTTGGGTCTTCATTTGCCGAAAAACTAACCGATGGCTGTTTCCAGCTACTAGCATAGCGCTGCTATAACATTAGCCGCAGAGCTAAAGGGCAGCTCCCGTTACATGAACTCCTCCGTTAAGGCAAAACAAATGTCTGAAACTTCAGTGTCTGAATAAAGTTTCCCATTCTGCTGTGCCCAGTGCACGATCACTATTCTTTGCCTTCATTCAAGACAAATGCATATTTGTAGAGGGAGGGTTGACTAAGACAGTGAATGGTCCTCTGGGGGAGATCCACAAAAAAAAAAACACCAACAAAGAAAATGAAACCATCGAAGAAAACCGGTGTAGCAGATACCAGTAGTTGTCACAAGCCTAGAGCACTCTCTGGTGGTAGGTAATTTTTACTCCTTGGTCATGTCGGTCAGTGTGAAAATCACATTAAAGAACATGTGAAATTATATATTTTAACATATATGTCGCACTGGAGTATAAGTTGCAGGACCAGCCAAACTATAAAAAAAGTGCGACTTATACTGCAAAAAATATAAATATAGTGTGTGTGTATATATATATATGTATACATGTACACATACACGTACACATATTATTATTATTATTATTATTATTATTATTATTACTACTACATATAAATGCAGATACTGTGTACAACATGCCCAACAGTTGTGGAAACTTCACAGGAAACACAACCAACCTCCATCACAACATATTGAGAAGACCATATTATAAAGGGCTGGTGCTTTGTGTGCGTTACTGCATTTTATATGGTATACTTAAAGTCACACAATGTGCTTGGACCTTGCATATTTCTGCTTGAGGCCTTCTGAAATTAAACTACTTTATCAGGAAAAAAACATGTAATACTTCATACTACCAAGGGACACGGTACCAGGTGAAGGGCATTTGCACAAGTCAGGTTGCATGTTCCCTTTCTCACCATACATTACATTACACTACATTAAAAAGGAAAAAAAAAAAAAAATAGAAAGACAAATGTGTTTGCACAAGATCCTTGCAATGTGGTTAAAGGGTGATGTTCTACATCAACACTAAACATTACACAAGATCATGTTCTTCACTCAGTAATCAGATTTTCCATTTCACAGGTATAGAGGAGTGACTCAGCCTTGGCTGCTCTGATAATACGACTGAAGAGACTGGCTAAACAAACAAGGCAAACAGATTTGAAAGCATTGTGCAATTGCATAAAAAGCCCATTACCTTACTGATCCAGGTCTCAAATTTTGGTGCATCGGATGCTGTAGTTGTCAGGAACAAATCTAGAGAACAACAAAGACGGACAAAAGATTACATGATATGACACACTACATGATACATTGATTCATCCTGTAATAACAATCAAACAGAGATTGCATCTTGTCAGTCTATAAGCATGGATGCTAAGATTACTGGGAATAATAGGGATGATGAAGTAAGTTTTTCTTTGTTTTGGTAATTATGAACAATTTCTTTTACAAACCCCAATTCCAATGACGTTAGGACATAAATAAATAAAAACAGATTACAATGATTTCCAAGTCCTTTTCAACCTATATTCAATTTAATACACTACAAAGACAAGCTATTTAATGTTCAAACTGATAGACTTTATTGTGTGTTTTTTTTTTTAAATATTCACTCATTTTGAATTTGATGGCTGCAACACATTCCGAAAGAGCTGGGACAGGGGGAATAAAAGACTGGGGAAGTCAAGGAATGCTGAAAAAACACTTGTTTGCAACGTTCCACAAGTGAAAAAGGTTAATTGGAAACAGGTGAGTGTCATGATTGGGAATAAAAGGAGTATCCCAGTAAGGCTCAGTTGTTCACAAGCAAGGATGCAACATCCCATCTTGCACATTACACTGAGTCTTTGTCCTCATATTGACAAATCAATACAGAAGTCATTGGGAATTCAGCAACTGAATTTCAACTTTGACCAAAAAAAAAAAAAAAATACAAATTGAGTTTTCAAGTTATTTTGGGAATAATTCAAATAATATGTTACTTCCACTGTTCTCCGTATGGGAGTGACAAGAAAAGAATTCATAGTCTTGTATACAAGTCAACATCATGAATATTTTACTTAATATCTTTACTGCTTAGATCATCTGAATTCTCATACAGCTGTGTAAAAATATATAGTACTGAAGAAGTGTCAAAGTTTGGCTGTGATAAAAAAAAACCAAAAAAAACTGTATGTTACTCTTCTACTTTCTGCGCATAGGCTGTGAAGTACGTTTTATTTACAACATTGTCTAGATGTAGTATTCCTAAAGTGATCAGGATTTAGCAGCTTGTTGAAGCAGTGAAAGAAAAACAGGTGAAGAGAGGAAAAAGGGTAGTGGGCTGGATCTCCCACTGAAAGCAACAGGATTTCTCACAGCTTTCTGGCGGCTTCACCCGCGGTAATGCCTGTAGCTTTCTGTATTGGAATCCTATAACCTGCGCTTGTATTCCTACTTCTTGCTCTTGAAGCTTAGGCTGCAGGCTGTACTTCTAATACGGTTTCTGAGTGCCTCCCCATGAGAGGACGTTTACTTTCATCGTTGTGTACTCTGGACTGCAGTTCTGCCTGAGTAATTGGACATGAGATAAATATTGGCATTGATCTGCCTTTGGGCCTTGCTATACTCCATATGCAGTCATGCTCTGAATGAGAAATTGCACATAATAACGGAATTAGGAATGAACAAAGAAAGAAATGATGGGGCAACAATGAGAGGAAGAATGGAAGGTTTGCTTAAGGAGAGAGGCTACTGTGAAAGTCCTGTGTCATATCTTGTATGTAATCATTGTTGGGGTTTGCAGTGGATGCTGTAGCCCAGTTCAAATGCCGCAGCATGACTCTTCATTCAAGTGACTAGAGTGGACTGAAATGTATAATAAATTAAAAAAAAACAAACAAAAAAAAAAAAACCCAGCAGTGAATTACTCTTGCCTTCACTGGCCACATGTCAAATACTGTATTGACTGAAAAGTGTTTCTTGTTGAGTATACTGTCTGAGGCTGCCCTAGTGTTCCCTCAGATTTAGTCTGAAATGTAATCCCAGGATTCCACTGCAGTCATCCACATGAATCGAAGAAAAACTCTGCCAAGGAGAAGAGCATTTTCAACAAGAGATCTACTTTCCAGGAACATCCTGCTGGCTTATATAAGGGTGTTTGAGGTAGGTATGATTTGCAATTCAACATTTTAAAAAAACATGCTTAGCATGCTTCCCACTCACTGTCCAAAATGACCTGTGCTTTATGGATTTGGCTAAAGTAACATGTTCCTCCTACTCAATCATTTTCCATCAGTTTATTTGGTGTAGCCCTTTAACTCAGAAAAAAAAAAAAAAAAAAAAAAAATTAAGTGAACTTTTTATAAAATATAATTTGCAATATTAACAAATTGTACTGTTATTTCCATTTCCAAAATATTGCTCATATTTTATGCAAATGTGAATACGACTAAAAAAATCTCATTTCAAGTCCTTCCCACACCCACGCATACAGAGCCTTGTGAAATAAAACATTAAGATTCATAGATAAAGTTAAAGCTATTTTAATTTCAGGAGCCTGAGGTGGTGAGTCAGTTCCACACACACACACACACACACACACACACACACACACACACACACACACACACACACACACACACACACAC
>JAPTGZ010000018.1:6506095-6518341 GCA_029814645.1 Fowleria isostigma
CCATTTTTCTCACAAGCCCTTCCTTTATGCTGCACATGTCCGTATGTGTGTAAATAAAAACTGCTAACGGACGTAGTTTAACAAGCATAAGAAAGCTTATTTAATGGACTGGAACCAAACCTGGAGTGTTGAAAAATGATCAAGAGTAATGAGTACAGTATTGTATTAGTCATGAATCCACTTGTATATGTATGTATGTGTTTCTATTTATGTAAACTAATTAAATCCAAATAGGAGGTTTACATTGACACTCAGTAAAAAAAAAAAAAGCCTGTCCAATTAAATGCACAGATGGGGGCTTGTATCAATATTTAGAACTGTCCTTTGTCTCTGTCCATGAAACTTCCTTGATGATAAGTGTATTTATTTTAGGACAGAACATGGGACACTTTCACCTCAGGCTACAGTCACAGTCAGAGAAGCACTGCTGTGCCTCATTTATTTCTATTATTCATTTATCTGCAAAAACACTTGTGCTTACCAAAATAAACACAGCGTCTCTTTTGCCCGTTTGACGGTGCGCCAGCTTTCCTGGAGGCGGAGATGCTACAAACGACACACCTCAAAGGGCTAACGCAGCGCACCAGGCGCTCCTAACATGCCTGTGAGCTCACTCCAAATCTCTATAAAACGAGGAAATTAGAACGTGACGAACAGCAGTGAACACAAGTGATGTTTTAATGAAGATGTAGGCTACACAAGACTGTGGGTGCACAGAGTTTGTCACTGGAAGAAGGTTTACCAGGCACTTTTCCAGACACTAAAAAACTAATAGGTTTTATATGACATTAACTTGAAACCAGTATTTTCTTGAACTGGAGACAAAGCTTATTAAAGACATAATGTAGGTGTAATCATGTATAGCCTATATATTTACCTCAGTAATTTTCAGATATTGCAAACCATATAAAAAGTTATTTGGTTCACAGTTGTTTGTTTATAAGGCTAGTCATTGGCTGTAATAATCACTTTCATGGTGGGATCATTTTAAATTGAATCACTGATCTAATATACAACAGATAGTAATACTACACATTAGAGTGGTAAATCATTCAGCACATTTCATGTTTAATTACATAATGCCAAAAGAAGGCTTCAAAAATGCATTATGATTACATTCAGACTGAATATTAGCCAGAGCAATATCAGAATAGAGTCATCATTAAATATTTCACATTACACTGATATGCAGCAAGTCATCACTGTACATATGTGTAAATGTCCCTCTGTTATACTGCCCTGATAATTAAAATGCTCATTAAAATGGCTAAGGCTTCCTCCCAAATGTAAACTTAATCCCTGAATAATCGATTCTCCTTCTTGGCCAGTGTTGTTAGGTTTCAAATCTGTTCTCCCCACCACCACCACCACCACCTCTACATGATTAGTCAGACAATCAACAAGCCACTTCGAGACAGAGCTACTTTAATTGGATGCTGCACAGAGCATTAGTATGCCCGTTGCCTAGCAATGGATTCTTGCCAGCGTTGCTGTCTTTGTGCCTGTTTTACCCAAAAAGGCATCTATAATTACTTTGCAATTACTACCTTTTCCCTCCGAACAAGTTCTTATCGAGCCCATTTTAGGTTCCTGCCTCCTGGTGCTCTTTTGGAATTGACATAACGTGATATAGCACAGTGGGTTACCATGCTACTCCACTGGAGGCTAATCTAATATGGGCTTCTACTTTTTATTTCGTCCTTTTACTACTCCTTTTTTTAAACAACTGAAATGATAAGGACATCCTGTGTGGTCATTTGGCTTTGATGGCTGCATATGCTTTGTGGGCTGGTGAAGCACCTGCTCACATCAGCCATTTATTGTATAAAGCTGCATGTCCTGGCTGTCCCACAAAGGCTGTTTTCCTGCTAATTAGGTGTCATTGTGATGAGCAGCAACCTGACGTGAACAACTGTGTCTATGAAACAAGGTCAGCACTTAATGATATCTTTTTGTGCTATAAAAAATAGTTGCCAAGCCTATACTGTACATACACATTTTTTTAGTAACAAAAAAAATATTTCAGGGGTCTAAATATTAGTGAGCTGGAGCAAATGCGGAAGGAATGGTTACCCAGTAATGAGACCCATTTTCTAGTCTTCCCTGGCACACTTCTTACAGTAAATCAAAAATGTGACAAAGACGGACAAAAAAAAAATATCGGGGAAACAAAAGATGTACGGAGACAAAGCTGTTATGAATGTTGTACTGTTAGAGACATTGGCTGAAAGGGGATTGTGGTAACAGAAGAGATTACACACCATATGCACTATGTCGCCGCCAGGTTAGTTGGCTAGGGAGTCCAATAAGCGGGCTAAATGAGGCCTTGACACTAGCCAGGAAACAATTCCCGAGTTTTTTTCAGTGGCACTGCTGATGTAGCGAGGTCAGCCAATACACTACCATGGGACTGTTTACAGCGATGACACTGGTCTGAGATTGGAGTCGTGACACAGCCCTGAAATGGCCCTCATCCTCTGCAGACCACACTAACACAATACCTCACTGTATCATTTTACAGGTAGGTGAGAGGGGACATTTAGGGATTCCTGTCAGTGTCAACATTATGTCATTGATGAAAGGCCTGACCTTCTGACAGGGTGCACTTACTGTCATTTCCTTTGACTTACCATAAGTCCTCCAGTAATCAAAATTGATGTACAAGAGATTTTTTTATATAGCCTGTGCTAGGGATGTGTGATATGATGATATTAGATCATGACAGATGAGAACATATCGATGATCCGACAAAGCAGAGAGATCATGAGGTTGTCTATACTGTTTCCACTGGTAAGGCCTACACATTAGGCTATGCATATTAAAGTCATGAATCTAAACTTTTCAGGTTTTACATAGAACATAGAACAGTGGTTGCAGTGACAGTGTTTTCCATCTGCTTCATGTCACTACTGGGATAACTACCCATTTACATATGTGCGATGATAGCTCTTCTTGGACAATCTGCCTGGAATGCATTGCCAGAGACCAAACAGAACCCCCCCCCCCCATTTACTTAAATAAATAAATAAAATAAATAAAAAATGTTCAGGAGGGTTCTTTAGGCCAAATTGTCTGGTTTATTTTTTCTTTTCAGGCTATGTCTTCCATCTGCTTGTTTGGTTGCACTTCCAGAAACTTGCAAATTTGTCTCAAAGATCAATGTAAAGACTTGTGATAAAATCAAGGTTGTGATTTTTATTCATTTATTCATTAATTTTCCAAACCCGCTTTATTGTGGCATTATATTTTTGCCATATTGCCCTCCCCTATCTTTTGCTTATAGCCCCTGTCCACCAGTATGCCATCCAGCTGTAAAAAAACAAGTGCTTTGTTTGTATTTCTAATGGTATATTACAATTTCTCATCTGGAAAACACAAAAATAATCTGGTAACGCATCCACAAACTGGTGTGTTTTCTAGTTTTGTATCAAAAAGGGTTCCTTGAATTTTTATGCATGCTACATAGATAATAAATCTGGAATATTACATCATAGCCATGGATGTATTAAGAGAACTGGACTGGCACTCAGAGCTGACACCAATTCTCTTCTCGTTCAGCCCAAAAAGTATTTTCCCCATTGGCCACAGAGACAACATATGGATGTTATGTTTGAAATCATCTAAATGTTGCTAAAAATAGCTTTTAAAATCTGTAACAACACTGAGCACCCATTGATCTGCGTGGGAAGGTGCAGGGGGGCAGCAGGTGAAGGTGTGGGAGGGGACAGCAGGTAAAATGTTAATTTACATGCAAAGGGAAGCTTGTCCACAACTGCAAAGAGCAGCAGAACACAGAAGTGTCAGTGAATCAGAGTTAATGAGCAGCTTTCAGTTCCTAACAACAGGTGCTATTTTTGGGTCAAGACTCTAATAATACATCCATGGCCATCATCGGCTTGTTATGGGTTACTACTCCACAGGTCAATTTGCCCAATCAGAGCAACAAGGAATATATGATAATATATAAATCCTGGCTCCGACTGTCTGGATGTCAAAGTGCCCTTGGGCAAGATACTGAACCCTGCATTGCTCTCAGTGGGGCCTGGCGGTGCCTTGCATGGCTATAGCCGCCCATTGGTGTATAAGTGTGTGTGTGTGAATGGTTGTATGTGTCACTTTGTAAAATGCTTTGGGCACCATAAAGCTGTGAAAATGCGCTACATAAATACAGTCCATTTACCACTTACCAGATATATATATATACATATACATATACATATACATATACATACATGCAAAGGAAAAATGCACTCCAGTTGCCATTAGCCACAGGAACCTTATTAGGGTTTCTGACTTGTTAACTCCTACATGATAGAACTGTAGTGTGTTGAAAAGCATCAGTGTTTGTAATATATTACCTAATGAAAAAAAAGCCTGGGTTGTAAATGGCTCGTCATGCTATTCCCAGCTTTCATCACCATGGAACTTGTGAGGCCAATGCGGACATAGAGTCAACTGTTTGGTACACTACATCGTGAAACTTAAATAAAAACTACTGTTAATAACCTCAAAGCAGAGGCATGAGGCCCCTGCCCTGGTGTACACTACCCTGCTGTTCGACAGCTCTCTCTGGAGAGCTGGAGCCTCAGTCCCTCTCATTAAAACCACCAGAGACCCTTGACAAATTAGCACTTCTACTTTAGAGTTGTTGGTCTACTGCTACTCCTACCTGTTAGTTTGTATTAAATATAAAGTTCACAAAATAGGAAAAACAGCTAATTCAGTGTGAGGCTATGAGCTAGAAGTGAAAACTAACATCAAATGTATTTTAGTTGTTGCATAAAAAAAAATCTATCATGCTCCTTTCTAAGGTTGCACTGATCCAATATTAGGATCAGATATATGCCCCAATATCAACAATTTAACTGGATCGGAAAATTGTAAAAGCAACTCATCCACAAGACTGATCCTTCCCTATTAAATTTTTGCAACACAGGCTACATTATGCATGCCAAACATAATTCTAAAAGCAACATGACAGGCCTGTATGTGGAGGACGTGGTGAGTTAACATACAGTGTTCAGCATAAATGAATACACCCCAACAGATTTGTCACAATACCTTTAGTCTTCTTTGAGAATCAGCATTTTCTATGTGTGTATACAACATAGCATGTTCTCAGTTAAGGAAATGCTTTATAAAACTCAATTTTGTCCAAATGTTTTGAAATTGTGCTTATATTTATTGAGATATTGATTAAAATACTACTTTTCAACAGGGATGTACTCATTTATGCTGAGCACTGTAGCTCTGTAGATAAAGCTGTGAAAAATGAAAGTGAGCTCCCCTCACCTTCTCCAACCTGTGGCATGATCAGCATGTACACAGCTGTAAATAGTATATATATATATTTTACTGGATTTTTGATTTTGCTCTTTTTTGCTCTTATGTGCTTTTGCTGTTGCTGGGGAGACTGCCTCCCCTCCCGGTTGAGAACCTCTGCTCTAAATCAACAACAATATCGGATCGGTATTGGGTATTGGCCGATACTCAAAGCCCTGGATTGGTATTGGCATCAGAACTGAAAAAGTGGTGCATTCCTACCAGAGGTGGGAAAATTACTGAAAAATTGTAATTAAGTAACTTTATTTTGCTTAAATTCTACTCAAGCAAAAGTAAAAGTACCCATTGAAAAATCTACTCGAGTAAAAGTTAAAAAAAGCACTTAATTTAAATTATTATTATTTTGAGTAAAAGTTCCTTAATTACTTTCAATATGTACACAAAATACAACCATATGAAGTGAAACTTAAGACTCTACTAATTCTCAGTCTCCTGCTGTTGTTGTTCACTTCATTTTCCTTTTCTCTACCATCACAAACTTTTATTTGAGGGTATGTTTGTTTAACCCTCGTATGACCCCTGGACATTTGTGTCCATTTCCACAATCCAAAGCTCCCTCACAGACAATAACCCTTCTCACTGGAGTTGATTTTTGGTGAGGGAATGTCATTGTGGGTGAGATTTCCAAAGCCCAACTTTCAGTGTGAATCCACTATTTGTCCACGAAGGGTCAAGGGTGGAACTTTTTTGAAGGGTAACTCAAGGGTTAACCCATAAGGATCCAGGGTGACATTTGTGTCACTTCCTGAATTATTTTTGCCTCTATATTTAACCATCCATGTGGTTTACTGCTGTTTATTGTAATATTATTTTCTGTATTTTATATTTTTTTCTGTGAAAATCAGGTATTTTCCAACATTTAATTTAAAATTATGTAGATGTTCATAAATATTTAGAAAAAAAGTTGAGGATTATTATATCAAAAACAGAGAAAACTGAAGAAAAGTTACTTTTTCAGCAAAATCTCTCATTAACTGAACATACACCAAGTGTGTCCATCCACTGTCATTAATCTAACTCCATAGATTTTACTGGTGAATCAATCTTGTAGAAGATGACAGTGTTTCCATGGTAACTACGGAGCCTCTCAATGTCCAAATAGGTCATATCTGATGACCATGAAAAAAATGACAAACTGCGCTTTATACCAATTATTTACATGTATTAGTGGATCAACAGGGATTAAACAGTTTATATCAGTAGATGATTTTAGTAGATGGTGGATGTTTGGGTCTTTATGGGTTAAAAAAGGTCAAATATAGTTTGCAAACTGACACAAAATTAGTCTTTACGGGTCATGGGGGGATTTCCATGCGCCCCCCTGCGCAATTTCCTTTCACTTCAGGCTGATTGTTTTTTTCCCCAACATTTCATTTTTTACTCAGTAACAGGGTTTTTTTTCCACCGTAGCGAAGTAAAATATTTGGGTCAAAATGTACTTGAGTAAAATTTCCTAACTCAAAATCTACTTAAAAAATTACAAATTACCCACAAAAACTACTCAATGAAAGTAACGTGAGTAAATGTAATTACAGTAGTTACTTTCCACCCCTGATCCCTACTCCCTTCCATTTACACTCTTACTCATCAGCCTCAAGCACCAGTGAACTAAAGGGAGTCAGACCGCCTCTGAAATTCAAGCTCTTCTCAATAAGCCATGTTGTGAAGCTCCAGCCGCTACAGCTTAGAGGAGCAGGTGGTCACAGCAAGCCGAGCCCACCGCTTCACTGCCTTTTATCAGTCCTCCGATCCTCTGCTTTGAAACCACTCGCCTGAACTTCTCTCACATCCAATCACTTCCTGCCTTCTCTCTTCTTTTCTCTCTCTTCCTCCCTACATCTGCCATCCCCCAACGGACGGTGGCAACCAAACGATCAGCAGGTTTCATAACGCTTTTTTTCTTGCCCCACTAATTCTGCTTCTCGTGCTCCTGCAGAAAATTCACCCACAACAATCTGAACGCAGCTGAACACACTTAAGAAGTCACAAGGATTTAATGACCGCTGTCCTTGTGCAGTCCCATTCATATGTGTGTGTGTGTGGGAGGCAAATGAACAAGTTATATCCTGCAGCACTGATAGCCTGTGAAGAGCAAAATGAGAGTGAAAGACAAGCCACCGCTGACTGACTGATGAACACCAAAATATTGCTAAAGAGTTTCTTTAAGCCTGCTACGAAAAAAAAGAAAGTTTGTTGACTTTCTAAGAACTAAACAGATTAAAAATGAATTTAAATTTGCTCAGGTTAAACTGTGAGAGACCTGGGAATAAAACCACATGGCACAAAAAGATACCTGCAGTGAGTATGACATGACTAAATCCTCTCTGATTGCCTTAAACATGAGGATTAGTTTCTGAGGGGGGGGGGACCCTCCCATAAGTCTAAGTGACAGTGCCACACTTACTGGGCAGAAGGACAGGGGTGAGATGCTGTAAAACAAGAATGGTGTGATTTCTCCACTCACTGGTGAAGAAAATGGGTATTCCTTTCGCTCTCAGTCAACTCGAAAATTGCTGGCATTACATATATGTTTTGGACTCTTGTCTGATCCACAGAGCTACCTCAAAAAAAAAAAAAAAAAAAAGAATATAATCGACGGGCAAACTTCAGAGCATATCTTTTTAATTAAAGTGTCTTGTTATTTGTTATTTTCCTAAAGTTCATTTTTAAATTTATGATACAATTCTATTACTCTATTTTATTATCTTTTTTTCTAACATATTATTATGTGTATTAACATTTAGATATTGTTTGCTTTCTTTACTTCGTTAGTTTCTTTTAATTGTGTAAAACTTGACTTTTTGTTTGTATTTTAATCTTGCTCTTTTAAAATAAATAAATAAATATAATCTTGCTCCATGGGCTGCATTCTGCATGGAGTGTGCAGTATAAATAAAGTAGACATACAGTCATGGAAAAAATTATTAGACCATCAAAAGTCATCAAAACCAATGGTTATGTACTAACTTCTGTGTGCACCATGTGACTAAAACAGATAAAGGAAAACATGAAAGAAAACATGGAATACCTCTGTTTTTTTTGCAGTACAATGCCATAGCTATTGATGTAAGAACTTGATGTTGATTGATGTAAGGGAGTTTTTCCACACTCCAACCAAGGCTTTTACAATCTGTTCACTACACATATGTAAGACCCACGGATGCACATATGAGGCTTGTGATAGCGAGCTCGACTTTACAACGAAACAGAAATCAGCAAACACAAAACAGCAAGCAGTTTTAAATTCCTTAACTGCATCAACCTACAGAGTAAAGTAAAAATTAACAAAATATAATATAATATATTCATCACTACAGTGCTGTTTATTTGTTGTTTTTGGAAAGCAAACAAAGAAAGGTAATGCAAGCATTTATGGATTGTAATAACAGAAAAACATCATTAGACCATCAGAAGTCATTAAAAACAATGGTTATGCAATCAAGTACTAACTCCTGTGTGTATCCTGTGACTAAAACAGACAGAAAAGAAAACATGGAATGTCTAAAAGCACTGTTTTTGTCAGTACAATGCCATAGATACTGATGTAAGAACTTATGTGATTTTGGTTATTATCAAGAAAACCATGGAAAATGGATAGATATCAGCTCTCAAATGAAACTCTTATTGTTATTATCATTATATTTGTCTAAACAAATGTACCTTTAGTTGTACCAGGCAGTAAAATGAACAAGAAATTGAAAAAAAAAACAAAAACATAGGGTGGTCTAATATTTTTTTCTATGGTTGTAGATATGAAGCTAACAACTTCACTATTTGTGGATCCTTAAAAAAAAAAAATAAATTAAAAAGCGCTTCAAGGAAGAACATAAATTCTAAAAAGGTACTGGTAGCATCTAAACATCTGATCCACCCCTCCCATATGCATTTTCTTTAAAGCTCATTGTTATTTTTCAAGGAAGCAGATTGGATTTATGTTTTCAGCTGCCAGAAGACACAATCATGATAATAGTTAAGAGGGTATTTCAACAATGACAGCTCAGAAAATGCTTCAGGTAATAGAAAACAGTGGAAAAAAAAAAAAAAATAGAACATGCAAATGAGTTACCCTGTAGTATGGCGCTCTTCTGGAGGTAAAAAATATATAATAACCTGTGTGAATGTAATAATAAACTGAGAGAACAAATGAGTAACCCATAGGACAAATCATGTACTTGGATTCTTACCATAAGCACCTGTGATAATAAAATACAACAGTGTGGTATATTAATGGAATATGGTCACATTACAACTTCAAACCTCATGTAGTTCCAATAAAACTAAGAAACACAGTATAGGGAGTCAAAATGTTGGCCCACTCTTTGACAATGTCATGCCTTGAGGATACACATTAATGCGACACTAGAGATTACACTTAGACTAGTGTTCACATCCTAAGGAGACACATGTATGATACCTTTCTTGATAATACCAATAGTGCCACAGGCGTGACAGTCTTTAGGGAGCGTTGTGTAATCAAATGTTGAATTTACACCCAGTCAGAGGTTGCTCATAGCCAGAGGGACACAATATGACATTTCAGTAGTGTTTTTCTCTCTTCCATTTAGTTTTCCTGTATCTTAAGCCAAGGCTCAAAAGCATTTTCACACTTGGTTTCTTTCCAGCATAGTAACCTTCAAAACAAAATCGAAATAAACTTTAAAAACTTGAAACAGGCCAGGCGACTAAGGAAAACAATTACTAGAAGATGGTTAAGCTTGATTCTGCTTGCCCTAGATGATTGGTTTGAAATTACCTTAGAAATTTTTAGGATGGGAAAAACTGACCTACTAAATAAGACCCAAAAGAATAAATTTTATCAAATTTGGAACAAATGGATTACATTTATATTCCCCAAAAGAGCAGACTATACCTGATTTCACTGGTACTCTTTCTTTTTTATTCATTTGTTTAAATTCTGACTGGTTTTTGATGTTTATGTCATGAAAACAGCGGCAGGTGACCTCATGTTTTTTGTTTTGGTACATAGTTCTGTCTGCACTGTTCTACCTCTAAGTTGTATCACAGCTTTCTTTAAGACAACTGTCGAGTCTCATCTGATTGTGTGTATTCCAGGCAAAACAGCACTTGAGCTGGTAACTGTGATTCTATTCTATCAAAAGTCGTGTAAAATTATCAACAGAGAATGAACACAAAGGACAAATGAACACTGTTCTACAGCCATAACTTTGAACTATTTGTACTTTTATGCACCGACAGCAGGTGATGTGTGTTTTCTAGACCTAAAACAAAAATGGAAGGTCTTTTGTTTCCCTTTTATTAAATTGTTACATGGATGTATTTACATGTACATTAAATATAAAGATACAATAAAAGAAAATATTGAAATAATTTGTCACGTGACAACTTCATTAACCTGCATCCAGAAAACTTTTTTTTTTCCCCTGGACGAACCCAAAGACTGCACTTGAGCAAAAATTCTGCTATCAAAAATATAATTGCATCAATGTAAAGACAAAAATAAAATTTTACCTTGAAAAAAACAGGAGCTTTGGTTTCTCTAAAGAGTATTTTTTATGCTCTTAAATACCATTTTCTCACAGTTTGACATAAATCAAACATCATTGACTTACCAGCGGTGAAGTCTTTGTTGAGGTCAATGAAGGCGTTGGAGTGCGGAATGCGTAAATTGACTGATGAACTCAAAGCGTTCTGCCACACTGAAATCCTAAGATAAAAAAAAAAAAAACCCAGCAAGGTAAGTATTCATAATTCAGTCTTGTACAACATAATTCACCTTACAACAATTAAACAGAGGGAAGTGTGAGTGAACTAGTGAATAATTACAATACCTTTTGGTTAGATAGCAGACTTCACTGGATAGTGACGGCTTGGTGACTCCAAAAATGTCTGGAATCATGTCTCCATTAAAACTGCAGGCAACAGGTTATCACTTAAATTAAAATGGCTCAGTCAAGTGTTTACAGTTAGGTAGATTAATTGGGTACTCTATTTATGTAAATGAGGTTTGGAGAACGGAACTGACACTAGCTGATGATTTGTATGCCAAGTGCATTATTTATATCAAAGACTTAAGTGCTTGAACATTAGGCAGTAGTTTAAGAAGATGGTCTATTGGGTACACAAAAGTAGCAAATGTAAAATATATTACTTTGTTCATGAGCAATATAGCCACTGAATATGAAGAATGAATGTTTGTGACGGTTTGATACTTACTCCATAACAAGAGGTTGGTCTGTAAAAGTCTTGTTCAGCTGTAGCCACCCATCTGTATCTGCAGAAAGTGAACAGAGGCAGCAACCCGCCTTGAGTGACATTTAGTCCAGTAGAAATATGGCACAGTCAATCAGTGGGCAAATATCTACAGCAGTATGTGTTTCTAAATATCAAGAGTTATTAATAAAGTTGCATTAAATATTCCTCTTGGCATTTGAAAACTATCAAATTAGTCAATAAATATCTTTTTTTTACCCCATTTTCTAGTACAAATGGTGGCTGGTAAGCATCAACTGAGTTCATATATTTTAAATTCACATTAATAAACCAATATACACTAAAGCAGCGGTCTCAAACATGCAGCCTGGGGACCAAAACCAGCCCGCCACAGGGTTCAGTCCAGCCCGTGGGATGAATTAGTGAAATACAAAAACAATCCTGAAGATATGAACAATCAAGGATGTTCAAATAATTTTAGGTCAATTTGATCTAAAGTGGGTCAGACCAGTGAAATACTATCATAATTACCAATAAATAATAAACACCACAAGTTGTTCTAATTATTTAGCGTATATAAAAGTAAAATTAAAAATGTTTGCCTTTACAGATTATCTATTTACAAAAACTGTGAATTAAGTGCAATTTTAACAATATTAAATACAACAATATAACAATAAAAAATTTTCTCATCATTAAATATTTTTCAAT
>JAPTGZ010000018.1:6561090-6572492 GCA_029814645.1 Fowleria isostigma
TTTGAATCGATACCAGTATCGTCTCATGAAATATCGCGATATTTGACAGAATCGATTTTTTCTTACACCCCTACAAAACACTAGATAAAAACATACATATAAAGCATATCTATTGTTTTAAAGGCACTAAAAGTATAACAGCAATATTCCTTAAAAGCATCTCAAAGCAGAACCTGATCCAGCCAGTTAGAAAAACATCTACATCCAGATTTTTATCTTTTTGGTTTTTGGACACCCTATGCATTTGATATCACAAATGCATAGGTATTGTATTGAGAATCTCTCTTAAGTCATTGAACTCTGTTAAGTGTTGTTTCATTCTCTAAACCTATATTCTCCTTCTGTGCATGCTCTGAATCATCGAGGTCAAAACTGAATGTTTCAGCAAATTAATGAAACACATAAAAAACACGTCGAAACTAAAAAGTTTAGTTTTTTCTTGTTAACAATAAACAACATATAATCATTTGCATCTGTTTGTGTCTGTCTGATGCAGCCACACATTTTGAAACAAAAAACACATTTTTCTGCAAATATTTCATGATATTTGAGATTTTGTAAAGTTTTTAAAAGTGTCTGAATACTTTTTTCCACTATTGTATGTGTGCATTTGCTGAATTGTTATTAATTTTTAACTGTTACATAATAATGCATCACATTTTTTACTCAAAATGCATAAAAATATGTCCAGGTCATTGACCCATGTAATTTAATGAGTTCAATATTTTAGTAGTCATTATAGTATGTATATGGCTTGCTTTTCACTGAGGGAATGCTCTGTCTTACTATGTTTTCAAGTAAGTTCTGAAGCTTTTAACCCCAATTAAGTTTATCAATAATACTGGTCTACAGGTTAAATGCTTCCAGAATCAAAGTAGTGACATTTTACCTCATGTCAGTCACAAAAAAATCAAGTAAAAAATTCTGGTTGGCGAAAGTTTCCAAGATACAGTCTTGTCACAATGTGAAAACTGAGAATTAAGGAGGGAATAGAGGTTACTTCAAAGGAATATTTGTCTCATATCTATCAGATCTACTTAAAAACAGTGTCTGCATATTACAGTACATTTACTTGACAGGTTCTATCTAGTGGAACATTAATAAATGTATTGTATAAATTGTACTTAAACCAGTATATATGTGAAATGACACTTTATCATGGACCTTGAAAACATCAGCAAACCAACACTTTTGTCATTTGTTTTCCAATTAATGTTATTAAAATATGTAACATATAGCACATTTAATCTCTCAGGCAGATAATTTCTTAAAAAAAAAAAAAAAATGAATCGGCTTCCTCAGGCCGTAGCTGATCACAAACACTACTGTAAGCTGGTGATATGTCATGTGGAGTTAAAAAGAAGTGACCAGGTAGACGAAAACCTGACATGACAGGAACAGTAGTTTTTCTGTATGTTATGTGCATTTTTATACTAATTCATTTTACAGTTGTGTTTTGTGTAAATGCACTGATCTGCTGCATATATGTTATGCAGACATATCTTTGTTAATTATCTCTTTAACCAGAATGTCTCTCATATCAGCAGGTTCAGTCTCCCAAAAGCAACAAGTGCACATCTAAGCATACTAGTAATGCATGATGTAACATGTCAACATAAACTTAGAGAAATTAAACAATAATAGAGCAGATGACCCCCCACTGTCACATACTGTCTATCTGAATTAACAATGAATCAGTGCATCTTTATACTCTAATACTGCTGTAGTTGTTCTTGAAACAAAACAAGCAGTTATCCTTGAACAATAACTACTTCTTTGTTTTCCCAAATATAAAATCACATAAAGTTGTTTGCAGTTGTACTTGCAGTGCATACATAAATTTGTTACCTCAGACGAGGGTGTATGTCCTGCGACTTCTTTGTTGTTTCTTTAGTTTTAGGTTCAAAAACACCGACCACTTATCTTATTGTATTAGCTCTGCCTTTTTTTTTTTTTTATTCCCACAGACAGTGTGTATGAGGGAAGCCAGTAAATACTTGTGCTGAACTTTTGCATTTGACTGTCTGCAGACACACTCAGCATACCCTTTGTTGTGAGGATGAAAACATATTCTGGGAAGATTGCTAATGCAAATTAGTCCTAAAAGAGATAGAAAGTTGAAAGTCAGGTAACATTTCGATTACAAAGAAGCCATAATACACAGTGCTATCTTTGACTAAAGTGCAACATCACTTTTTTTTTTTATCTTATTTATTCTTCTTTACTTCTCACTGCTATGAATATATAAATGTCTAGACCTGAAATTGTTGACATTTCTTTCTATCTTTTGCAATAGATGAGTCACCCTTGTGTTTGGACAAGCTTTCACATTAGTAGCAAATACTGTGAAGTTAAAGTTTGACATCTATTTCTGCTGGTAGGAGAGTGTTTTAAGGTTTGCTTGAAATTCAATTTACAGAGTTCCATATAGCAGGTACCCTGTATTATTTTCATTATTTGATCCTATTGTTGTGTCCTTAATGATCTTAAAACTCCATTCCGTAGTCATCTAAGATAATCCAAAGTACAGATCAGTGAAAAACCTGATAGGAGTAATTGAATTTGGACTTTGGACCGACATACTAGACCATGATCTCCAACATATCATCAAATCGTCAAATCAGGGAAAGTCTTTTGAGAGAACGGTCTTTCTTTCCTCTGATGCTGGTCAGGCTTGAAGAAACTATGTCAAAACTCATTGAAGCTGATGTGGAGGAACCTGCTAATCCTTTACCTTACCTATAAGAAAGAAAAGATTTTTTCTATGTTAACCCTTTTATGCACAAATTATGAGAACCTTAGTCAAGATTTTTTCTTGAGTGATTTTGTTCCTCCTTAGGCATAAAAAAAACAATGCGATTGAGGGTTTTTTTCCCATGGAGTTAGAAAAATGTCCACTCAGCTACACCATTTCTTTAATTTTTGAAGCAAACAAACATTAATTTAAAACCCAGAATCAGAAAGTGATATGAAAACAATAAAATCTAAACATTTTTAATGCTGCTTAGTCTGATGTTTTCTCAGGTTTCAACATAGTCTAATGCTAGTCATTACTCACTTCATGGAGATAATATGCAAAAAAAGAATTAAAAAAAAAAAAACCTGTTAATTACAGTCTATAACAATTAACAATTGATTTACAGTCATGCATGTTACTGTATGGTCAGGTTTATCAAGAACAGCAAAGTTACAGTAATGGTATGAATGTCAGTGTATGGGATGATGCATAAGCTTCCACTGTTTTGGCCGATATGGAATTAAAACAACATTATCTGTAAATATACAAGAGAACAGCTGTAGAATAACTGTTCACCGTAGTGACCACTATGCATGGAAGCGTTAATGATACAGTTAACAAGACATAGTAGAAAGGGAAAAAAAAGACAAATCAAGCAAGTAAACGAACAAACAAACAAAAAATAATGACGAACAACAACAATTTCAGCATCATATTACAGTGAAAAAGATAATAAATGTAAAGAGCAATAGGAGAAAACGAAAGGGGAGAGTGAATGAAAGTGAGGAATTTATTATTATTACTGTGGTGGAGGCAGCCACATTAACTGTAAAAATGGGTTAAATAATTAAATATTTATAATAATTTTCATCAGTTCATATCAGTTAGCATTTATATTATTTATTTTCAATTAATATGGCTATGAGGGGTGGAGTCAAGCACACAGATCACACACAGATTAACTAAAATGGTGTAATTTAGTCATCTGAGCTGTTTTAATATGTTATGATATTTGGTCATCTAAATCTAACCTAATAGTAGAATTATTTATAATGTATATATTTTAGTTTTGAAGTCCAGTTCCATTCATGTTTCTACGTAGCCCCCTTCCACTGTGCCCCACTGAACCTAACTTTGGGGAAAAGACACCAATCAGTTTTATCCTGTTTTGATTTTATCACCATTTATATGATAGTTTTTAATGTGAAATTTTTTTTTAAAAGCCAAGAAAGTTGCCGTCTGTGACAAAGATGATAAAGAAGTGTTTAACAGCTGAAGTGCATCTTTTGTCACATGCGCTACTCATCTCCATCTCCAATATGGTTCCCATTTTGGCACTTTTTTTTCCTCAGTCTTGTAGAATGAGGTGAAAAAGTATTAAAAGAGGTGGAAATCCTGATAGATCTAGTCATGTTGATGTCGCAGTGACATTTTCACACTATGATCAGATCATGGAGAGAGACTGTTCAATGACGTCACCTCAGCAACTTTCAGGCGTGTAATATTTTCACAGTCTGATACATCAACAGTTTTACCCCAAACTGTGACTTTTTTGACTTGTAAAATTATTTTTAAATTGGAAAACATCTCATGTGTAAATAAGGGCGGAATACAAATGCAATCAAAACATACACTGTCTCTCACCATTGACTATAACACATTTTTTTTTAAATGAAATAAGGTCCCACTGTACACAACTGGAGGAGACTCTCTGTAGACATCGTAAACCTACTACTGAGAAACATGAAGCATCCCCCGTTACCATAACAACACTCAAACACCTGCTGCATGTGACAGCTCAAGAGAAGACAGCAGAGGATTACCGTGTGACAGATTTGGATACTTCTTGCTTTCTCTGTGATTGTTCTGAATAAAGGATTGGTTAAGGTGTGCGCTGACAGCTGTATACACCAGTGATGCGTGCGTGCTCCCATTATATATATATATTTTTTTACCTAGCTGTGCTGTTGTCTGTCCTGTCCATCCTCATTCTACGCTGCAGTGTTATCAGTCATGAATGGCTTTAGAGCATTCATTTTGAGACGGTGGTAAATATCACCTTAAGGACACCGAAGTTAGAGCAGGTTTCTTTGCCTGTTCTATTTTTTTCTCCCAACTGTACAGTTCATTTGACACATAGAAGGCTTTTGTTACTTATTATCCCACTGATTCCTAGATTCAGTTGTGATCTTTAACTTATATCATCCCTAACATTTTTGTGTTCTGTTTAATTTGTTGCTGCAAATGTCATTAGATTTGTCATCAGAAGTGATAAATTACTTTTTGTATTATCTCATATTCATCAACAAAATCTTTAATGAAATGAATTTTTCATACTGAGACATTATATATTGGGTTTTCCTTTAATTTGTCACACAGCCGTATTAGTAGTTGATGAATATGCTTTTTTTCATTGCCAATACTGATTATTATTGATCAAATAGCCCAAGTGCCAATTGGAAACTAGTGAACAAGAACATTGACTCCAAAGTGGATCCATTGTGGAAGTGTCTTAAAATTGTACTACAACATCACTCTTAAAATACCCTGTTTACAACATGGACTTATATTGGACTTGATTGGATTTAATATTTTATTCCAGTATTCCCTTGTTTTATTTTCATGACTTTTTCGGGTCTCATTCATTTTATTTGGAACCTTTGTAACGTGATCTGTTGGTCCATCACTAAATTTATCCTCCATTAATCAGACCTCAGGTCAAATGGAGGCGGTGGTGTCTGCCAGGTCAGACTGATTGACAGGTTGATATGACAGCTCACTCTCTGGCTGTCAGACATGTGGGGTTTTGGTTGACGTATTAAAACACATTTTTTTCTTGACCGACAACTTGATTTTAACTGCAGTTAATAGTGTAGGTTTACCAATATAATTAAAGTGACTGTTAAGCATTACTAGATGAAGTTTACTGTTTTACTGAGTCAGTAAGCTAGTGATGTAGAACCTGTAGTTCTACCACTTTTGTTCAGTAGTAATAATAATAATAATGATAATAATGATGGATTACATTTCTATAGTGCTTTTCAAGGCACCCAAAACACTTGACATTATTGATCCATTATTCATTCGCTCTCACATTCTCACTCTGGTGGTGATAAACAATGTTTGTAGCCACAGCTCCCCGAAATGGTTCGGTACAAATGAGTGCACCATTATACTCCTATCATGTAGTAACCATTTGAATGGTCTTAATCATAAACTGATTAGACATTACCATTTACTGTACTTTTATAGACTGATACACTTAAAATACTGTGACTAAACATTTGTTGTTTGGCTATTATTTGTGGTGTGAAGTCAATTTTGCTCAACCCAGAAAGACCCAACACTAGTTTTATGTCAGTTCCCAAATGAAATTTTCTCTATATTTAACCTATTTTAACCCATAAAGACCCAAACATCCACCATCTACCAAAGTCATGAACTGATATAAACTGTTTAATACCTGTTGGTCACAAATCCTATCAATACATGTAAAGAATTGGTGGAAAAGTGCAGTTATTTCTATCTTTTCATGGTCATCAGATATGACCCATTTGGACATTCGGAGGTACCATCATCTTCTACAACACTGATTCAGCAGTAAAACCCATGAAGTTAGATCAATGACAGTCAGTGGATGAACAAACTGGGTTTAGGTTCCATTAATGATAAATTGGACTGAAAAAGTCACTTTTTCTTCAGTTTTTCCTGTTTTTAATATAATAATTCTCAATTTTACTCTAATCTTTTATGAACATTTACATGAATAGTAAATTAAATGTTAGAAAATACCTTGTTTTCAATTAAAAAAAAAAATAAATACAGAAGATAATATTACAATAAATGGCAATAAACCACTTAAAGATGATTAAATATAGAGAAAAATATATTTGAGAAGTGCCACAAATGTTACCAGGTCGTTATGGGTTAAGAAAATGAAGAATAATCTATTTGTTTGATCATAAAATTGGATGGAAAAAACCACTTACATTTGCAAAACTATAATTATTTGATTTAACTATCTATCTCTTTCTACTGTGTAAATCCGTTACACCACAAAGGAACTAAAATGATGACGTAAAAGACGTTCTATTGGCACTAGATGTAAAATGAATGTATGTAGGCGGTCCTGGACAATTTACTATTACCATATAGAACAGCAAACGTTGAAGTGTTTGGCTAATTTGAGGCTCATATTGGTGCATTGCAGCACTCGAAACAATAAGGCGAGCTCAAGGGCTGCTCTCGGCATATCTAGAGAGTAGAGCTACTTGACACCATGGTTCTGCTGGAGCGAGATTCAGAGAGACCTGTGCACAAAATCCAGGTTTTATAGAAACCTAAAGAGCAGTAAGTATCGTTGTCTGCCAACAGAGGTGGCTCTCTTACCCTCTACCACCCTCTCAGTCACACATCCACACACACACTTATATATTAGCCGCTGTGGGATGGTGGGAAGTGGGGCAGCTCGAGTAAAAGTGGGACAAAGGGTCTCTAATATGACCTGACTAGAAGAGAAAGACAGAGAGGAAACGAGTGGACAAAGGTTATGTGCCAGAGGAAAGATCGAGGGGAAAAAGAGTGAGTCCGAGGAAAGCGATAAAGAAAGAAAGAGCAGGAGGTGCAACAACGAAAAGTGGAGTGAATAATAGAAAGTACAGTGAGAAGAGGAGGAGATGCAGGGGAGCTGAAGAGAGAGAGAGAGAGAGAGTGGGAGGGTGGGAGGTAGAAAGAGAAAAATGGAGATGCGAGGGGGGGGGCAGGATGATGGAGAGAGCAGCGAGAGAGGTGGAGAAAAGAGAAACAAACGAGGTAAAAATGGGACAAAGGGCCAATTATTTATAACTCTGTGCGGCGGGGCTTGCGTCCCAGCTGTGATTTGGTGTCGACGCAGGAAACACACACACACACACACACACACACACACACACACACACACACACACACATATATATATATAAAGCCACCATCAAACCACTGAACACGACTAACATGTTGTACTATTTTTTTTTTAAACACTTTTATCGTAAACTAAGCCACAATTTGTGTCTTGCTCTAAATCTGACCCTTATCTGTTTCCTAGCAGAATGTGTTACACTGTGTAGAGGTTTTTTGTGTGACTTTCACACACAAAAACACAAGCACATATGCCCAATTCTGAGGTGAAATAGCAAAAAGAGCACCTGAATTGCTGAAATATCAACAGCAGTGCATACAGCTGAAGCAGTGAAGTAAGTTTTAGAAGAAGTGAGAGGTTTTGGAATGGATTGAAAAGTCAATTTAGGTACAAAAATGGAAATGAGTTACAAAATCAGTCTGTATATAATAATAATAACATAAGGTTCCAGCAGTTTCTCAATGACCTATTCCTTATTATGTGTGAGATAAAATGGCTTCTCTTAGTAAAAGCTTTGCCTTTTTTTTGTGAGGGAGTGAATCGACAGAGCAAATAACCCATTCCTCTTATCCGTCCCCCATCCTCTACACCCCCCCCACCCCCCCCTCTTCCCATCCTCCTACCCTTGACCTCGCTTTCATCCCCACCCCTGTGCCTCTGTGTGTCTCTGCCAGGTGGAGCAGTTTAAGCAGGATCCCAGCCCTTCCAAGTGTCTGCACTCGGTATTCGACGTAGACACGGGTGACGAGGTTTACTCCTACAGCGACTACCACCACCTGCAGGTCAGTCTGAGGCACATTTAAAAAAGCAAAAAAAGAAAAAAAGAGGAGTTACAAAGAGTGTTGAGTAAAGCTGTTTCAGGAGATCATGGATATGTTTCAACCTGAAGTTTCTGAACCAAAGAAATGTTTCTGGAGGTGCCTATATCAACATTATAGTGTTTTAACTGTACACAGGGCTAACATTTTAAGCAAATGGAACAAGACTATAATAACATCTATTCACATGCACACCAGTAGGGATATTTTCCCCTTCCATTGTCCGCACAACTTTGATTTAACAAAATATCTCTGTTCATGTCATACAATGCAGTACAGATTCTCATATAATATAAGACACAGCAAAGTCAAAGGTTGCGAAGTTAAGCAGCAACAATAAGTTAAAGGATACCTGTCGTGAAATTTCATTGCTATCCATGTCAAAAAATGACATATAATACTAGCGGTGCCATCTTGTCACTTACATTATAACAAGAACATGCGAGTGCTAACTGCTCCGTCAGTTAGCCATGTTGCCTCCTTCATGACCACAGCTAGTGATGTAAATTCATATTGTCTGATGACCTGGGCTGCGTTGGACTGGTCACTTACCCGTACAGCAGACACCAGTATAAGATGGCACATTTTTGGCCAGTGCTGGTTCACATCTGTAGGATAATAGGATGCTTTTCGCTCAATCTCACTTACTGACTGCTGCTTGTTTACTTGCACTCGATCACCTAGATTCAATGCTGGTATGTCATTTCTGGCTAGTATTGGCTGCTCCTCACAGGTTCTGCGCCCGCTCGTAATTCACATAATAAAAAGGTCCAGTGTGGTGTATTTATGGTGATTTTTTAAATTTATTTATTTTTTATAGAATTTGTGCCTGTCATATTTATAAGTAACACACAAATCACAATTATTGTTGTAAGCATGACCAGTACAGATACACTTTAAGTTATCTGAATGGTTGGTTTGAGTCATTGAAGTGTAGTCGTAATGTTACAGTCACCACAATACTGGCACATGTGTCTATCTCCCAAATGCATCCAATCTGCTCTCGATTTACCACAAGTTCTAAACTGACGTATAAACTTACATAAACTGTATTTGACATTCAGCTGCTGGTTCAGTAGATCTATTTCAGCAGGTCGGGTCAGTATCAGGATTCTGACACCATTGTTTTCTAAAATCTTAACTCTGGAAAACATCCACAATAAAAATCTCTATTTTCGTGACCTAAAATGACATTTACATAAGTATGAGAAGACCAGATGTAGAGAAAAGTTGTTGCTTTACAAGATGAAGATTCATTTCAGAACACAAACACAAAGTTTGCTGGTGTATAAACCAACTAAATCACAATGTTTTATGAACCATAACCCTTACACCAAAAAAATTTAATGAATGTAGATCCAAACTCCACTCGTGGTGGCACATTTCTGGCATAGCTTACCTTTTGAGGAAAAACAAAGTAGAGTATATAGATTATACAGCGCTCGGCGTAAATGAGTACACCCCTACAGATTTGTCACAAAAAATTTAATTAGCGTGTAAGGCAAGGTGAGAGGACTTGTTTTCTTTGAGATTCAACATTTTCTATGGGACACTATACAACATATCATATTCTCAGTTATGTTCTATAAAATGCAGTTTTATCTAAATATTTTGAAACTGTACTTACGTTCATTGAGATAATTCAAAAAAATTCAAAATCACTTTATTTATCCGTTAGGAACTTCACTTGCAGAGGAAGCGCCAATATGGGTAATGATGTTAATAATGATTAAAATCTTACTTTTCAAAGGGAGTGGACTCATTTACGCCGAGCACTGTACATACCCATGGTTTACAGAAAGATACAATAACAACATGTTGTACTGGTGCCCCAGTTGTAACATTTCAATTGAGCTAGGATGCTCTTATATCTTTATTCACATATTAGGCATTTATAAAGAAAGATTTTACAAGCTGTGTTTAGGAAGAAGCTGTAAAAGACTAGAGAGAGTTAAAGATTAATGAGCTACAAATTGAAGAAATTTATCATCCACCTGTTGGTGATGGGTTTTGAGTTCAGGTTTTTATGTTTAAAAAAAAAAAAAAAGCCCTGTTTCTTCCTACCTGTGCTTTGCATCTATATATTTTAGGAGAAATAACTTGTCAGAAGTAAATGTACATTACATTGGCACTAAAAATTGGCTCATACATTTATCAGTTATATCAACAAAGGTCAATTTGTTATGGAATATGACAACAGAGACTGCCTTTTTAGTGAATATAGATAAAAAAGTCAGAGTAAAACCACAAATTATGTCAGTGGAAATCCATTTATTGTAGATGTGCTCAATCTATGTCTCCATCCATATCCATTATTTTGTATGATGTCTATTGCCAGACAACTAAAATCTTATATACAGCTTACTTTTCAGTCTGTACACTATGTAGGAAATCAAATGCACCTGTATTGACAGACTTGGAAATATCACACAGTGCACAAATGACCGTAATTTCTTTTAATGGTATCTCTTCCATGCTCCCCTCCCCTCTGTCATTACTGCAGATCGATGCTGTTTCCCTGTTTCTGCTGTACCTGGTGGAGATGATCTGCTCTGGTCTGCAGATCATTTACAACACTGATGAGGTAAACAAGACACCAAAATGACTGCCAAAGTGATCGATTCTGTGCACAAGGGATTTCCACCCGGTCTTATTTATCGAGTTGATATTTTCTGGGCACTTCACTAACAGCAATCAGTATCTGCTTTAAGTCCTGGGTGGTTTAAAACTACTTCTTTTATTCAATAGAAAGTTTTACTTTGACAGAAAATATGTTGTGTTTTTCTTGCCACTTGCACTTTCTCAGTTATTTAGAATACGAGCTTCACTGAATATATTTCACTAAGTTTATATACATTTTGTTGATGCTTCAGATGAGGGAAAATATTGTCCCTGTCGACCAGGCCTGTTGTTTTTAGTTCATAATCTGAACCTTATCACTGCCGTTTGC
>JAPTGZ010000018.1:6824068-6835328 GCA_029814645.1 Fowleria isostigma
CAGGCTCTCAGCATGGGTGTGGGATGCTGTGTGTGCGAAAGAAAGAGAAAAAACAGAGTCTGTGTGTGTGTGTGTGTGTGTGTGTGTGTGTGTGTGTGTGTGTGTGTGTCTGTTTGCGTGAGAGTCCTTTCTAGTCTGCACAAGGTCTTTCTCACATAAGACTAATGGCTGGTGTTGAAGTCTTCAAGTGGATGCTGCAACTTCCACAAACAGAGCCCATGCGTCAAATATGACCTACTATTGTCACCACTGTGCTACATCTATGGGCGCTGTGGTAAAACGGTAACCCTGTATCAGTCTTTTCTGATATGAATCTGCATACTTTGTGTTACAGTATGAATGCTGTGGCTCAAATCTCTCACATGATAAAGGAAAAAACACTATCCATCAGTACTATTCTGGTGAGAACACAGGTTTTAGTCTCACACCATTAGTGCCAATGTGGAGGTGAGCACTGAAATAAAAGAGTGACCACAAATACTAGCTAAAGTAGGAACATATGGACTGTTGAGAAGGGAGCATATTTATAGAGCTCCTCTCTGTTTTTACACCTGTGCATACCTGGTCACTTCATCTTTCACATCTTACATAATTAAACTTAAACCATTTCTTGAAAGTACAAATGTAACATCATTGTACACAATAACCTACTTGTATGTAACGTTTTCTGTCGTGAAAAGCTTATTCAAATCCTCTGGGTTGTGTTAGGGTGTGAAGAGAAATGGTAGCAGACTTCAGATATTTTCCCATCCACATTTCCAGCCCCAGATGACTTGTTGAAATTGGTTTAAGACCCTGGTGGATAACTCAAATAGTACTATCACATGCAGTTTATTAAGCTTAAATTGTTTGCATTACAGCCACAATGCATTTATAAGTGTAAAAGCATTAGAGTTGTACTGTAACCCAGTTAGAGCACAATTAACAGCACTTGGATGAAGGACATTTCCATTTGTATGGGCTGGTTCGGGAGTAGTCCTCCTGTTCCCTGCTGTGTCTACATGGGATAACAAGTGGGACCATGCCCAAAGGCTCCATCTGACAAAAGACTCATCCAGAACCATCAGTTTCTCTCTTTGTGTGTGCCCACCTCTGCTGCGCTCCCCAGTCGTGCACAGAGGGTGTCACTAGGTTGTTCAAAGACAATTAGTGATGCTAAACAAGGACAGCAATACTCTAGGCTGTTGACACATCACGGTCTTAATCAGTAGAACATGAAGGTCTATGCATGCGTGCATTAATGGAGTGATGGTGAATGGCCCTGCTAAATATCACCCGCCCTGTTGCATTTGTCTCAGCAGGTGCGTTTCCATTACCGTCGGAAATGCGCAAATTGCGCAATAGAAAACTGGTAATGAAAACACAGAATTGTTGCAGTTTTTATCAAAGCAGTTTTTGAGGCAGTTTTTGAGATGTTTCGAAGTATTGACCAAAAGTGTAATGGAGACAAAATTTTGCTCATTTTACTAGTAACGGGCATAACAAGTTCTTTTCAATGAGATGTTCAATAACATACAGTAGGGCTGGGTCATATTGCCAAAAAAAAATGTCAGATTTTTTTCATAAAACACTATTTTCAATTTGATTTTCAATTCCTTATTTAAAAGAACATAAGTGTAGACTGCAAATATATAGAAAAAAAAACCCCATTAACTTTATTGTTTTAGTTTAAGCGCATTGACAGACCTTAAAACAAGCAAAGGCAGTCACTGGTTTCAAGAAAGTGACACCACTTATTTTACCACATATTTTGGAGCAACAGGATTTTTCTGTTCCATATCTAATGCCGCAAATCCAAATCAATTCCAAATGACAGAAGATGTAGAACTGTTGTAGGGAATGAGCTGCTCTCTACCTCTGGCTGTGTCTGCCATGTTGTTTGTTTTGACTGTGATGGGGGAAGGAGAGGGTTCGACATCATAGACCTATGGAAACCCAGAAGGATGTGGTGTTGGCAAATTCAAAATATCCATATTTTTTGCGTAATAAGAAAATCCATTTTCTAGAATTAAAACTCAAGGTGATGTACAAATTTGATTCTTTGACGATAAATTTTTCTCAGCACTGCACCAAAAGTTTATTAACTGTTGGATGGGTCTTTTGGAAATGCTGGATCCGCAACTTATTGTTGAATTCTGTATAATTCTCTCCCATAAATCCATTATACGTGGCCGCTGCCATAAGACTTTGCCTTGGGACGATCAGGCGCACCTGCAAAGTGATGAGGTATGCACGGACCACACCCCTCCTTTCTCTGTGAGAACTACGACATATTGCGAGATGGGTACATGGGGCTTTACTAGAATTATGAATCAGAAGCCAATCTTCAATGGAAACACCTACTTTACAAAGCTGTAGAAATATTGCTTTTATTTTGTGGAAAACTGTAATGGGAACCCAGCTAGTGTAACTTTAATGCTGTGAAATAGAGTCATTTGAAGTTGAAGGAGAAGATATTCAACTGATGTTCTGCCCTGTCATTTCTGCTTGGCTCCTGTTTACTGTGTCGTTATCCTCTGATCCACAATCCAAAATTACCATCTCGTCTCTACCCATTTCTTACCCTATTTTAAAGACACATAATTCTCTTGAGCAAACTGTAATTATTCAGATTGTGATTCTATTGAATAAGTTGAATGCCCGAGGGGCCTCTCCGCTCCCGTATGATATTTCCCCCCTGCTCACCACACACTGTGTTCATATGATTCTCCACTGAGCTGGAGTGCAGATGTGCCTCAGAGCTCAGTAATCACCGGCTTGGGGCTTCTCACCGCTCAGCCCTAGTCTTTAACAGCATGTAAGCACTTACTCATTTGCTGTATAATGTCATGGTAGAAAACCTTAAAAGAGCCTAAAGTTTATACAGAGACAAGCTAACGATGCTGTCTCCCCTGAATTAAACCACTATGTTACCAGAGAAACAGAGGTGTTTTGTTGCCGAAGTGACTTTTGCCAAAGAAAAGCCAAAGGAGAGGTCCTGTGAGAGGATTTGAGTTGGTTTGGTAATTGTGCTAACCGGTGATTTGTTCCAACCTGTAATCAAACTATGTGAATAAGACCAGTTGAAATGTGTGTGAATGCTGGTGTTTAGCAGAAGGTGTTCATCCCTTTCATCTAGCCAAGTCTTACAAGTGTTAATGGACACACATAACTAGAAGTCTTCTGAAGGTTACTGATGGTACAGCTGGCTTTGACAAAGAAAGGCGCCTGTAAAACCATGAAACTCACAGTTTACTTCAACTGTTTTAGTCATTTCTTCCAGTCTCTGATGAAACATTTTCTATGTACTGAATGAATGCCAATATAAATGGTATTTAGGCATGATTATTGATGACTTCTCATAAAGTGAAAGAGAATTGAAGGGTGTGCTTCCCCAGTGACCTTAGAGACCTTAGACACACGAAACCGCATCTTTTCCAAGCCAATCTTTTTCTTTGTCATTTTCAAAAAAAGTGCTCTGTAAACACAGAGTTGTTTCAGGAAATATCTGCATTCATACAAAACCACTGAAAACAACTGAAGTAGTACAAATGCCAGGCCTGTATGTGGCGTTGTAATACACTTGCAAAAAATGGAAAAGAAGCCACGGAGCATGCACATGAAGCTTGCTTGGTTCTACTGGGTCTGATCCAGTATTTCCTTCTGGTTGCCCCCCCCACAGTAGATCCAAAAGCAAATAGTGAATATTATGGCTATGGTTGTTGCTTATTGTAATGAAAGAGCAGCTGAAGATTTTGATTCAGTATTTCCAATAAGCTCAATAGGTGTCGTAGCACGAGCACTGCTCTGTTATCCACCGTTGTTGTTGTGAAGTGGTGTATCGCTTCTGGGGTGAAAGGTTAGACAGGTGGGGCTATGACATCATAATTTTAAAAAAGTTGCAGTTTGGTTGGACAAATGAAGATGCGAAATTGGCATTTTCAAATGTATCCATTCCATGACCTGGTTTCAAAGAGTTAAGAATTCAGTGGCTGAAAGGCCTATCTGACTGCGGATATGACTGAAAAGGTCATAGGTAAGGGTCAAAGGTATGGATAGGGCCTAGAACTTTTTTAACATGAACTTATAAGATGTGAAAATTTATGTTTTACACATGAACTTGGACTATGAATGGATGGACAAAGTGACAGCTCCTCAAAAGTGAAAACAAAACATCTTGCCCCCCCAGTGGTTAGCTATAACATAGGATAGAATAGCATTCTACATTGTGGTGGAATGTATGGCATTGCTTTACACAAAGCTGTATCTTGTTCTGTTTTCGGTCACCACCATTGAAGGTCAATGTAAACTAAGGCGATACCGAAAATGAGTATGAGAAATGTCAGTATGACTGTTTCCTTATCTGAACCATTTTGCTATTGTTAAATTGTGATGCTGTATAATATAATAGTGAATGTTTGTGTGTATATATCAAGAGTAGAATCTCTTTGACATCCCTGATGCTTTAGCAGTTTCATATCATTTTTATATTTATTTAAACTATCCAACATTCTTCACCTTCATGCTCTTTTTCTTCTGCTTCCTTAATTGCACATTCTTCTTCTCAAATGGATTAAGCAGACTAGATGCTATACTTACATATCGCTGCCCTCTACTGGCCTGCAACATGTGCCTGTGCATTTGTGTTGTAGATTTGCCTTCCAGATGTTATCTTAACACTTCAATTATAAAGACCATTTATCAAACAATTGTTACTTTTATATCAAAGAAAATTATATTGCAATAATCATCATTTTTCTTTTATCACCCAGCTCTACACTCATGTGTAAAATGCAGCCCTTGGGTAAAAACATGCACACTCTCAGTATGTTTATTACCATCTCTGCAGATGGAATTCATTTCCTGTCATTATCATCTCAGACACTTCCATCTGCTAACTGCTGGAAAAGAAAGTTAGAGCTGGCAGATGTAGTGAAGCAGCAACAGAATGAGGAAGACATAAGGGATGTGAGGTCTAAGTTAATGAAATAACCATTTGGCCCTTTAGTTTTAATATCGGAACAGAGGTTTCTTTCCAGCTTTGTGGACAGTAAATAATTACAGCTCAATGTTGTAATGGCAATTTAGATGTATTATGTTCTGGAGAAGTTAATAGTGTGTAATTTCAATATTAGGTTTTAAAAACGTATCTTATTTTTAGTCTTAAAAGGTCAGTTTAGGGGATGGAGAATATGAAGGGATGGTGTAGTTGCAGGATAATTACAAAAACACTGTGTGACAGTCGGAGCCGTCAGGAGCAAATTGTGTTTTATCACCCTATTGTAGGAGTATTTGATGATGATGGTGATCTTCACAGGTCAGGCTCAGTGATGCACTGTTGTAAAATGCCAGATAGATGAAGACAGATGAAAAGATTGGAAAACGAGAAGGGACAGAAGTGTGGGCTGATGGGAGACACCTCCTTTGACCTCTTTGAGCTCCGTTTTGAATTCCAGCCTATTTTGACAAGCTGCAGTCCTCCTCTGCCAAGGGCCTGCTCTTTCCTAATTCATGTGTTTGATTTGGTATATTTTATTCATGGCTGAAGGGGTAAATTTTCTTTCCATGCTGCGCTTGCAGGTCAAGCATTTCAGTTTTGCTGGAGCAGGTAGCAGCTGTCAAGTGTCTTGCTCAAGGTTGTTTTGGCAGATATTGAAGTATTTGGGTTGAATCCATTGACACTGCATTTGGAGACCGAACTTCTCAACCATGTGGACCGTACCAGTAGTCAAAATAATGAAGTTAGACAGTTAACTTCCTTTAAGACTTCCCATTGTGCGGTGGAAGATTGATGGAAGAAGGGGATGATTAATGGTGAGATGAAAGGTGCTGGCAACTGGATTGGTCAAAGGGATGGATGGATGAATGGATGGATGTACGGATGGATGGAAGGATGGAAGGATGGGCGGATGGATGGAACCGATGATGGCAGTCTGCCATCTATCCAAGCACTGTTTTGACAACAAAAGCCTTGCCATGGCTTCCCTTTTGTCCTGCCTGTGTTTATTTTGCCACCTGCTAGTCTGGGGGGAGAGGGGTCAGTCCAGCAGGAGCAAGGCCGTAGCGCTCACACACATACACACTGATGGACTCACACACTTCAATAGGTTGCTAGGGAAGTCGATGACACACACAAAGGTCAGGGGTTACTGTGTCACAGGGTGTGTTTGTGTGTGTTTGTGATGAATCTGGTGAGGGCAGCACGTTTGAATGTATGTGTGAGAGAATATGATTGATTGCACAGCTATTTTGTGTACATTTGATGGCTGGTGGAGTGAATTAGGTAGCCTTCTATGATCAGACGGAATGTTTAAGGTTCAGTAGCTCAGTCTCTTAGTTCAGAAGGCCAGCTAAGGCCACTCTGCTGAAACATAACCCAAAAGACCGAGGTGATCAGTTGCTTTGAAAGTATTACGGGAGGCTCGGCAGGCTAATTTGCTTGATGTTGTTCATGCAAATACTAAGCAAATGTTTTGCAAATCTCAGTTTCTCTCCATTGCTATGATATACTTAATGGAAATCGGATCCACTTCATTTTCATCATCATGTCCCGTGTGCTTGCATGCAATGCAAGGCACAGGGGACTGTTGTTCATCAGACTGGCTTATGACTTATACAAAAAATTTTGGCAAAAAATGCATCCCAGATCATTGGAAATAGACCAAACCATATTATTACAAAAATGTGCTTCCTGGTCTCAAAAGATGTACTATTATCTGGATTGACATTCTGATGCACAGATTTCATTAAGTTGTGAAAAACTGGCCAAATTTGTCCATCTGAAATGAATTGGACCATTTTCAAGTGGCTACCATTCTCACATGATTGATCTTAAAATTGTACTGTCAGTACAAAAAATGTCCGGCTTGGCCTGAAGATTATATATGTGACACGTCATAACAATATCTTCTAGATTTTTATACAGAAATACAGTCAACCACCCCATTCATTTTCAATGTAAACAACAAAAAAGTTGACTTTCTTCCACTACTACTCCTTCACCATACTTTCACCTAGAGACTCCATTTAAACTTGAAAATGCAGGCACTTTTGTCCTCTATCTCCAGGAATGTGTTCATGTCATGAATAACTTGTACATACAAATACAATGTAGAAAAAAACATAGCTTTAAGAAAAATAAAAGTAATTCTTTATAACCAGTCAGTCTTTGGTACTTTTTTTTGCTTTTACAGTGTACCTAGCCACAAGTCCACCGATTCAGCAGGAGACAAGCACACGGGTTACATTTACTTCAGGAAATATAGGAAAGTCTAGTTTTTCCTTAATGTAGCAACTAACCTTGTTTGCTTTAGTTCCATGGATTACACCACTTTTTTTTCTGTCAGTTAACTCTTTAAAACCTGATGTGTCATCGCTGACACACCCTGTGCATTTGCTGTTTGGATGGCTGTAACTCTTTCACTGTTTGTGCAATTGGAAAAATTCCAATGGTTTTTGAAACCTGAGACATTGCGCTTTATAGGTTTTATTGAGTAATTTCACTTGTGTCTAGAAACTGGAAAAGAAGCTGTTTTAGCAGAGTTGTAACACTATAAATTGTAAATGATTGCTAGATTTTCAAAAATCTGGGGGGAAAAAAGTGCTCTAGAAAAATGGGCAATTGGACTCTTAATCTTTTTAGAGTTAAAATAGGAGAAAAAAAAAGTCCAGCCGGACCATTTTAGGCTTAGGGTTTTAAAGGGTTAATACACATCTAATTGAACAAAGCACATTTATTCACAACACAGAGAAATTACTTGTGATTAATTAGTAATAATGAGTGTTTAGATATTGCCATAAATATTTAACAGGCTTGTGTATAATTCCTCTGCAAATTTTCCTTTAGATGTCATATATTTATAATAAGAGATCACACAGTGATAATAGATCATTGGCCAATCAGCATTAACAATTGAACAAAGTTATGTAATGATCATTCATAAAAGCCTGTTTGCAAGCAGAAGAGGCCAAGGGCAAATATGGAAACAAAACTTGGACCATCTACAGAGGATGACATGAAAAAATGTGGCGCACTACTACAACAACAATGTTCATGTCAGAGTTTCTTTGTTGTGAAATTCTTTCTTATTACTCAGTGAGTGTTTAAATGTGTCTATCTCCACACAAGAACGAAACAGATAAAGAACAGAGTATGTCAACAAGGCAGAACACAAAATATACAGGTGCAGAGTCAAGCTGCTTTTATTTTTATCTCATAAAATCATCTTTGGAGGAAAGAGTACAATATATTTACTCTTTCTGATTTCTCTATTTCATATTGAATGCTGCATTTTGTGTTTTCTTGTCTGATTAAAATAATATATTCATCGGAACATACAATGCATTATGCTATCTTCATACTATTTTTCCATGTGTATTTAAATGTAAGAGCTGCACTTGAATGTCGTGTGCATGTACGGTTGTTGTGCATAGACTTTGGCTCCTAAAGTGCTCTTGTTTACATGATGTCACTTAATGCACCATTAGCCTGTTTCTCCATGTGTGTCAACCTCCTACACAGAGGACAAAGACAACAGGAGGGAGCTTACTCTAATTCTACTGCTATAATACCAGAACACATTCCAGAGTGACAGGGAATGGATAAAGTTTAACTGGTTTTGTTTGCTCTCATTTAGTGTCCTGAAAGGAAAGAAAAGAAAAGGAGGAGAAAGAAAGAAAAATACTTAGTGTGTTGTATTGGCTTCTAAAATAAGTAGACACATGGCATATTTGTAACCTATGGAACCTATAGGTTAACCCATAAAGATCCAGGCCTAATTTTAGTGGTGACCTCTAACTGAATTTTACTCTACATTTATCATTACCAAGTAATTTTTCACTGTTACTATAGAATATAATTCTTTGTATTTTTTCAGTGACAATAATCCTATGAGCTCAAAGTAAATTCAAGGCTTACTATATCAAAACAAGAGAAAATTGAAGAAAACATGACATTTTATGAACATATATCATTCATTTTACATAAAATCAAGTGTTTACAACAGACCTGAGCATTGTACGGCACGCAGCCACGTGACCCGATGGCTGGTCATTAGCAAATTAAAAGTCCATGCAAATATGTATCATTATAATAGATGCAATCAGTACAATGGCATTGCTTTTATTTTGAAGGATCTGCTAAATTAACATATTTTTGCACGTACTTTCCGTTCGTAACATAACACTTATGCACTGATTGATTGAGCTAACACCAAAAACGACTGATTCAGAATGCAAAGTTTATAACAATACATGGACTGTAAGTATTTCTTCACTGAAGTCAGAGGTTTAAGAAATGAGATTCGCAAACAAAGGTGGATGGATTTATTGTTTTTCATGAGAAGTTTATGTGGAGCTGGTTTTGCACATTTTCTAAAATGTTTTTTTTGACTATTCATTAAATACTTGTATTCTGTGCTTCACATTTTCATTGTATTGTTTCACTTACTGTTTTTATAAAGATATATTATTGAGCAGAGCTGCAAGTGTATTGATCTGGCCCTTAACAACGGTCAAAGTTTCTCATGTGGTCCCATAATGAAATTAATTGCCTACCCCTGGTTTACAACCACTGTCATTTGTCAAAGTACATGGTTTTTATTGGTGAACCAAAGACAGTGGTACTTCTGTGTTCAAAACAGAGACTATAGATGCATCCAAAAAAGACATGTGACGGTGTTGTAAGGCTGAAAAACTGTATTTTACCTGAATTATTTGATTGTATTTATAGGATTAGTGGTTCAAAAGTTGCATATGGTTTTGTGTCTTTGAGGATAAAACCCATATTTAACATTGATGAACAATTCCTAGTAACTTCCATATCATTTTTTTTAGGTTTACAATACTATTTTATCCGAGCTTAACAGTTTTTGAAGTCATGAACACACTGTGGGACATTTGTGGTTATTACTGGTAAGCTGAGACATGTTTGCATTGAAATATTATGTGTTTGCCTTGTGTTTTCTCCAGTCAGGGTTGATCCGTGTGTCTCAGGAGGAGTATTTGATCGCCCCACTGCCGCAGCATCTGGCTGAAAAACACAACTACAGCGCCCCCGAAGGACACCACCCACATGTGGTCTACAAACGCTCAGCAGAACACATGGTTCAACCCAGATCTGGCAACCCATCAAACACCAGTTCTTCCAGACCTGAGAACCCATACCTTCACCAGTACCACCAGCAGCCGCACCACCACTCCCACCTTCACGAAAAACTGCAGAGGCAGCACTTCTGTGGACGCCGCAAGCAATGTATGTAAGGGAACCTTTTATACCTTATACTTGACCAACTCATTAGAATGAATACGTGTAGATGCCAGTTAATTGGTCTCAGGGTTTGTACGGGTGCTTGAAATCCTTGAAAGTGCTTGAATTTAAATGTTGTGTTTCTACAACATTTGGGAATCGTCCAGTTGAACATTGTAACTCCAGTTTGTCATGTTAATGAAGTGCTATGCTGTAATTTGAGGGTGTGTTTGCATTATTCTGTGATATACAGTCACAGAAAAAAATGATTAGACCATCAAAGGTCATCAAAAACAATGGTTATGCAATCAAGTATTAACTTCTTTGTGTATCGTGACTAAAACAGACAGAAAATAAAACATAGAATGCCTAAAAGCATTGTTTTTGTCAGTACAATGCCATAGATATTGATGCAAGAACTTAAGTGATTTTTAGTTATTATCAAGAAAACCATAGAAAATGGATAGATATCAATTCTTAAATTAAACTCTTATGAGCTATTTCTATGTTATCATTATATTTGACCAAACAAATGTACCTTTACTTGTACCAGGCATTAAAATGAACAAGAAATTGAAGAAAACATAGGGTAGTCTAATAATTTTCTCTGTGACTGTATTTCTCTAGTTATCTTTCACAGACATTTGATGTACGGTCTATGGCTATAATTAATCTGAGTTAATAAACATAGAAACGATCTGGGTGAATGCAACTTACAACTGCAGAAAAGAACACTTCTAAAGGAAGGACCTACCAAGATGTTCCTTAATGACCTCACAAACACACTCAGATATATGCAGATATACTCTTATAGATAGACTCACATTCTTTGAAAAAACTTAGTCACCTCTCATTAAGTATCTCATGTCTATGGCAGAAATTAAGTATTCACCTTTATTCTAACAAAGTAATGAAAAGACGGAAGGGTATGGATGAGTAGTGGGGTATGGGAGGAATATTTATTTTTATTTAATATTTTTTGTTAAAGTATTTTTTTCTCAATTATCTCTTGGTTATATTTGTTTATTATTATTA
>JAPTGZ010000018.1:7007231-7024818 GCA_029814645.1 Fowleria isostigma
AGTAATTGTTTCTGCCTATGTGTATTTTGCAATAGACGCTGCTCTATGTATATTCTTTAAGTATAATCTACATGCATATTTCTGTGTATTTTTACATGCATACTCTCCTTGTATAATTCCCTATGCATAATTTTATAAGCACATTCTCCATATCTATTTTTATACATAAAGTTTTTTGCTACATTCACCATGTCTAATTCTATATGTGTATTTCCTGTGTATACTTCTCTATGCAGACTTGCTCATGCTTATGTATATTTGTGCATATGGTGTTTTCATTGTTTTTAGCAATCTTTCCATATATATCTGTATACACATAATGAAATGTATATAAACTATATTGTATATCGTATATGTATATGTATTTACCATTGTACATAGAGTGCATAAGTTTAAAATAAACTAGTATACTAAACTAATGTGAACTCTCCAGGTCCAGAGCTATTTTTATAATCAGTTTGGCAGAAATCGAGTAGATTTCTACAACTCATTTTAATTCCTTCTCAATTTGTTATGTCTATAACTAATTACGTTAAGACATTTGCACATATAAGGTCAAAACTTCTGATGAACATTTCTCCGACTACGACATAATTGTTTGTCAGCAGCAACGGTTGTAGTCCATACTGAAAATATGTCCAAACTTTGAGCTGATTACCTAAAATATTCAATTGTTGGATGTTTTAACCAACACAAGTCAAAGCAGCACAGTCAACAACCTGGAGGGGGCGGGGTGTGAAGTGGCTCTTTTGCATTTAAAGGGCCAGCATTCAAAATAACCTTTCAGATGTTATTACTCAGAAATAGGTTTGAAAATGGACCTGTGGAGTTAAATTAATGCAGAATTCAGAGCCAAGCATAGCATTTACAGTTTATATAGACAGAGGAATGTTTTAAAACGCATAATTCCATTTAAAAAAGAAAAATGTCACTCCTTTAAGTGAAACCTTGGACAATCATTGAAGTAGAGTTTAGGGCATCACACACTTCAAAAAATAAACTGATAAACTATGCACCAGAAATCTGCAGAAATTCAAACCCAAGAGTCCTGAAAAATTCCAAATGCAGATCTTTTCAGACTGAAAATATTTTGACCTTTCATATTGGTACCAAAAGAAAAATTTCAAGAGGTAGTTTTTTTCTTTCTCAGGGTTTGTTCTCAGTGCTTTTCCACTCACTAGTCAAAGGAGAGATCTTCATTACATAACTGACGCTGTCCAATGACAATAACAGAGGTTCTCCTTTCACCCTTTCCCTGTATTCTCCTCTGCTGGATGTGCTCCTTTTCTCAACTACTTGTTTTGTATTTCCACTTTATTTGTATTATGTCTACTTCACATCTTCTAAGACGGAAATAACAGACCAAGAATTCCAAATGAGATTTGAGCCAAATGTGGAGCTATTGAAAAAAAACACCCAAACTCCACTGTTCAGACACATGTTTAAGTGAATGTGTGCATATTTCATGTGTATTGCATTACACTTTTTCAACTCAACATTTTCAGTCAATCACTTCAGCATAAGTTTCTGTGTCTCTGAAAATGTTTGCCGCTCGAGGGGATGTGCACTCAGCATCGCAGTAACAATAATCCAAGGATAATTGTTAGAGGATGAAAAAAAAAAAAGAAAGGTTTCAGTGGTGAACGATATCAGTGGGTAGAATGCCAAGCCATTAGATAAAGTGGGAACGCAAAGCGCTTTAAAAACTTACATCTGCATTTTTTTGATGTAACTATTTGACTATAATGTTTTCCTGGCTCAGTGTTCCTTTAAAGCAAACTGAGAACCGCTTTGCTGTACGAAAGGACTGACGTCAACAATCACCTTTCTCAGATTTGGTCTGGACTCTTTATCTCACACAACCTAAAAACGCATTCAGGTGTAGTGTTTACTAAAAGTGAAGGTGATGGGCGGGCCGAAAAAGAACTTTAAAGGTGAGATACTGAAGAGAAAAGCTCTAAAACAAACAGCAGCCTGGTGCAGAGTCAGCAATGATATCATGTTACAGATGAATTAAAAAATCTATCAAACAACACTTACCCATACAGACCCAGTGCTCCTTCTCTAGCAGTTCCCAAATCATTTTTCCTTCTTTTTTAATGTTTGTAAGTGTTTATCATCATTTTTATTGTAATTTCATCTTCTGTATTTTGCATTTTCCCTGTAAATCATGTATTTCACACTGGGGTGATCGCACTTTCTCAGCTGTTGGGCCCAGATTATGTAATAAACTTCCCCCTGACATGCTCACCATCACTGATTTTGGTGTTTTCAAAGTGTGAGTTTAAACCTATTTATTCAGACTGTCTTTTAATACTCAGTAATGTGGTGACATTTTTATTCTTCTTCTTGTAGAAAATGACTGTGTTTCCAGGTTCGCTACGAAGCCTCTGAACATCCAAATGGGTCATATCTGATGACCATAAAAATATGACAAACTGTATTTTACATAAATTATTCACATGTATTGATAGTATTAACGGATCAACAAATTTTAAACAGTTTAGATCAGTAAATGCTTTTGGTCACCATTGGATGTTTGGGTCTTTCTGGGTTAAAACTGCAGCTGTTGTACATTCATTTCACTTACCCTTGTGCAGCAGGACAGTAAAGTCTAATGGAAGGTGGTATATAACAGGATGTACTGTGAATGTGTATCTTTTTTTCACTTGAACAAAGGGAACAAAGCAGTCTTGACACACTCAACAGTGATGTAGAAAGTTTGCATATATCCTTGTCTTTGCCACATGCAATAAAAAAGTTCATCAGATATTCAAGCAATCACTAGACTGAGTTTAATATGTTGACATGAAGGCAAAGACAAAGGGATGAGTCTCATCAAGGTTATGTTTGGGCAGGTAAAGACATGCAGCAAAGCAAAACAAATATTAGATCTCACAGGTGAACCCTGGAGAAGACATGATCTTCACAGTGCACTTCATTTACTCACTCACTTTAATTTGACAGGAATCAGTGAATTACTGTATATCGTTAAATTAAATTGTATACTTATCCTAACTATATGCATTTGAGTTTCTAGTGATTTTCCAGCATTATTTGCTTGATTTAATATGATGAAAACAGTAATTTACAAGTAAAAAGGTCAGGCTTTTTATAATGGGAGACCAGCAGGATGACGTTTTAAATTACAACCAAAAAAAATAGGCACAACAAACCCCACCCCTCACACATATTGTAGCTTATTTTGGCATCGATCCAACTGACATCATGTCTACACATGTCGTAATGTCAGCATATCAATTGCCTCTATAAATGTGCCAAATTTGAAATAAATTGAAACAAAATGTATGTTTTTTATAGACATTGAAATTTCACCCATTATGTTAATGGTAAATGGGAGAAAAAAATATTGAAAATTTCATAATATTTTTTAACTTTGACCTACTTTTCCTAAAATGTAACCACATCTATTCTTGGTCACTGGCAATCTATAAACCCAATTTAGTATTAATTCAATTTGTAGTTTCTCTGCTACAGATGTATATAATTTTGCCCATTATAGATAGGAGAGAAAAAAAAGTTTTATTCCTAAAAAATTTGAACTTTGACTTACTTTTCCCAACATGTATGGTAATCAGATCTATTCTTGGTCACTGGCAATCTATAAATCCAATTTGGTATTAATTCAATTTGTAGTTTTTCTACTGCAGACATGTTAAATTTTGCCCATTATAAATAAATAGAGGGGGAAAAAAAGATTTTAAAAATTCCTAAAAAAAAAACAAAAAAAACGTGAACTTTGACATACTTTTCCCAAAATGTAACCACATGTATTCTTTGTCTTTGCCCATTATAAATAAATAGAGGTGGGGAGTGGGGGGTTGGGGGTGATGGTGTTAAAAACTCCTAAAAAAAATTAAATGTTGACCTACTTTTCCAAAAATGTAATCAGATATATTCTGGGTCACTGGCAATCTATAAACCCAATTTGGTGTGAATTTAACAAATACTTTTGCTGCTAGAGTGATAACAAACAAACAAACTGAAGCAAAAACTATTTCCCTTGCCACCCCTTGGGGGGCAGATTAAAAAAAAAAAAAAAAGAAAGAAAAAAGCTGCAGGCAGTCATGTAGTGAAGTAAAGAGCAGAATATGTTTTACAATGAACAAAAGCTCAGAACTACAATAAGCACATAAACATAGAAAAAGGTTAAGCTCTAGCCCACGTACAGGATGAAATATGTGCAAATGATGAGGTTGAGTTATTCAACGCCCAACACAGGGCACAGAGAACATGTTTTTTCATCAGTGTCATTGAAATTAATTAATTACAATAAAATGTCACGTCTGCTATCACTGAATGTCTCTATTAAATAATGCACCAAAATAATAAATCTTGTGCCCTGCAATGTAATAAAAAGCACAAGAGAGAAGCCCTTCAGCTGACAGAAAAGGACAGATTGACACAGTGCTCTGCTGACATGTAATAAACCAGCATCAAAAAGCATCACACTTTTTACTTTGCACAAAAACATACCTTTAATTCCCTCCACCTGAGGTATTGCTCACCCTTGACATAAATACCTGCACATGTGTATGCATCAGTGTGTAACATATTCTGGTTGTAAGTGTAATGTCAGGGAAGATTGCTGCAGTTATACAAGTTTTATGTATGAGCACAAAACACAGCCCCTGGAGGTAAAGTTGTATACATAAAATTGGCTTAACTCACAATTTATCTAACTTTTACCTTCATTATGAATGATGTACTTCTGTTAAATGCAGTCCTTTAAAACTGTGTTCACCGGCTTCAGGCTGCACAGTCCATTTCTCACATGAACATGGAGGAAACCACAGGCAAATACATAACACACATGTGGCCTCATGCATAAGAGAAGACGTGTTAGCGAGCATGTTTCCGTATATATTTGTACTATGTAAATGCACTAATTGCTTCAGTGCCTGACTCTCTTTAGTGGGACCATTAACCAAGAGGCCTGTGCCGGTGCTGGGCTTACTTAAAGGCAGTGTGTACTATCTGTCATTATCTTACTCTCCTGGAGGATGCTAATGTTTTTTATTCAGTGTGTCTTAGGCTCCTTCAAGGCTGGCGCAGGCTTTTAGTCAGCACAGTTCTGACATGTCCCAGAGGAGACGATGATGCAGGTTGCTGAGACTGGCACTCAGCATTTCCGTCACTGCAGAGGTGCCGCTGATATCATCTGGCCTTTTTGTGAGCACACACTCATCCAGAAGGAGATTTGATTACAATACCCACTACGTAATCTTATTTAGACTAGTGATGAGCGCCACACTCTGGTTCTCATTCACTGAAGGACTGTGAGCCAAGACAAAGCGTCAGGAGGTTTATCCCAAACAGGTGTCCAATCCAAAAAGATCCCCTTGCAGTTGCATGCAGACCATGTGGATCTAAAACAGCAGCTAATGCGGTATAGTTTGGCTTTTAATGGAAGGAGAGGAATTACACTTGAGCCTCTGCACATGTGTCTGCTTTGCAAAGCTATTTTTCCCATATCAGTCAGGTCTGTTCTCTTAAATACACATCAGTAAAACAGGCAAAATCACTAGAATAGTCCATTTGTGTCTGACTAAATACAATAACAAGATAGTTTTACATTTTCTCTTTTTTTTCCCCTAAAGCACATTAGTCTTGTCAAGGCTGAGATTCCGCACTTTTGTTTGGCAAGCAATGCCTCTGCTTTCCCCAGGCTATTTTAATACGCTATGTCATGCGACAGCCTGACGGGAGGAGAAAAAAAAGAGAACATGTGGCAAATATATACATACTGAGCTACTTTACCTTTGAACCACGAACTCTGTAATTTACAGTCACAGAAAACATCATTAGACCATCAAAAGTCATCAAAACAATTATTATGCAATCAAGTACTAACTCCTGTGTGTGTCATGTGACTAAAACAGACAGAAAACAAAACATGGAATGTCTAAACGCACAGTTTTTGTCAGTACAACGTCATAGCTACTGATGGAAGAACTTATGTGATTTGGATTATTATCAAGAAAACCATGGAAAATGGATAGATATCAGCTCTGAAATTAAACTCTTATGAGCTATTTTTTGTTGTTATTATTCTTGTCCAAACAAATGTACCTTTAGTTTTACCAGACATTAAAATGAAGAAGAAATTGAAGAAAACATTGGGTGGCTAATAATTCTTTCCATGACTGTATTTGCCTGGCTTTGTGAGTCACTTTAAGATATGACCATGGCAAAATCACAGCTTTCTAATCAATACTACATAATTAGTTACAAAGAATGTCACCTAATTATTGGACACATCCTGCTGTATTTCCATGAGCTGATACAACAGTTATACATGCATCACAGGTTTGGAAACCAATAACAATCATTTGCATTCACTCGAAAAGTTTAGCATTTTTCAGAATGAACAGTGATTTTCATGCGTCTCTGGGGTTCTTCATATATGGGTGTTCATCACCATCTGCTGGTTGTGTAGAAAACAGCAAGAGTGGCAACAGGTTTCCAGTGGGTTATTCAGAGGTTTCTAACACTGAAATGTGGTTTAAACCTTCATTTCAGTGTATATGGAGATTTCTACCCGTCCTGTTTTGGCATCCTTCTATTGTGTCCCATCTCCTACTCTGTTTTTGAAACCGGCAATGTGTCATCTTGTTTCCCCCATGTTTGTGAATATCCTGGTGACATAGTGCTCCAATTTCATTGCTCTGAAATATGTGCAATGACAATAAAGGCTATTCTGATTCTGAGATGGTGAACTAAATATAAATGATTGAATATACAGTTTTATGTGAAAGTCCTTGGCTTATATTAGGTTTATTGGTTTAGTAAAGTCTTAATGACCACATAAATGCCTTTCTCAGCCTTTGTATTAAGATACAATCTGGATATATGTGAAATATGTACATATATGTGAAGTAAGTACATGTACAACCACAGAAAAAAATTATTAGACCTTAAGATTTTATCAAAAATAATGGTTATGCAATCAAGTACTGACTCCTGTGTGTATCATGTGACTAAAACAGACAGAAAAAAAACATTGCATGTCTAAAATCAGTGTTTTTGTCAGTACAATGTCATAGGTATTGATGGAAAATGGATAAATATCAGCTTATATTTGTCCAAACAAATGTACCTTTAGTTGTACCAGGTATTAAAATAAACAAGAAATTGAAGAAAACCTAGGGTGGTCTAATAATTTTTTTTCTGTGGCTGTATGTGAAGAATGTACAGCAGTAAAACAAGTTTCAGGGAAAAAACTAGCTCTAATAATCTAAAGTGGTTGTATTTAGTGTGAGCTCTGTTTGCCCTTATCATCTTTAACCCTTTTGTTCATACAGCATAAGATTTATTGCATTTCTTTTGTTTTATACCAGATTTTATTTAACACGTCAGGTGTTTTTAACTGTTTGTGTTACTGCTTGTCATAGACAGGGGTCACACGAAATAGTGACGTTAACCTTTACAACCCATTTAGTTCAGTTTTCTGTGTCTTGAAGCTGTGCACATTTCATGGATTTTATCGTGTCTGAACACAAAGAGAAATAAATGTTTATTCATTTCATCCCTGCACAAACAACAGAGGTAAAAGTGTGCAACTTTTGCAAGTGCTGTTTGTGTTTGACTTGGACAAGAGTTTAATACAGTGTTTCTCAGATCTGGTCCTCAAGGGCCGGTATCCTGCATGTTTTAGATATTTCCCTCTTCCAGCACATCTGGTTCAATTAACCTATAAGGACCCAGTGTGACATCTGTGTCACCTCCTGAATAATTTTTTCCTCTGTATTTAATTGTTCTAAAGTGGTTTATTGCCAATAATTGTAATATTTTGTCTTTTTTCCCCAGTATAAATCAGGTATTTTCAACATGTAATTTACTAATCATGTAGATGTTCATAAAAGTTTAGGTAAAATTGAGGGTTATTACATCAAAAACAGACAAAAATGAAAAAAAGTGGCTTTATTTCAGCAAAATCTATAATTAACTAAATATAAACCCATTGTCAATGAGCCAACTCCATGGGTTTTACGATTGAATCATTGTTGTAGAAGATGATGGTGTTTCCATGGTAACTACAGAGCCTCTGAATGTCCAAAGGGGTCATATCTGATGGCCATGAACAGAACACCTGAACTGTATTTTACACCAATTATTGACATGTATTAATGGATCAACAGGATTAAACAGTTTCTATTGGTAGGTGGTTTTGGTCGATGGCGGATGTTTGGGTCTTTATGGGTTAAAAAAGGTTAAATATAGAGAAAATTTTATGTGGAAACTGACACAAAAGCAGTGCTGGGTCTTTATGGGTTAAGGAAGGTAACATAAAAAAACTGAAAAACTGGGTCTTCATGGGTTAAGCCATAATATAAATATAAGACCATCCCACACAATGATCTGTCTGCTCCAAACAACCCACCATGTTTAGACCCAGGCACCTTTAAGACCCTCTGACAACACCAAACATCTCTTTCTTTCACTGTCTTTATGTCCTTTTCTTTTGTCTCCTTCCGTCTGGCCCCAAAATACCCCCCCCCCAACCGCCGGTCAGCCGCTATCAATCTGGAAAACCGAGTGCAAAGTATCGACTTTTCCTTGTCAGCCTCTGCAGATAGATGCTGGCTTATTGTTTTGGTTCTGCCCCCAAATATTTAGACACATAGTCCAGGGACTCTTGGCTTTATTGATTAACCATTAAAAAGCTGCTTAGCCTTTGACTGTGCCACGGAGAGTGAAGAGGACTCAGAAAAACAGAGGTGTCGACAGAGGATGCAATGTCTGCCTTGCATTCAATGTGGCACTTGACCTTTCAACTGCGGGTTCAGCTCTCCATAGGCTGGAGGAACTCTTGAAGAGCATCTTTTGACTTCCTCATAGTACTCGGTGCTCTCAGTATTTACACAGATTCTTTTTTCATCAGCTCTCAAGTGCTTGTACTTACAAGACAATATGGTGTAGCAACAGTCAATACGCTACTTTCCTCTTGCATTCATAAGGAGTGTTGGCCCACATAGGATGTGATATGAATTCTCATTTCTGCGATTCACCTGCAGCCCGATCATAAATCAAACTATGTCACAATTCAAGTTTGCAATAATTCGCCCATCTGAGGGGGTGTGGTAAAACTACTGTGTCGATCAGTGCCTCGGAAATTACTTAAAACTTTAAAATGTGCAATATCATTGTTGCATTAACTCTTTCTCCCATAAAGACGACATTTGACGACTCCACCCCCGTATCCTTAATAACGACTTTTGACATCACTAAAGATGTGGTTTGATGACCATTAAAAAATTGTGTTTTTCAAACGTGACAGATGCTGTGATAGGTGGAAGTGATCACAACCCATATTAAGCCAGCCAATAGTATTAAATAATAAATTTTCTTTATTTTTTCTTTATTTCTTTTTCTATTTTTTAATTTTGTTTAATTTTTAAAATTATTTTACTTTTCTATTTTGTTTTATTTATGCATTTATTTACAAAAAAAACTATAATAATAATAATAATAATAATGATAATAATAAATGTTCACTCTTTGCTGAAGTAGTGACAATTGTATCCACTGGAAAAAGAAACGACACACTGGGAAAAACTAAATGTTTCATAAGTAGAACTAATAACATGTATATGGGTTGTTCCTTGTAGGTGTCCATGGAGGAAAGAGTTAAGGTTGTAGTAATACTTTGGGTAAATTATATTTAACCCTATAATGCCAAAGGTATCATATTTGATACATGAGTTTTGAAACCCTCTACATGAAAAGTATGATTTTTTTTCTTCAACAACCTGATGTATACAATTAGATACATGCAATACATGGATACTATTTAATGGTTCAGGCTTTACAGGGTTAAATTTAGGTGCAAAAACAACTTCTATATTTAAAATATCATGTTTTAACTCTTTATAGAGCACTCATAGAAATACTCTGAAATTCAAAATCCCAATCAAAGTGTGTTTTTGGAGGAAATAACAAGACTTTATTACTTATGTGAAATATTTCAAAAATGTTTTATTGTTATGTAGAAAATCAAGTTCAGTGAAGTTACCATAATTGGTTACTTAGTCATAGGTGGCAAATAAAATATAAAAATCCAAGAAGTAAATATGGAAATTATAAGAAAAACGCATGTAAGGTGAAAGGATCATGTATTTTAAAATATGAGAACATCACTTTTGGAACATTACAACTACATACATGCTGATCCAGACACCGGTCAACATCTGCTTTATGCCTTTGAACATCATGACTTATATTAGTACGATACACTCACTCTTCATGTAGAGGCATTTAATTGACAGTCTGCATCACTTTTAATATATTTCAACAATATTACATTCCAACAGTGGTAATGGAAGTGACACAGACATTGTACTGTTTTCTTGAACTACTCAGTCTGCTTTTGTATTGTCCCTAGGGGATGAATAAAGTTATTTAAATTGAACTGAACTGAAGATGGTAAATAACAACCAGCACATGCCGACAAGGTAAGAAAGAGCCAAAAATGTAATGGCGCAGCAATCAACAATAAGCCCCGCCCTCCCTGTACTGTGACCAGAGCATACGTTTGTAAAGTGTTTTAAAACTGTGGGTATTTTGATAAATGATGATTAAAAAAAAAAAAAAAGTATTTCTCATATGCAAAAAGAAAAAGAAAAGGAAAAAAAAGGTACATCTTGATCTGGTTTTGTCTTCCAGTGACAAACTAAACTGTTTCTAATTACAACAATGTTATGTCACCAATAAAAATTCTAATTTGCTCTTCTGGCAAACGCTTTGAACCCTTATGCTCTAAATGCCAAATAAAAGAAATTATGCATGCTAAATGCACACAACATTTCCTGTGTTATTTGCTTTGGCAAGCACTGGCTTGGCTGCTTCCTGTGGTAACAAAAACTGAAACTGACAGAAAATTAACACTTTTTAATCACTGAAGACCGCAGGCTCGCCAAAACACAGCCTGTAAGTTAACGAGGGAACCAAGAAAGTAGTTCTGCCCGGGCCGACGGTGACGCCACGTCGGCGTTTGTCCGAGCCATCGCTTGCTCTCCGCCCAGCCTCAGCCGGTAGATCGTTGAGCGGAGCACCTCTGACCGATGGGGCCGGGGGGAATACACCCACCATCACATTCTATTTATTCCCTTTTAGCCCTGCCTTCAGCTTCTTTCCTGCCTGCGACTTGGCAGACATGCAAATGATCCTGTCAATATCACCCTCGCCCGCACCTCACAACCCCCAACCCTGCAAATAAGTCATGCCCATTTGCTGAAATGGGGGGCTGTGACCCGGGCTGGCTGTCACACCACATACTGCTTCTCCTCAGTCACTTTGGAAATAGCACTGACATCTCAACTAAGGGATGGAGGACGGAGAGACAGAGCAGGAGAGAAACAGAGAGAGAGAGAGGGAGAGAGAGAGAGCTTCAGCTTTGGCTGCATTTATTCATGGCATAATAAGAACCACTTTGGCAGCATTTAGAGGAAACATTACAAATTCCATGTCCATACAAATGTATATGTAGAGGGAAACAATAGCATTCACATCTGTTCCATTATTAAACCAAGCATGGATGAAAATGATTTGTTTTTCAAATTGTGATGACAAATTAGTGTCTATTTGCAAATGTATGTCATTCGACCAATCTGTAAAGTTACTGGACAGTATAATTATGATTCAAATATAATCTGGTCCTGTAAATTAGCTTCATATAATTATTAAAGTTGAAAAGATATGAACGTTTCTTGATTTAACTCCCATTGTCAATATTTCATCGTGGCTACATTGGCAGGGATTTTTAGCTTTCACTTCTTGTAAGTATCAGTATGTGCACCGGATCTGCAACGGTGGGGGAAAAAAAAAAAAAAAAATGTCGTTTTTAAAGATGCAGATGTGCTCAAACTCACTCCACTCGGATAAGGAGCATCCGTGACAATCTGTCTTTAAGTTATTCTCAAGTTTTGTGAAGGGATTTAGCTCTGGGTTTTGGTTGGTTGACTCAAAGTCTTATCAGACTCCTTGTCAGAAGACATTCAAGCTCAGATTTGGTTGTATGCTTAAGAGTTACAGTCTTAGAAATTTCCTCCTAAATCTATGGTTTTCAGTTAAACATTGTCACGAAGTAGTCTTTTACTTCTTCTCACTTACCTGCCTGGTATTAACTTTTTGTCATCTGGATGGTGTCTGCTTTATAATATACGGTGCCCCATCAGTTTCCATTCATGTGGTTTTTAATATTGTATTTTTTTCTTTTTTTTTTAGATACCCTAGAATACAGGTGTCAAACATGCGGCCCGGGGGCTAAAACCGGCCCGCCAAAGGGTTCAATCCGGCGCGAGGGATCTGAAATGGAAAATATTAACAATCAATGTTAAAATAATTTGAATTCAATCTAAATTTTGTCAGGCCAGTAAATGCTATCATAATAAATAAATAAATAAATAATGAAACCCACAATTTTTTCTCTTTGTTTAAGTGTAAAAAAAAAAGTACAATTACACATTTTTTTTTACATTTACAGACCAGCCTTTTACAAAAAACATGTATGACCTGAAATGTTTTCAAAGAAGTATGCAGAATTCTGTCAATATTCTGCCTTTTACTAAAGGCAGAGGCACTATTAAAAACCTGAACTAAAGTGATTCATATCTTCAGTGTAACTTTTTGTATTAAATTCCTCCTGCGGGCCGGACCGGACCCTTTGGTGGGCCTCATTTGGCCCCCGGGCCGCATGTTTGAGACCCCTGACCTAAAGGGTTTTGAGTGGAATCCCATCTGCGATACCTCCGTACCTCACTGAGCTGTTAAGTAACGCAGCCTCTAAGGTCAGCCAATCAGGGGCTACCGCTGCTCCCCCTCATACCAGTCTCATAACCAAAGAGGGCGGAGCCTTTGTAGCGGTGGCTCCTAAATGGTGGAATGCCGTTCCAACTGACATTGGGGGAGCAGCCTCAGTGGACATTTTTAAGTAGCGTCTCAAGGCGCAGTTTTATTGTATTGCTTTTATGGGTACTCCTTGATTTTATTGGCCATTGTAGATAGTCATATTTTTGCATTTTGTGTCCATTTTTATATATTACTTGTTTATGACCTATGTATCGGCAAAGCTTTTTGTGTTTTTTTTATTTTTTGAGTGTCGTTATGTATCATTTTAATCTGTAAAGCACTTTGTGAGATTTGCTCTGTGCTAAGTGCTATATAAATAAACTTTACTTATTTACTTACCTCTCTAGAGCAGAAGGTGGCATCATTTTTAGTCTAGCCCTTACCCTAGCCATGCCCTAACCTTAAGTCTCAGGCTTATGTGCATGATTTAGTCTAGACCAGAAGTTAGACCCATATATTACAAATAAATAATGGTAACACCAATACTTTATGTTCACTCAATATAGTTGGTTCAATAAAATCGTGTCTTGTTAAATGAAAGCATTTTAACTAGGTGGAAATTCTTTCTATAATGTTATTGTATTCATTCAACAAATTGTTTTTTTGAGTATATATACATTTTGGATTTTATTTTATTCATTTTTTTTGGCACCTGGTAAGAAACCATATATAGTAACTTCATAGAACTTGATATTCTACATAAAGAAAGGAAAAAAATCACAAACGTAATAAAGTCTTGTTATGTCCTCCAATAACACACAAAGGGTGATTTTTTTTTTTTTCTTTTTAATTTCAGAGTATTTCTGTAAAGGGTTAATATTGGAAACTGCTGCACTGCCAGACTTTTAGATCTGTCATCTAAACTGTGGAACCCTTTCATGGAATAGTGTTTTGTGACTTTTTCATCCAAGCACTGACCCGCTCTGATCCGTCCCTCTAGTTAAGATCACTGGATTTTCCAAAGTTCTGAATTTTAAGCATAACTAAGAACGTGTGAACTATCTTGAAAGTACTGGGTTGTTACCGTGCGACAAGATTGTTATCATATATGGTAATTTTAATAAGATGAATATTCCAATTCTTTAACTTTGCCTCACTCTGATTCATAAACATTTAAAACACCAATGTGGCGTCTGATGGCTTTGCAGTGTACTTCAATGACATGCATACAGTCTTACATGTCAGCTTTTGATTTTAGCGTAAAAGGCACCAGATGGACTTTTGTTCTGTCATTTCCTTCACCATACAACACAGAATACACTCCCCTCTACACAGAAAAGTAATTTGAAGTTTCAGATTTCCTCAGAACTGACAGCTGTCACATAGGAAACACTCATTTATATGTTACAGCCTGTTCTTTACACATACATTACAGAATGTTTAGGATACAGATAATATTGGAGTAGAATTTATGTGATTTAACCCACAGAGAATCAAATATCCATCAGGGACCAAAACTATCTACTGATATCAAATGTTTAATAACTTTAAATATCACAAATCCTTTCAGTATGTTGAAATAATCAGTGTAAAATGCAGTTTCTCAGCTTTAAATAATAATCAGATATGGCCCCATTTGGACGTTCAGAGGCTCCGTAGTTACCGTAGAAACACCATCGTCTTCTGCAACATTGATTCACCAGTAAAACCCATGGAGGTGGATCAGTGACAGTGGATGGACACACTTGTTGTGTTCAGGTAATGATACATTTGACTGAAGAAGCCCCTGTTTTTTTTCCGGAATAGTCACTGCCAAGAGATGTGTTTTAAAATCGTGGAAATCTGACTCTGCTGATGTTTGAAGTTTGGCTGAGAGAATTCATCGGAGTACTTCACACTGACAGGTTGAGATATGAGGCGTCGGAAAACCCACATACATTTTACAATATATAGAAGCCCATGTTGGAAAGCCTAAAACTTTAATAAGCACCTACTGTTTTATGATTGACATGTTTTGGTGGACATTGAACTGTGACATTAATAGCTTCATTGTGTGTATTTGTGTGTATCGCACTGTGTAATGATGTTTTGTGTTTGTTTTTTTTTTAATTATTAAGTTTTTTTGTGTTTATGTTTATCTTTGGGCTCTATAAGTACTTCTCTATAAACCTTGTGTTAGCTTTTTATGTTAGTTCATTTTCCTTAATTTTGACTTATTTTCTGATATGTAAAATGCTAAAATTCATAAATAAAGCATAAAAAAGTCACTTTTTTGTTTTCTTTGTTTTTGATATAATAACCCTTAAATGCAATGTCATCATGATGATTAAAGCACACGATCAGCAAATTAAATATTGGAAAATACCTGATTTTCAATGTAAAAGTGCAAAATATTGAGGATAATATTATAATATATGGTAATAAATTACTTAAAGATTAAATGGAGAGGAAAAAAAAACATTTGGGACCTGCCACAAAAGTATCACTGGGTCTTTATGGGTTAATTTATGGTTAATTTATTAAACTCAAAACTCAAGGATCAAATATGATAAGTTTGACATTATAGGGTTAATAGATTGTATTTTCCTATATTTTTGTTGCCTTACATACAGTTGAGGTATATACTGATATATATATATTTCTTTTCAATATCGGCCATTGGTCTTAGTCTTTATTTGTTTTTTTGAAAGCCGATATTTGATCAGTAGTAAAAAATCTTGTAAGATATTTGATCAGGCACCTGTAGTAAATGTTAAAGAGTACTATGTGTACATGTATTTATATTGCTACATAAAAATCTTAATTATTTGAGTGTTTCAATTGTATTTTAAAGTCAATGTGCTTAAATATCGGCTGTAGATATCGGCCATCAGCTGACCAAGTTTTTTAAAAATCTGTATCCCTTAGAAAAACCTCTACTATACAGTCCATACACGGCTTCCTCCTATTATATCCATTATTTTCCGTGGCTGGGGTCTAAACTTGCCATCTCGCACAATCGTCTCTTAAATCCGTTCTGGCCCGGTGCCACCACACTCTAAATGTGACACAGATTTAACTCTCTGACAGTAAAGGATCTGGCCGGTGACTACTTAGCTGTGAGGCTTTAGCGCTGAATCCAACCACAACTAAATGGCTTATTGTTATTTTTGACCATCAACCCTTTACGCCCAGTGGGACCACCGCGAGTCTTTTTTATCATCGACACAGACACGAAGGAGATGGTGGGTAAGTGGGCGGAGACGACACAGCGCGCACACACACACACGCGCACACACACACAGACACACACACACACACGCTGCACACAATTAGCCAGCTGCAGAGGGACCGTATGGTTGTCATGTCTCCTGTTGTTCCGAGGTGAAGACGAGGCTGTTTCTGAAGGCAGAGTGCCCAGTCACAAGAGCAACCGTCTTCCCTACTAAGTGAGATTCTTCTTCAGTTTTCTTCTAGTGGAGAGTCATATATTCAAGCCTATAACGCTGCATTACATTAAAAAAAAAATTTAAAAAATCAGTATGACTTGCCTAGTGTTAATAGATTCTACCAAGTTGATGCTTTTTAATGAAATTCCAGAAGGCCACGTGTTAAAAAATGCATGGATTGAACTTGTACGACAGTTGTTTTCACTAGCTCCGCAGGTGAATCGCTGCTAATGATTTATTTAAATACCCTGATGATAATGCTAAATTAACCTTATTTATTTAGTACCTCTGGCCTGATCTCAGCCCCTGAGCTCCGCCGTTCTCTGAAACCCTTCAGCTCTGACCTCCCTCCTGATTATCCAGCTTTTAAAGGGAAACCCGGTGCAGACGGTCACAACCGTTCACAAATCCAGCCGTGGATCTGTTTTTATGACCGTAGTAGAACATTTACTGTCTACAACTATCATTTTTAAGAATAGTTGTTATCCCACCGCCATCCGTCTTTTAAACATGCACTGTAAACAGGGGTGTGCAATAATTTACTCCACCCATGAAATGACTATTTGTATGTGCAGTATTTAACTACCTATTTATTATATCATTTTTATAGTTATTTATTTCACTAGATGCACTTTTTTTTAATCAGTATTTTGTTATTTATTTTATTTCGGATGTTCAGATTTTTTAATTATGTGTTTTTATCAGTGACTGTGCATTGAATTTTTATTCTGCAGGACATTTCTGATGAAATCTTTGACGAATGACAATGAACTTATTCATTCATCAACTCATTTTTGCTCTTTTGTTATTCTCAATTCTTATTTTTCACATTTTTCATGCCAGGAGGCTCTCTTTTTGGTCTAAATTTGACCAAAAAACAACAACAAATACCTGTATATTTACTGTGTCTTTGGCGATGTGGAGAACCAGCAGGTGTGGGAGAGCTTCCAGTCAATGTATATCATTATACCAGGGAGAATATTCTTATTTTAGCCAGACCTTTGGTCCCTCACAGCTGCCTCTGGTGTCTTTGTATGTTTAAAGAGATTTTTTTTACCCTTTGGAAAAGGCATATTGGTCTCAGATATGAAATAGAAGCAAATGTGACCTATAAATTAAGTTTTATGAATTTCCTGAACTGTTAGTTTAAGGAAAGGATGAATAATATGGAAAAATATGGTCATAATACTTCTTTTTTTTTTATTTGTTTCTAGCAATCCAGATAATTTTCAAGATACAGTGGTACCTCTAGATACGAATGCTTCACCTAATGATAATTCCAGTATACGAATATCCATAACGGGGTTTTTTCCGTCCATTATACGAAAGAAATTCCAGAATACGAATGA
>JAPTGZ010000018.1:7365626-7382781 GCA_029814645.1 Fowleria isostigma
TTTTTCTCGTAATATTACGAGTTTTTTAAAACTACGACTTTATTCTCGTAGTGACAAGAAAAAAAAATTTCTTGTGTGACCCTTATACGCCGTCGTAGTTTTTAGTGTATTTTAAAGCTGATTTAAGACACAAGTCAAAACTGACCCGTTAACACTGGGGATGGTAACAGAAAGATAACACAGGAGGAAGGTTAAAATGCAAAATTACATTCTAAAAAGCATAACATTACTCCTTTAAGACAGCTGCTTATATGTATATATTGTTTAAGTGCTGATTCTCCTCAATGCCAGCGTGTCTGATTCCAGCTCTTCTACATCCACCTTTGTCGTATAAACCGCAGACTGACGCCGTTCCATGACGTCCTCGTCTCATTGGTTTTGCTGCGTCAGCCTTGAAGATGTCTTTAAGTGAGAGTCTGAGTGACGGCGCAGGGTGAGACACAGAAACAAAACTTCTATAATAGTATTTTTTTTTAAGGTTCTTTCTTCGTCAAACAAGGACACCATTTTAATGATAGAAAAAAAGATGAAAGCCTTTGATGTCACAAATACATGGATATAATGAAATATTTGTTTTGCTAATCTGGAGCACCAATGTCACACTTAATGCTTACTATGAGAGGTTTCTCTTTTTTAAGAAAAACAGCACAAAAAGGGAGAGCAAGGTTAAAACCAGACGCCAAATCTGCGTATTTATTTATTGAGATATTAAAGGAGACACATTGTATTAGGCAGTCTGGGAAGTATCATGGTATTATTTTAGAGGCCAAACATATAGCATAATATATATAGGTATCCAAAGTCATCAAAATAAAAGACTAGCTGGCAAATGCACAGTAACAAATGAATACAAATAATACATAATAACCGCCGACAAATTGTGGAACGAGTAATGAAGTATTTTATGAAACAAAAGAACAATACTACAGCCAAAAAATATAAAGAGTGCTTTCAAACCTAACTTTTTTTGTTTGTTTTTACCTTCTGAACCAGATTTTCAGGTGTGAAAAAACTCTCAACCACAGTTTGAACCAAACAACTAAACCTTGGACTGAAAAAAAGACTTGGACTTATTCCAGATCTGACAAAATGAGGGTTCACACGTTCATTCCATTTATAAGAAATATTGTTTGGTGTAATTGCTGAGGAAAACCTAAGAAAAGAAGACAAAATATGACAAAATATGACAAAATGCAACAAAATACAACCAGGAGAACATGAGGGAGATGAAGGTTTTGGAGGGAATATGGTCTAACATATCTCAGTGAGTTGATAGGACCAATATTTTGGGAGATTTTAGTCATTTTGGAGTACAATAGCCTTATGACGGTTGAGTGAGCACCACGCTGCATGATGGGAAGTGAAGTTAAAAACAGAAACAATGCATTTATTAATTTCAGTCCCTAGATATCAATATTAATATGACCCGTGTGGAACCACAAGTCAACGCACTAGTAATGCAAATATGTGAGCCTGAAAAAATACATCAAAATTAGAGCTGCACAATAAATTGTTTGAGCATCGTCATAGCAATGTACATGTGCGCAATAGTCACATCATAGGTCCTGCAATAAATGAATTCAACATAAAGAGTACCTGACACACACTGAGCACAGCCATCCACCAATCACAATTGTTATGTTTGTCGAAGCAGACCACGCCCTCTGCACCTGGAGTGAGTCGCTGGTAACAACATTGAAAAATTAACAACGGACAAGAGAAAATAACTGAAAATGAAGAAAAAAATCGCTGAAAACAAGGAGGAAAATTGCCAAAAATGAGGAAGAAAATTGCTAAAAACAAAGAAAAGAGAAAACGAAGAAAAAAATCACCAAAAATGAAGAAGAAAATCACCAAAAATGAGGAAAAAACAAAGAAGAATTTACCAAAAATGAGGAAGGAAAATCATAGAAAACAAAAAAAAAAAAATAAGGGAAAATGAAAAAGAAAATCACCAAAAACAATAAAGGAAAATCACTGAAAGAAAGAAGTTTTTGGTAATTTCCTTCTTCGTTTTTGTGATTTCTTTCTCTAAGAAGAAAATTACAATATATATATACACAAGGGTTAAATAAATCGCAATGTCAGTTTTTTTCTAATATTCTGCAGCTGTAACCAAAAAAAACCCCCAACAGAACAAAAAACTACTTAGCGCTACGTTTTGCTAAATTTTGAGTTAACTATGGTTGCCACAGCCACACATATAATAATATTTGTATGATACTAATAATCTGAAGAAATTACTGGGACAAAAATTTGAGAAGAAAAAAAACAACAACTTTCTATTAACATTCTACTAGTCTATTGAATGTTAGGATATTTTACAATATATTGTATTTTTTACTGATGTGGTCATGTGTAAAGAAGAATGTATGTACTTTATTTGAAATGAGAAGTACAGACACTTAAATACATGATAAATAAGTATTCGTACTGATATATTCGTACAAGTATCTCATGTACGCAGTTGTTTTCCACCCCTGCGGTACAATATAGACAAAGACATTCGATGATGTGAGAAGTCCCAATGCATGAATAATATTATAGCAGGGATACATTTAATGGACTTGTTACAACTGGATCTGGACAAATGTAAAATAAAGAATATCTGAATCCATAATCAGCGTGGTAATGTCGTCGAAAATGATACGGACATAATGTTTGAATTACCTGACGCTGCAGATATACAGTAACTGTTGCTCAAGGCGACGCGGTGTCTTTTGCAAGCTGTTGGCAGCTGGAGAGATTTTCAGCAGCATTAATGGACTGTTAATATGTTGATCAGCTCATATCCACGAGGCATTTCCCTGCCAGAACAAATAGGCATCAAATACCGAGACTGATAGAACCTCAAATGACAAACCCTCTGACTAGCCGTAGCCATTTATTCTCAAAGCAAAAATAAATGAGAGGGGTTTTAATGCAGAAAAGCCCCAAAATGGGATAAAACCTACATTATGCACAAAAGCAGTTAAAGCCCTCCTCTGTTTTTCCCTTCTGCCCGTCTGCACCTTGTTTCCTGTTTTCTCTGTGCTATCAGGGAATAAAACATATCACAATGTCAATGAAGCTTGTCATAAAAATGTAAATTGGATTTGGGAATTTAATTTCCATTTCGCAAATTATCTGATGCTTCTAAATAATACAGAATGCTACAGAGAATTCAAGAAAGGCAGGAACCGGCAATTGCTAAAGCCAATACCGTGTAGGATACAGCGCGGCGGTGTCAGCGGAGGGGTACCCGGGCCATTTCGGCTTCTCTAAATTCAGAACGTTCCAACACAACTCGGTGTGCCCCGACACTCCAGGGGAACAAAGACAATGAAAATTCATCTTAATCTTACGGATTCTTGCTGGCAGCCTCCCACTCCCAGCCCAGTGGGGGGACAATAATTAATCAAGCTAGCATTAAGTAGGTGGCGTGCAGGGGTAATAGATCAATTGACAAGCTGATGATAAGAATCGATGGAAGAGATAACCTTGGCTGAGGTGCAGAGTTTAGAAGATGGAGGGGGGGAGAACGTAGGGGAACGGGAGGCAGAGAGGGAAGGAGGAAATATAATGATTGGGCTTGCACTCTGTATTTTTAGACAAACAAAATGTGTGAGCTTAACACATTTAGATAAAACAGCTGCCACGAACCCAGAAATGTTGACCTCAGTCACATGCACACACACACATACACATACACACTTACTTTAATCAAAGGCAAACAAAACTACAGGGAATTTATGGCTGGGCCCAATTTGTATTCGCAGTCTGCATGTTCTTCTGGAAATTCCCCACATCCCAACAAGTCAGAAGTTTATCAGGTCAAAAAAAGCTGCTTTTAAAAACCATATCTGCAATTTTTTTTTCCCTGACACATTCTGGGTCATTTCCATTGGTCACAGAAAGCATTTGAATGTAGCTTAATCATGACAGACAGATATTACAGAATCAGCAAATCTCTCCAGTCTTATCATATTTTTCATGTCATATCTTAGTTTGAATATGGAAGCAAATCCTCAGGCAGTAGGGGAAAGAGAAGATATGCAAGACGCAATGTAAATTCAACCTTAGAGATGGTGATGTACGGACTTGTAAAGTATGTCATTATAATTTCAAATGAGTTAAACAACAGTTAATATTGACATACTATAGTTTGATGTTGCATTACACATTTTTTTACACATCCTCTGTAAAGCAGTGCTAGTATTTACTGTCTCTGTAATCTGTTGCTATGGCCCTGTTTCAGAGGGATGTAGTTTTCGAGACCGGTTTTGGCCTCGAGACCAATTTTTTTTGGTCTCAGTCTTGTCATAGACTTAACTCATTTCGTTTTGGATGTAGCAGTCTCTGTGGGATTTATACAAAAACCGCATTATCCAAGAATAGTATCAATTTTTATTATTATTATTATTATCACGCATCCTCTTAAAGACATAGATAACATGAATTTGATTTAACTAGTCATGACACTTTACACCAATGCCTTTTGTTCTATAATTGATATGTGTAATCATGTCATGTTGATTCTAACTCTAGTCTGTTTTTGGTCTTGGTCTTGCCTTATTGTGTGTCATGGTCTTAGTTTTGGGCTTGTCTTGGTCTCAACACCCTCCAGTCTGTGCAGTGTCTTGGTCTCGGTTTAAAGTGTCTTGATTACAACACTACTGTTTCGTAATAAACATTACACAAGCTCTTGCATGTTAAAATGGACAAACCAAGCAGCATGAGTACTAAAAACTTACCATCATGCAACATTCTCTGTAAAATAGCATTATTATATTGGCGGAAAAAACTGTAAGCCTATAATACATATGTACACTGTTGTTCATAAAATCTTCGTATCCCTATTTATAACTATCACCAGGGTTTTCTACACATTCTGCAGTGGCGCCACTGCAAATATAAAAAAATATAAATAAACACTAACTTTGAAGTAACGTGGTGTGCAAAATTTTATTACTAGTTGTTAGCCACTAGTTAACCAACTTGGCTATTGCTTTAGGCGTCATAACACAACCTCCTCCCTCCCTACCTTCTTGGCCTACGTTACTGAAGCAAACAATCAGGAATCCATATAATCCATATAGATTGAAAAACAAACACTGCAGACCAGGCACATGCTGTAGTGGTGTTTTCAGACCGACAGAGAACCATGCCCGTTCCCACACCTAATCTTGTGTTCACACCGAAAGTCAGAGCGTTCAGGAACCGAAAATTTGGTTCCCAACGGGCACCGAGTAAAACTTGTTTTATGCCATGACGACATGAGTGGACATTACCAGACTGATCATTGGAAGTGAAAAATAAACAAACCAAGAAAATGTGAGTGTGGAAAATGGCTGAGAAACCAAGTAGTAATGTTCTGTGTTGTTTTAAATAAAAACCATCCTTTGAACGTTCTGTGTCATCTTTACTGCGGCTCCTACATTCACTTGCAAACATGCATTTTTTTCTCCCATCATGCATTAGTCCCACTACATCCATGGTAAGCATTGAGGGACAAAAGCGTAACAATACAACATCTCCATTTTTGGGGGAGTTTTTGGTGGTGAAGCAGCGCCCTCTGTTGATGATACGTTATGGGCAGTGACACACCATTATTTATTCCTAGGGTCTTTTTGTTCGAATTAAATCAATCCAAATTGGTGCTTAAATAAGGTAACTAATTCAAGATAACTTGAATATAGTGAAATTTTAATCTGTCAATTTCTTTCTACAAAACTCAGCAGAAGTTACAATTTAAAGGGTTATTTTGCTAAATGTTCCTCCTTGGTAGCATGCCTATGGACCCCCCCATAGTGTCGCTAGGTTATGGAGACAGCACCACTGATACAAAAATTCCCCTAGATATATGGGATACAAATGCATTGCACTTTTAACCCGGTGCAGTGATTACATACTGAGTCCCAGGTACATGTTATCTACTAAGAATAAATCACATCACCATGAGAAGAGGTACAAACATTTTCTATCATACCATTAAGCCTAGACAACATAGCATGATATTTTTGGTGTATTTTTAGTCCTAGCCATATCCAAGTTAAAGCCACAAACAGCTATAAGGTCACTGTTTGTGATCCGCAAACACAGCAGCCCTTTTTTAGAGATAGCCATCTGACATGCTCTGTGTGGACGAAACACCTTTCTTAACATCGGTGATGGAGATCAGATTTTTCCAGTGCTGCTACCGAGAAAATGTAGTAAAAGGACTGTTAAAAAAAACTGCCTTTATGGAGAAATGTTATTTCCAAAGTTGTTAACATCTGCTTTGTCTGGGTTTGTCCTAATAATGTGTTGAAGTCTCTGCTAAATTACAAGATCATCAGCCGTTTGTCCGTCTGTTGTTTTATTTCTGAACGTATACTCTGTACATTTAAATGGTCTTTGGCAGTTTTTCCTCAGTTGACACGGCAATTATCACAAATACTTGAATGTGTCATACTTGTACTCCCACTAACAGTGACAGGAGGTGGAGATGGAGACAAACCAAAGTTGGCAACTGACCATCTGAAATGATAGCATAATGTGGTAATGATGTGCAACCCTACTGATCTTCTCCTCCTACTCCTACTGATGCACGTCTACTGATCTCACATCTGCAGCTAATAAACAGAAAGTGCGCGGGGAAAAAAAAAAAAAAAGTTGTTTTTGTCAAGACAGCAGCTTGTATTTCAGATCCTCATCACAGCACATATTTATTTGTTGTAGACTCTGTATGTGCTGTACTTGTTATGTTTGTGTCAGTTCAAAGAGTCACTTCTTTATAGATTTCCTGCTCTATTTCTTGTGGGTAATTTCTTTTGCACACATTGACAGGACCTAATAGAAGACATGAAGGATACTATTTACATCGCACTGGAAGGCAGCGTGAAACTGTTAAAGAGAAATAAAAGTTAAATGGATATGGATGCTCGGGCCTTTTTTTTTTTTTTTTTTTTAAACTTTAGTAGGACAGTGCTTTCTCCCCAGACTCTTGAGTGACCATCCATGGTAACAGTCCCCATCCTAACCGGAGGCACACTGTATCTCCATTAAACCTCAGGAGAGTGACAAAATTACACCTTTGTTTGGAATGTATTTCTATTATTTTTCACACCAGTTATATAAGCCCATTTTATGACTGTTTTTTATTCTGCCTTTCTCACATCTTGCACTAGATTGTTTGCTGGCCTACACTTTTAGTACCTCAGCGGTGACATCAACGCTTTGCACCTTGTTTTCTAGGTCACCTTTTGTTATTTGCATGTTGAATGTTAAGAAAATACCATGTCACACAATTGGACGCTAAGCAGTGCTTTTTATAAATAGAAATATATTACCGGAGAGCAACAGCTACTGAGGACTGAACAGTAGGAATTATATTTGACATTTTCTCTAAAGCCCACTGCAGGTGGTCAGTATCAGATTTCAATACCTCCTTCTCATCAGAGTCATTGAATGCATCATGCTTACACTAATATTGACTGCATAAGGTAATGTTATGTTAACTTAATGTTTCCTTATATTTATACAGTCACAGGAAGACTATTAGACCATCAAAAACAATGGTTATGCAATCAAGTGCTAACTCCTGTGTGTATCATGTGACTAAAACAGGCTGAAAAAAAAAACATAGACTGTCTAAAAGCACTGTTTTTGGCAGCAATTGATGTTAGAACTTATGTGATTTTGGTTATCAAGAAAACCATGAAAAATGGCTAGATATCAGCTCTTAAACTGATACGAGATATTTTTGTTGTTATCATTATATTTGTCTAAACAAATTAGTTGTACCAGACATTAAAATGAACAAGAAATTGAAGAAAACGTAGGGTGGTCTGATTTTTTTTTTTTTTCCCGTGATTATATGTAGAAAATTTCCTCCACCATAGTACTGTAGTAAATCAAATATATTTTTATGAATATTTTTCTTGTCCTGTGTTGACTGTTACAGCTCAAAGCCAGAAGCTGCGAAACAAAAATAAATATCTACACTGCAAAATGTTTGTGTTAAAATGGATTTTTGTAAACTGGTATCAAATCACATTATTGTTCATTTATATCACATTTTGACAAAACATGGACATCTACTCGTCATTCCTCAATATTCTGCTCAATTCCATACTGTATCATCCTGTCTTCATCTGTTTAACCAGGTCGTGACCCTCAGCAAAGAACCCCAGACATTCTGCTCCCCAGCCACTTCCACCAGCTCTTCTGCGGGAATTCCAAGGTCTTCCCAGGCCAGCCCAGAGATATAATCCCTCCAGCATGTCCTGGGTCAGCCCCGAGTCTCCTCCTAAACAGACATGCCCAAAACATTTCCCTAGAGAGACATCCAGGAGGTATCCTCACTTCATGCCTGAACCACCTCAACTGGTTCCTCTGGATGTGGAGGAGTAGCGGCTCAACTCTGAGCTCCTCCCACTGTCTCTAAGGCTGAGCTCGGCCACCCTGTGAAGGAAACTCATTTGTACTCCACTGGTACTCGAGGCCTCGTTCTTTCGGTCATGACCCAGAGCTAATGACCATAGGTGAGGGTTGGAATGGTAAATTGAGAACTTTACCATTCGTCTTAGCTTGCTCTTCACCACAACGGACCATTTTAGCATCCACATCACTGCAGATGCCACCCTGATCTGCCTGTCCATCTCCCGCTTCATCCTACCCTCACTTATGAACAAGACCCTGAGATACTTAAACTCCTCCACCTGAGGCAAGACTTCCTTTCTAACCCGGGGTGGGCACTGTACCCTTTTCCGGCTGAGGACCATTTCCTCAGACTTGAAGATACTGACCATCCTGCGCTGCTTTACACTTGACTGTGAACTGCCCAACAAGAGCTGGAGGTCGCTATTGAGCTAAGAGGACCACATCATCTGCAAAAAGTAGAGTGGAGACCCTCCCACCACCAAGAAGCTCTGTCCATACAGAGACCTGGTGACAAAAGGCAGCCTTGGTGGAGTTCAATCCTCACCAGAAACAGATCTGACTTATTTCTGGCTACACGGACTAGGCTGTGGGACATGGTCATAAGCCTTCTCCAAATTCACAAAACAATTCCAGTTTGTTAAACTATCATAGCTCTGCTAAGAAAGCTCAATTTTCATAAGTTGTCTACATGATCCTAGTGCTCTTATATTGTAAAATGCTTATTAATAAAACATACCTGACATTCACCAACTCTTCTTTTTTTTTTTTTTTTTTTTACCAGGTAGCATCATACATCAATGAAAACAGGCTTTCTTTAAAAGCTAACTATCTTCCACTTTGTTTAAATTATAATTATTATAATTAGATTTCATTTCAAGTTTGTCTGAATGGTTAACATCCAAACTTTTCTGTAGGAGATAATCTTCAGTAAATATTTTGTTTACAATGCTGTGTAATTGCAGCAAATAACACTGACATTTTGTGATGTTATATTGTAATTATATTAATTAAAGCGACAGTAGGAAGAAAATAGAAAAAAAGACACAAGAAAAGCCATTTGAAAATAATTAATCCCTAATCACAAGAGAATTGATGAGGCTTCACGCATAAATTCTCTTGTGATGAGCAAAGCCTGGAAAGAGGCAGCAGGAAGCACACAGTTGTTCTGTCAATGACTTCAAATACAACGTTCCAAAAGGTTAATATGGATTTTTGACAAATGGTGCCAAAATATACTGCCTACCCCACCTGGAATATACAACCTTTGGTTTGTGATGCTACATGTTAGTTTGCACTCAAACAGAAGGTACATTTCACATCCTATAACAGGGTAAAGTTATTTATTGTTGGTAATAGACTGATTCTTTTCTATTACACTAAAACTTCATTTTTTTTTTTTGCTTTTATGTATTCCCCTAATTGGAGTTGTGTAGGAGGCACATCTGATTTTCTTACTCAGACCTCTTGAAGTTATTATTGTCATCCAAGGAGATATTGCTATTGCTTTCCGCACCCCCACAGGTGCAGAAAGCAAATTTGGATACATCAAAATGACATGTAGATGATGAAGAACATTAGAAAGCCTGTGTTTGTAGTATACACAAATGAAGCCTATATTTTAATACAGTGTTTATCAACAAGGGTGGTACTGCCCCCAGGGGGCGTTGTGACACCGTTGGAGGAACGAGAAAGCTGAGAGGGGGCGCTGACACTGAAGCGGGGACATTAGTCTGGATAACTATCAATATCAAGCAGCATGTTATATCAATGGTGAATTTCTGTGATTCAAAGATAAGGGTTGAATTCCAGCTTACACCTTGTATTCTTAACTTTATCTGACATAAGCTTCACATCCGTCTTATCTGTGATTGGTTTACTCGATGTCTGTAAGTCCCACCCTTGCAGATGGATTTCTCATTAAGACAGATGGCAGGCCAGGCTAATGTTTCTGCGCATTTGCAAAGCACTTTGAATTGCCTTGTGTATAAATGGTGCTATACACATACATTTGCCTTACCTTGCCATGTACAGTTGCAGAAAAAAATTTTTAGACCACCCTGTTTTCTTTAATTTCTTGTTTATTTTAATGCCTGGTACAACTAAAGGTACATTGAATATAATGTGTGATGGCCATAGAGCACACCCCCCTTTCTGTCTGTCTGTCTCTCTCTCCTCAGGTGTTTGGTTAAGTGTCTTCTTGGTAACCTGATGCTATAAAGGTGTCTCCTAGGAAACCAACAGGCGTGGCCTGAGAGTATCATTACCTGGCTCCTTGGCAACTGGATGCACTCTTCACAAATCAACTGAACAGATGCAGACTGAACTCGAAGGATACTGAGGACAGTGAAGACTGGACAGAGAGTCCTTCATGATGGTGCTGTGCTGTCCAGATGTCCCGCCTTCTGCAGATTTTAGCCAATCTTCGCAGACCTATGCGAACGCCCTACCAATTACAATTGTTTGTGTGAATTGATCCGGTACTCTTGCGCTTATAAATCTCTTTGTACTGGAAACCTTCCCATCCTGTGCATGTTATTGTCAAATACTCTAAGCCAGTCTTGACAAATGATAAGAAAAATAGCTCATAAGAGTTTAATTTAAGAACTAATATCTATCCATTTTCCATGGTTTTCTTGATAATAACCAAAATCCCATAAGTTCTTACATCTGTAGCTATGGCATTGCACTGACAAAAAAAAAAAAGTGCTTTTAGGTATTCCATGTTTTCCTTTCTGTTTTAGTCACATGATACACACAGGAGTTAGAACTTGATTGCATTAAAAAAAATAATAATAATGATTAATTTTGATGGGCTACTAATTATTTCAGCAACTGTATAATGTATATTGTCATTGAGCCTAAATACAAGACATCCAAGAGCATCGATCAGCACCAGCCGGTCACCATTTACAATATGACCAAAAGAAGTAAAGGAGGGTCAAAAACATGGTTTAGTGAAAAGAAAGTGAGAAGAAGTCTATGATGTGTGGAAGGAGGACACTGATGGGCTTTATAAGCTGCATGACAGACTGCATCAATTTTGTGTTAACTCCCCCAACTCCTCCAAACATGGTTTTTAAAGTACTATTAAATCAACATAAACAAGCCTTCGGGGATGGGAATATAAACACGCCGCAATGTGCAGAGAGAGCTGTCAAGGAAAATATTGGAGGGTAAAGACAATTACAGCACTGAGATGAAGGAGAAAATACAACAAAATGACATGATGGAAGAGCGCCGTGTGATAAGCGCGATAAGCCGTGGATCCGAGTGGGTCTGAATAAAGCTGGGTTCTTTGGACCTATTCTTCATTAGAGTTGACACCTGTATCCCCCGCCTTACCCCGACTCAACTTTAACACAACAGATGGATCCAAGCAGCTGCTTTCCCTTTGCACCCTGCCCTCGGTTCGCCTATCAGTCGACCACAGGGCCCGTTTCCACCTGAATGAAACTGATGGAAATCATGTGCCCTGCTCCACACGTGCCTTCAGAGCCATCCGAGCCTAAAAATTCAGGAGCCGAGTCGTTTAGACACTGATCACGTGCATGCTTCAGTATGCAAAATGTGATTTGGTTTACTTTGTGAGATGCATGAGTTAGTAGTATGAGCTAATTACTTTGTGCTAATATCCAGAAGGTGACTGTGAGGGCTCAGTTAGTTATTTTTTAAAGCATTAAAATACTTTATTTATTGATGCTTGTGTTGTTCTATTTGTTACAGATTCTATGTTGAGCTCCACCTGGGGCTGGGTGATATGGCCTACAAATAAAATCTCTGTTTTGTTCATGAAAAACTAGATTTTTGATGCAATTTTCGATTCCCTGTTTAAAAGAACATAAGTGCAGACTGCAAATATATTGAAAAGACATTATCTTTATTGTTTTCAGTTTAAGTGTATTGAAAGAGACCTTAAAAAAGTCACTGGTTTCAATAGTGACACTGTGCATCCTCACATATTTTACAGCGATGATTTGCCTGTTCCGTATATGATGTCACAAATTCAAACCAATTCCAAATGACTGAACTTATAGAACCATTCTTGGGAATGAGCTGCTGTCTACCTCTTAAAATACCTTTTAATTTTTTTTGCGTGATAAGAAAATTGAGTTTTTAAATTTTTTTGATTAAATTAATTTTTTTTTTGTTCCCAGTCCTATTTCCACCTATAGCTTTGTTGAAAATTTTTCACCTGTTTTTAGTGTCTTTTTCAGGATGTTTTCACAGTAATAGCTGTGTTACTCCAGAGCAGTGATTCTCAACTGGTGGGTCGTGACCCAAAAATGGGTTGCAAACCTGTTTGGAGTAATAAAACCAATCATGTACTTCATTTGTTTAATGGGGCTGAGCACCGTCCACTTACACTTCTTAACAGTAGGTGGCAGTAATCTGGGGTAATGCTAATTACCACCAGACATTTCACAGCATAAAAACAGACCCAGTAGATTCTATTCATATTATAGTAAAACTCAGGTAGGACAATGATTACATCATATGTGGTTTCACCAATATTGAGAATAAAAACTTCAGCATGTTTAATTAAGTTATTGATGAAAATTTATATTTTGCTGCCAACTTTGTCCCCCATAAAGATGACATTTGATGACCCCCCCCGTACCCTTAATGATGAGTTTGGACACCTCTGGTATTTCACTAAAGACATGATTTGATGACCATTAGAACAGGTTCTGTTTTTTTCAAATGTAACAGTGATAGGTGGAGGTGACCACAGCCCATACTAGGACAACCAATGAGATTAACTAATACATTTTCATTATTTTTTCCGTTATTTTTTTTAATTATAAATTTTTTTTTAATTGTTTAACATTATTTGTTTTATTTTTTATTTTCACTCATTTATTCATTCATTTTTCGAACCCACTTTATCCTCACTAGGGTCAAACATTAAAAAAATAAATATAAAAATACATTTTTAATAGTTTTTCTTGAAGTTTGTTGACGTACTGATGATTGTAGCTACTGGAAAAAGAAACAACACACTGGAAAAGCTTAATGTTTCATGGGTGGAACTAGTAGCATATAGATGGGCTGTTCCCAGTTATGCTAGGTTGTATTACTGCCAGACACGACACATAAAAAGGTCTCCGTGAAATACCTGACTGAACATCATATGAATAAAACCTTATCTGTGATGATCTCAAGTTATGATAGGATTCAATTTGAAATAATGACAAAAAAAAACAACTCCCATCATCTCACGATACTTCAAAACAAAACCAAACGCTCCTTTTCCAATGACCGTATAGGTTCGGCTCATCTCAGCTCAGCATGACATGCCTCTGTTCGGCCTCTAGCGAATTACATTTCCACTACAGGCATAAAAATAGCCAAAAATGCTGTGCTGAGTTGAGGCAAGTTGAGTGGATTCCAGCAGTAAAAAAAAAAAAAAGTGAGTAAAGTATTTCTTTTGCTAATGTTTGGATTAGGAAAACCCTGATTGCAGAAATCACATCCATAGATAGTTTTGGATTATTTTTCCAGGTATTAGTAAATGTACATCTTCCTGTAAGTATTCATATATATGTGTAATATGATTATTTACATATGGTTTATCTTCTTTTGAAATCAGGCGGCTGTAATATAAGATGAAAAGCTGATGCAATGAGATTATAAAATACAATAGCGCATACTGCCTCAGCATGTTGACGATGTACACTAAGCATGCATTGTATCTAGAGTATGAGATAGTCTTTACCAGCTCCCATGGGGGGCTTACAGACCACTACCGCACGTGTCTATTAGTTATTCTCTGTCTGCTCCAGCCGAGAACAGCATACAAGCCTTTATGAAATTATGTAGCAGATGTTTTCCGACCCAAGAACCACTTTATTTACTTAAGGTGGTGCATGTGTCATTGCACAGAAACAAAAAAAAAAAAAAAAAGAAGAAAAAAGGCTGTGCATTACTCTGTTGGGGTTTATTTCAGTACATTGCTGATTCTATATTGTAAAAAAAGAGGAAGGTACACACTAAGGTGCTTCACTTTATGTACTTTGTGTTAGTCTTTGTGGTATTTAATGACAGTATTTATTGCTATTCTTGAATTTCAGTCCTAATAATGAAACAATAGGACAACTTAATGACATATTTAGATACTTTAATATCTTGATTACAACTGAAAAAGATTATTTTAAGAGGAAATCTGGATTTTAAGGTGATGCCATGACTGAGATACATACCACACATACAAAAACACAAGATAATAACATAACATAACATAACATAACATAACATAACATAACATAACATAACATAACATAACATAATTTAATATAATTTAACATATTCCTTTATTAGTCCCACAAAGGTAAATTCCATTAACCCATAAAGACCAAAATATCCATCTATGACCAAATACAACTACTATTCTAAACTGTTTAATAGATGTTGATCCAATAATCCTATCAATACATGTCAATAATTGGTGTAAAATGCAGTTTTGTCACATTTTTATGGTCATCAAATATGACCCATTTGGATGTTCAGAGGCTCCGTAGTGAACATGGAAACACCATCATCTTCTACAACGTTGATTCACCAGTAAAACCCATGGAGTTGGACCAATGACAGAGGATGGAAACACTTGGTTCATGTTCAGTTAATGATAGATTTACTGAAAAAGTTTTTGTTTGTTTGATTATTTCATTTTGAGCAAAAAAAAGAACCAAACATTCCATTTCATGAATACAGAGACAACAGCAGAGCAGCTATACAAAATATAAAAAAAAAAGAAAATCAAAACTTATCAAGACAAAATGATAGCCATGTACATAAGCAACAACAAAACAAATTCAATAAGTATTGCTCGAAAAGGAGTGGGAAGAAGAAAACTTATTAAATCCCACCCCAGTCTCCAATTTATACAACTTAAAACATTACTTGTGCTTCCTTAATGATAAAGTTACATCTATTCTGAGTCCTAATAATGCAAACATCTGATTAGGAAAACTGATGTATAACACACATAGTAACTACATAAATGATCATCTGCATAACTAATGATACAGTATATTTAATAATAATCACATACCAACAATGGTAATGGAAGTGACACATACCAACATGGTAAAAAACAACGATCACATACCAACGACGGTAAGACCCCTGAGCCTAAAGTCACTTTTTCTTCAGTTTTCTCTGTTTTTAATTGAATAACCCTCAACTTTACTCTAAGATTTTATGAATATATACATGATTAGTAAATTAAATCCAGAAAAAATACTTTATTTTCTCTGATTAAAACAAAACAAAATACAAAATACAGAAAATAATACTGTAATAAACGGTGATGTCTCACTTAAAGAAGGTTAAATATAAAGAAAAAAAACAACATTTGGGAAGTGCCATAAAAGTGACACTGGGTCTTTATGGGTGAAGTAATTCAATACTGTCATCAGGTTGAAATTAATTAGACTTGGGGGAATTAACATTTTAGATACCATTAAATGAGGTTTAATGGTTATATAATAACACAAAACAAAACATAGGATATAAATAAAACAGACAGCAGTGAGAGGCTGTAGCTGGTGTTTTTGTGTCATTATTAGGTCATATTTGTTGGACCGTACTGTCACACAGTGAGGTAGCAGACAGGTATAATGGGAATAAGTGACAGCGACCCACCTACCATTCCCATTAGTGAGAGTATTAAACAAAACAAACATCATACAGGCATCAAAAAGACGTTATATTAGCGGTTGTTGTTGTATTTCTTATTTAAAGTTAACATTTTTTTTTGTAAACACTCAAAATCTGTTTTATTTAATGACATATAGAGGATTGTTGTTTTCCTTTTATTATATATATATATATATATTTTATCAGTTTAACTTGCCTGAGTGGCTCAATTTAAGATGTTTAATTTTAACTGTAGCCTGCAGTGATGGGCGATACCACACTTTTAAGATTCAATATGATACCAATTACTTTTTGTAAAATATTCGACACCAAATACCGATACCGATTACGGGTAATTTCTTATTGGTGATTTTTTTTTTCCTCAATTTATTAGTTCTCCTAAAAACAAATACCATCAAATACTGGCCAGGTAACAACTTTAATGTGCATGGTTCAAAATACAAAAGTTAAATAATTACACACACATAAATATGAATTAAATATCGTACATACTTCAGTTATTTGAACACGTTGCTTGTGTTGCTGCTGTGTTGAACTCTCTTGTGACACAATTCACACCTGGCTGAAGTTTTATCAACTGGTGAAAAATATGTCGATACAACACTTCTTTTTGTTGGTCATTTCTCCATTTCTTTAAATTCACCTGTTCATGCTGTGCTGTGTTGTTGCTAACAGGGGTGGCTATTCTGGTCACATGACTGATGGACCAGTTCAATATGCTGCAGGCTGGGGGGTGTTTCGGCACAAAACACTGGAGTAAGTCACCTAAAAATATGGAATTGACACATGCACTTTTATTTTGCATTTATTAATTAGTAATTGATACTTTAATGGAGTAATCAATACCAAAATTGGTGATGTATCGATAGTCCTATTGCTAGTAGTCTGTTTTGCTCATGAAGTGTCATCTTTGTAGACCATCTAAACCAGGGACGTCAAACATGTGTCCCGGGGGCCAAATCTGGCCCACCAAAGGGTCCAGTCCGGCCCTTTGTGAAATGCTGAAATTATATTAGGCCCTGCGATGAACTGGTGAAATGTCCAGGGTGTACCCCGCCTTCACCCTTAAGTATCTGGGATAGGCTCCATGCGA
>JAPTGZ010000018.1:7933520-7952392 GCA_029814645.1 Fowleria isostigma
ATAGATAGATAGATAGATAGATAGATAGATAGATAGATAGATAGATAGATAGATAGATAGATAGATAGATAGAATACAAAATATGAGTAACTGTATTCCGTTACAGTCAGAATACAGTTACATTTTAAAAATCAGTGGATTACTTTCTGAAATTTTCTATTATTTCACAAATCCAATTTCCCTGGCATTTCCCATAATCCCTTGATAGAATATGCAATGCAAATATTCTGATGATCATTGTTGAGTACAAGTTGTGGGGACGAGTCAGTCCGTCAAGTTCAGGTCAAGATAATGGAGGCGGAGTTGGAGGCGGGGACAGAGCTGCCAGATCAGAGTCAGGGCAAGAAGAATGTATACTCTGGTTGGAAATACAAACAGTAGTTTGTGTTAAACAGAGATAAGGAAGGAGAGCGACATATCACCATGCAGTGTAACTAAAAGAATACAGACGTGAATAGTTGAATATTGGGACTTTTTTTTGTCTCTTTTTTCTATAACCAGACAAAATACCAATAAGTTACTTTGGGTTGTACTAGTACATCACATGCTCATATGTTGCTTACAGAGGTGGGAAGTATCATAGTATAAATGCCTTGTTACTGTACTTAAGTAGATTTTTTAGGTATCTGTACTTCACGTAAGTATTTATTTTTTCTGGCAAATTTTTACATTTACTTCCTACATTTTTGCATAATTATCTGTACTTTATAATTCTTACATTCTCAAAATAGACTTGTCACTTTTTCCAAATTAAACGGATGTGACAGTACATAAAATATGTTGTTCTATTCACTGTGGAATTATAAAATCGACACTTTTATGATTTTGCCTAGTTAAATAAGTATTGGGTGATTCATGGCAAAAAAAAAAAAAAATGCAGTTTTACTTTTGTGCTTTGTTACAATTGAGAAGGTGTACATTTTTAAGTAAGTAAAAAACTTGAATCAGTTATCGTAATTTTATGAGCATTTTTTCCACAGGTCCTGTAATTTTTTTTTTATTATTATTTTTTTAATATTGTAACTGTATGTTGTATGTGTACATTGTAACTGTGTGTTGTATTTCACGCTGCCTCTTGGCCAGGACTCCCTTGAAAAAGAGGTTTTTAATCAAAATGGGATTTTTTTTCCTGGTTAAATAAAGGTTAAATTAAAAAAAAAAATACAATAAAATAAGTACAGAGTGTGAGTACTTTTGCCACCTCTGGTTTCTTATGAGGCTTAGACCTAATACATTCACCCAGCTCTAAAACAGAACACACAAGAATCATTCCGTTTACAACGGAGTAAACATGGTGTGGTTTACTACATTTATACGGCATTAAAATTCATGAAAATGTAAAAGTAATCCAAGTATTTGGATTATGATACTCAGATTTAGTAATGTAACAGATTACAGTACAGGTTACATTTTTGGGCATGCACTCTGTAATCTATAAGGGAACACATTTCAGTAGTAACCCTCCAAACACTGCTCCTAGAGCCAAAGCCGTGGCTGCGTCCTACAGATGGGATTCACCAAACACATTCCGTTCCGTACCTGGCACCATCTGCCCTAGCGTGTTATGTCAGATTCTTGACAGGGAACAAGAGGAAGCTCAATGAGGAAACAAAATAACAAGCTCATACCGCCTAACAACAGACCTCAGCACCCTTGGTGAACCCTCCCAGTGTCAAAATGGCATAAAGACACACTCTGATCTCCTTTTTGCTACTGATGGAAACATTTTCCACGAGACTCCAGATGCTCAGGGGTCGCAGGTGGGGCTCCGCTGGAAAAAAAACTCATAGTCTGCTGATCCACTCACAGGCTCCTGCCAATCTTTGATGATCTATAGATTTGAATAATCTCCCTATCACGCAGCAGCCATTGAAATGCATAGATGGAATAAGAATGTGAATATATGAATATATTAGCATACGGGGAGAGGTAAAATGTTTGTGCGGTTTGTGTACCAGTTTTGTGGAGACTTGGTAGCTTGTGGCAATTAGCATCAGTCAGTGTTGTCAGACATAGTAAAAGTGTGATGATGACAGGCCCCTCATGTGTTTTTGTGTAGCTTTGTCTCTTACCCCTGTGATTACACCAAAACATCTGAGTTTGGAAATCATAACTATTCATGTACTGACTTTGCCACTGTGACATTTTGTTAAGATTGCTTTGGTAGTTAGAAAAACAGCCAAGGAAAACAGCCAATTTTAGAAGAAGGTGGTTTCAGTGCCTATTCCTTTTCCTACCTCCATGTGTAAGATATTTTATTCACAACTTTTAATCTTTTCATAAATTTTTGATTGTACTGACCACTACTTATCCTATTATAGACCTGACTGCACACGTGAAAATGTTAAAGAGGGCAATAAAAATTCAACACATACCCACATGAGCCACACCATAAGATAGAGTAGCCCTCAGATTATTAACAAAGGCCAGATAAGCTATTTTTGTACACTTTCTAGAAAAGTGAGATCTACATACACTTGTGCTCATAAGTTTATATACCCTTGCAGAATTTATGACTATTTGGCCATTTGTCAGAGAATATGAATACAAAAACTTTCTTTCACTCTTGGCTAGTGGTTCGGTAAAGCCAGTTATTCTGAAACAAATGATTGCTCTTTTTAAATTATACTGGCAACAGAAACTATCCAAATGACCTTGATCTAAAGTTTACATACCCTAGCTCTTAGTACTATGTATTGACCACTTTAAAATCAATCACTGGGTTTCTGTTACAGTTTTCTGCAAATAAAAGTGATATTTCTACAATTTTGACAAAGTACTTGCAGATGTTTCCATGTAAGAGTATTATGCTTCTGATGAATAGTTCTAGTAAAAACTTGTCTACCAGTCTTGTCGTAGTTCTTGCAGAGAGAGAGGTCACTCTGCAGGTGTGCTTGATCATTGCGAGGCAAAGTCTTTATGGCTACGCATAAATGATTTCTGGTAGAAAATTGTATCAAATTCATCAAATTGTGGATCAAGAATTTTTGAATGACAGGGCCAATGTTTAATGATGTTAATGAACCTCTCAAGGTACTGAACTCGCCATGCCAATGACTAGTGAAAATACACAAAATGTGTTTTCACCACACTTTTGCGCTATACATCTACATTAAAACATCTCAATAACTGCCTCATGAGAGCGTAAAAACATTTTTGCGATCTTTGACAGTTTTTGTGGCATTTTTGTGTTTCGATTACCAGTTTTCTGTTGCGCAATTTGCATTTCTGATTGTAATGCAAACCCAGCTATATTGACAGAATGAAGTCTTTTGTAGTAGTTGTAGATGAGGCACTTTATTTTCTCAGATGGTAAAGTTGTCCATGTTTCTTGCAAAACGCCTTCAGTTCCTTTAAGATCTTGGGTTTTCTTGCATGAACTGCATGTTTGAGACCTTCCCAAAGTGGATCAGTGATACTGAGGTCAGGGGACTGAGGTGGACACTCCAGAACCTTGACTTTTTTTCTGCTGTAGTCAATGACAGGTCAACTTGACTTTGTGTTTTGAATTATTGTCATTTTGAAACATCTAAGACCATCCCATGAGCATTCTGTCAGGGTATGTAAACTTATGAGCGTGACTGTAAGCTAGTATAGCTGTAGCATATGTGAAATATGCAAATGATACTTTAAATGATGCAGTTCAACATGATTCACACAGGTTGTGAGTTTAAGGTCACAGTAATACAAGAGCTTAAATTCAAAGTTTCTGATTTTGTGATGAAAACATGAATTGTTTTATTTGTTGTTTCACAAAGGTTTTGCTCTTTTTTATTCTTGGTGAGCGGGCTGTTTTGTTCAGGACGTAAAACCAGGCCTTTGCTAAGTACGTGCAAACAGTGACAGCAGTTAGTCAGTTGTAGTGCAGAGTTATTGGTGGAATTCCAGTGATTTGATGTGATTTATCATTCTTGTATTTCCATTTGCCAAGCTCCTCATAGCAACCAAGCATGCAAATAGGCATACTCATTTCCTCCTCCTCTTATGCACTCATTATTTTTATAATAGTCCGTTAGAGATCAGCTGTGTTCTGAAATCTCACACACTGATTAGCCTGCTGTGTGGCAGAAATGAAGTCTGTCTATGGTGACTCACCGACAGCAGACATTTCAGGAACGGAGGCTCGGTACGGGCCTTCAATGAACTGTGGCGGATTGTCGTTTATGTCCTGGACTTTGATGATGAACCCGGACGGTGGCTCCAAGGGCTCGTCTGTATCGGCGTTAACGACCTGGGCCGTTAAGGTGTACTCTGCCTTCTCCTCTCGGTCCAATCTTTTCATGGCGTGAATGTCGCCCGTTAACTCATTGATTGCGAAGATGGTGCCTGCCCCTTCGCCGGCTAGGACGTATTTGATGTTCTTGTTCCCCACATCCAAGTCTGTGTGTAACTGCAATCAAAAGACAGAAAAAAACAACAGGTAAAGTTAAAAGGTGCTGCAGAGTCCTCAGCATGATCCCAGTGTGTAAACAGAGACAAGAGGCTTTAACGAATGCAAGTTGGTAGGCTCAGCACATTCTAGAAGTTCCATGTAAATGCAGGTAACTGTACAATATGACGGTAATGTGTTTGGCGCTGCCATAAAAGGGATACTAAACGTGTCTCAACATAGAATACACTTACGCTAAATGAGGCCCACTGGGGACAATAACTTTATGAGGAGCACAGGAAATGGACCTTAGCCTACATTGTTCCTTGTTATATATCGAAAGTATATCATACAAAAACACGCATTGTGGTGGATATTGCTCCCTGCAGTCTGAAATCCACAAAGCCGAGAACTTAGAAATGCTTCAGATGTGCATTCCATAATAGCGTGAAACCAGAAAAGTATCAGAATCCATAAAAAATTAAAGAGGAAACTCTGCACATGATGATTCATGCTCGCAAATAACTAGCCCCAAAGTTACTGGACGATACTGCATGTTCCTCATTATTTTTGCAATTACCGTTTCATTAGTTCACTAAAGCTGCATTACGTGCTACGCTGACTGGTTGGCTCTCACTCGCCGCATGGGCTGAGTATAACTAATGAGTCTGACAATGCTACATAAGGCTGTTTAAACATCTGTGGACGCAGGAGCAGACAAACCCCTCATGCTTTTTCAAGTTAAAAAGGTAAAGCGGAAGGGCAGTGGATACAACGGCGTGAAAAGAAAAAAGAGGTCAGGGGGAAAAAAAAGAGAAAAACCATCACTTTAACATGAGGAAAATAGAGAACTTTGCTTATATTCACATAAAGAGAGAAAGGCTCTTTTTTTTCTCATAAGTCACCTTTCATATAAGCCTCTTGATCCCCAAGGTGAGTGACTTTGAGATTGTAGGAGAGAGGCATAGAGTAGAACATTTACAAATCCAACGGTGTTCAGTAGAGCTGTGACATGGCTGGCAGCTCTCTTCTTCCAGTTTGTACTTTTGTTAACATACATGCCTCTCAAAAAAAAAAAAAAAAAAAAAAAAAACCGCCACGCACACACAAAGCCGACACACATGCATGCACACAACCCCAGCACACGGGCATGCATCAAAACATCTGCATTCAGCAGCTTTAATTTCATTTCCTGCCACAGTGTTTCAACAGACGTTCCTGTGGGAGCGTGGTTAGGGTGCAGAATAGCAAGGTAAAAATCTGTCGGTGAAAATCCCGACCTCTAAACCCCCCCCGCAATGTTTTTATAAGCCAGCTTTTATGCATATACTGTCTCGGAGGTGTTGTTTGCAGACACTGACAAAGCACATTCACTTAAATTGTCACACCTTGCACTTTTGTTTTCCTAATTGTGCTATCATTTCACATGAATGATGTAGCTCATTAACACAAATGCCTCGCAACATCCTGCATGCTGAGAAACTCTTTAAATGAGCACAAATTAATGATGTCCTGTCATTGTTTTTTATCCTATGTGTGACTTTTTCTGTGTATTGGTATGCCTGCAGCTGGGCATATATGAGTGTACATCTCTGTGTTTTCCTCGTAGGGGGGGGCAAATTGACTATTTTGTCTTGCATATTGATTTTGGTAAAGCCATTAATCACCCACATATTTAGCAGCGCATTAACAATTTAATCCTGGGGTGCTTGGCACTGACATTTCACTTCCTTAGTGGGCTTTAATGTTGTCAGGAGAGGTCATACATGCCAGACAGATACAAAAAGAATATAAAAATAGCTAGAAATGTGTCTCAGTACTGTATATTTATTCTAGAGCTCTTTGCAAGGTCAAGAATGCGCTGTCACGCTTAACAATGATGAAGTTATACTTACAAAAGAGTGCCTTTTGATATGAATATAAATTAGACTGTTTTTTCTTGATTATTTTGCATTGGATCCTTAATAATACCTGAATATTGAGAGTTTTTTCTTCTCTTTGGAAAAACTCATCTGTTCTGTGGGCAAATATTATTCATTTGCTGTTTAGTATGTACTTTTTCATGATATCACATGGCTTTCAGCAGCAAAAAGAACCCGCTCAAGTATCAACACATGACCTAAATACAGAATTACTCTTGATATTTTCAAAACCTATAAAAGCTGGACAGGAAATGGAGTATTGTTGAAATATTTGAATAAATTAGTCTGTGATTTTCTCAGGAAAGACAGAATGCAATTAATTTACTCATTATTTATAAGTTAATAAGAAGATATTTGTTTCTTTGATTCATTAAGTACAGAATACACAGTGTGTTATTTCTCCAACTTGCAATGTCTCAAACACAACAACAATAATAGACATAGTAGTAAATGACATTGAAAATTTTGTGTGGGATCATGAGTTCCTATTTACAGATGGATTAAAGTATGAAAGCTTGGTTTGCACTTCATTTAAAAACATATATTCATATTATGTCACTTCACTCTAAACAAATACCTACATTTAATATTAAATATATTAGTAAAGGGCGTATATTGCCATTAACAGGTAGCAAAATTAAATGGCTGGTTTTATGTAAGGTACAGGGTGGGCGAAAAGTAACTAAGCATTAGAAATTTTTAGTATGACTGAAGTCGTGACAAAAACATTTTTTTAAAACAGACAACACTACAGTGGAGTTCTTATTTTTCTTATTTTAAGGAGGTTTTCACTGATATCCCAGATGGTGTCCTTCAGAAGGTTGTTCATTTCATCCCTGCTTACATTGAAATAGAAAGATTTACTTTTATTTTTCCATGGAATAAAGAATGTTTCATTTGTTTCAATAAATTTGTAATAGGAATATGGATTTTATTACCAACTATTAATGCCTAGGTACTTCTCACCCACCCTGTATACAAAACATATAACCTAAACCTAATAATTTTAAGCCATTTTAATGTTATAATGAAACATGTTAGACTTTGAATTTCTTTGGATTGATTCACTACACATAATTGTAACATCTGATATACTAATGTACTTAACACATACCTCAGATACTTCATTTTTCTATGGCGGCTACATGTAACAAGCCATTACTTCTTAAAGCTTACAAGTTAAAAGTTATAGGTGGATAAATAAATCTATTTTACAGAAATGTCACTTTGCTTCCTTTCTATGCATGCATTCAATCATGACTTGCCAGAAGCTGCCACTTTAGCTATATGTTCCCAGAAACCTCAAAAGAGCAGACTGTAAGCAGCTGCAGTTCTTTACTGTGATTTTACCTCTAAATGCCCCAGTCGCCTACTTCTTAGATAGACTTTGAACTCAAGAGTGCTCAACTGGTCATCAAAGAGTACAATTACTGAAGAGACAAAAAAAAAAAAAAAAAACTGTCACAGGTCCCTGTCATCAACTGAGTTGCCAGGGCAACAAAAACTGCACCAACAATCAGTGACATTGACTGTGGCATTCAGGAAACAAGCAGATAATGGATAACAACATACTGCAGTTGATGATTATGTGCTACGGTGCATGATGCAGACAGAAAAAAACAGCAATATTTTATCCTGAGCAGGGTGTAGGTTATTTAGGGTCCAGGTATAATTGTCATACCTACATTTAGTTTGTTTTTCAATCATAATAGTTGGTATTAAATATTTTAAAATCTGTCTTTCCTGGCTCCAAATTCAAGGAAAATCTTTTGACAACTTCAAAATATTAAAATGTATGACAGCCAACATGTAATCTCATTCCACTTGTATTCATAGTAAACACTGTAATAGCGTTTTTGTGTGAATGTAAACAAAATCTATCATAAAAAGGAAATAACGCTGTCAGTAAATGCTGTGTGCGTATGCAGTCTGGAAAGTTATTACGGCTCTTGCCCCAGCAACTGTACACTCGCTTGTTGCAAAGACAGTCATTCATATATTTTGAAGCTTCGGGTCCCATGATGAAGGAAATCCTGGTTGACTGACGAAATTATCCTGTGGCAGTACTTTGCAGTTCTCCCCGCTTGATGCCAGTATTCTGTGCACGCCCACACCCATGCGCACTCACGCACACATACACATACACACGTGCACACCTCCATTTGCTAACCACAACCCCTAATCAGGACTGTATGGGACTGCTTATCCTGTCAGCGTTGGAGGAAATATGTCAGTCCCTGCAGAAGACTTTTACGGCAATCACTTGAACAATCACTATGTCCTAATGAGGAAGAGTCTACAGATTCTACTCCCACCTCTCTCCGCCCACGGCTTGGGCCCGAGTTCTACATACACAAGTGTAGCCCAATAGAGGAAACTAATGATTTTGCTCCTTGTCAGGGCAAATGGTGGATTGGACATGTGCTCCTCCTATGTATGTACCAGTAGGACTGGAGATGGGGAGAGAGACTGAAGCTGGAGAAGGAAGGAGGAGAAGCTGTCACTGTGATGTAGGCTGTCAGCGACTGTCTGCTGGAACAGACTGCAAACAGTACGCCGGACTGTTTTCTCCCTATTCTACATCAGCTACAGTCTGAAAGGGTCACAGATTATTTGCTGAATCTTTGATAGAAGAAAAGCCTGTTACAAATATATTAATATATTATTATTTATGATAATTAGCAATGTTTGGTGACATTTAAAGACAGTAGTTATGCAAACTGCCTAACATGAAAATGCACTCAAAACCCAGATAAGTAGAGTCTACTGAAAAAAGTCAAGGACAATCTTTGCCTTAAAATTTTTAAGTCATGGAGCATTAATTGAATAAGCGAATTGAACTACCATTTGTCACAAAACCTTTACTTTTCTTTTAGAAACAACATTTTCTATGGGACAATATAAAGAATATCATGGTCTCAGTGAAGGAAATGTTCTGTTAAACTCAGTTTTGTCCACTTTTTTTTTTTTTTTTGAGTGCTTATCTTTATTGAGATATTGATTAAAATCTTTCTTTTCAAAGGGGGTGTACTCACTACTGCTGAGCACTGTACATGAGCCCATAATAGAAAGGAATAGAACATTTTAGTTGAATATACTAGTAACTGAGTAACAGCAACTGAAGATACTTAGTTTAAACCAGGGGTTCCAAAAGTGGCGGTCACAAAATTATGTTCAGAATCCTCTTGTAGTCACTGGGGTACAGTGCTCAGCATAAATGAGTACACCCCTTTTTAAAAATAAGATTTTAATCAATATTTCAATGAAGATAAGCACAGTTTAAAAAAAAAAAAATTGGGCAAAGCTGAGTTTTATAGACCATTTCCTTAACTGAGAACATGATATGTTGTATAATGTCCCATAGAAAAAGTTAATTCTCAAAGAAAACTAAAGCTTTTGTGACAAATCTGTTGGGTTGTACTCATTTATGTCGAGCATTGTAGATAAAACTTATTAAAGGGAGCATTGTTGCACCTGTGCTTTAAAGAAACAATATTAATATTGTGAGTTTCAAGATGTATAGGAAATACTGTTGCTTTGAAAGACTAAAGGTGTCATTAATACCTCATAAACAACAGCCTGATAGTGACAAACAGGTAAGGCATTGTTGGGCCTACAGGTTTGACTAATGGTGTCACATTAAGAAAAAATAATCATAAATACAATACAAATACACATTGTAAAACAGACACATTAATCTAAATAAACATTATCATACCCCCCCGAACCTCTCCACATAAAACAGAACACAATGACTAAAATGTCAAGTATGAAAAACTTGATAATATTGAGTGGTTTGAGCTCAGACAGATACAGTAAGTACAGTAAGATAGGCCATTCAAAAGTACAGATTACTCAGAACTGATAATTAATGTAAAGAAATGACACGTATTTAACCCTCAAGCGACCGAATGGGGTCATTTATTTTTGTGCACCATTTTTCTAATTTAAGTTGGAAAAAAGTTTCCTACCATGAATTTGTCAATCTTATTTATTCTGCATGTGTTCATAGAAATTTTGCGAGGATCTGCTGATCCATGCGGCAAGTATAATCCAGACTTGTGGGGGGGTCCCTTATGACTGTGGAAAAATCTATGAAATTTTCAACATTATAACTTCAGATGGTTTTTAATTTGTCAACTCTAATCATTATATTTTACTGTTCTGCAGGGAAGCACGGCCAACAGACCGAGAATAGACAGATTTACCGTTGCACAAGCATCGAGACAGATTCTGAGTGAGGATGAAAATGGCTCCATTGATGGAAATGAGTCAATGTGGTTGTTTGACTACTTTTTTGGAAAAAAAATATCAAATTCCATACCTTATTACATTAATTTGTTCTCTCCAAGGGGCTCTATATGTTTTTTTTTTTTAAATGTATTTTAGCCTATTATTTTATTGTTTTTTGGGGGGGTTTTTCGTGTATTTTATCCTATCTGAACTTGACCTTTTTTTGGTCGTTTGTTAGTCTTTTATATGGTCTTAAGTATAACAGTGTATTTTTTTTTATCTTATGTAATTGCAATTGTATTTATTGTATACTATGTATTTTGCGTGCACTGCTGCTGGATTCCTAAATTTCCCTCGGGATCAATAAAGTATTTCTAATCTAATCTAATCTAGATGAAGGAAAATATATTAGAGAGTAAATTAAAATGAAAAACCCTAAAATAATCATTTAGGTAGAAGTGTTCCTGTATAAAGTCAATGGGGTCGGTCATATTAATCACTAAAATAGTTTGGTCGCTTGAGGGTTAATACAATTAGTAATACAAACTCAGTTTACATGAATATAAACTACTGATTGGACTTAAAAACACAACTACAATGACAAAGGACATGAAAAAGTTCAGCTTATTTAGAATTAAAAAGTAACACATTTCAGTAATATGGGCTTCTCGCTTTGAGTCGGGTCAAAATCTGGGTTTACAGTGCGAGCTGTATAATGCATCAGTGTGTTGAAATGTCATGTGTGGTGCGATCCTGATACACTGAAGGTGATGAGCTTGTTTAACCGAGGTTGCATGACCAGCTCAGGCGAACACAACCGGGGAAATGTCATGTTAAGTATTAAATATGCAGTAGATTGCATGTTGTTATGTAAAATGTATGGGAACCCCAAGGCCAGCCGCTGCGTGGACTAGTTTACATAGCACCTTTTGTAATGGCCAGATGTTGTCCTTTTTCTTTTTTAGTTCAGTCAGTTATAATGGCCCAGTTCTTCTTATATGGTCAGTATGACCCAGTCTCCCACATGGAATCCAAAGAATTAATTCAAGGGTGTGTGTGCACTACTGCAATGAGGGATCAAGAGGGGGTAATTCATTGCCAGAACTGGTAAAATTAGAGCCACCACTTTTCTTTTCCATCTGCACACCCTTAGGCAACTGTAGCCTAAATAGTTACTCCAGATAGATTCTGCTCAAACATGTCTGGAAATTAATTGTAGCTTCCTCCCATTTGTTGGATTTCGACACTGTTAATTACACCTACATGAATAATCTGTAATTCTAAATATTGCAATAACATTTTGAATGTACGGAACAGATGGTGCGATGCATGATATATGATACACTTAGCTATTCTTGGGAACATTTTCCCTCCAGTCTGTCTTGTGGCATGTAGTGTTTTATCAAATTGGACAGAAACTTTCCCTTCTGGTATCAACCACAACAGACTTTATTGGAAGAAACCATAATGGGAGCGATGGAAAGGGTGCACTGGAAATGAACAGATTCATTCACAATTATGCCGCACGTTGTAATCTGAATTATTGTAGATTCGACAATTTTTCAGGCTAAATATAAAGGTGTAAAATATTTCTGCAATCGGGGTCATTCATTTCAACCTCTTGCTCAGTGTTTTTTCCCTCTGTTTCTGTGGACACAAAAAGAATGACGTCTCTTGGGATATGTGGGCATCTTTTACAATAGTAAAATAATCAATATTGCACCGCGGAGAGGTCAAGCACATGCATTCATGAAACCCATAAAGAAGAAAGAGAACCTTTGATGTTTTCCTCTTCACTTAGTATCACCGCTGACACTCTTTCTTTATTGAGACAATGTGAAAGAGATGGTGTCATGACCTGTAGCCTATACAAGCTAGGGTGATGTTTTGTAATTGAAGCCAGCCACACTCCGAATAGGTACAGTAATTACAATCAGCCTCGAGACACCCTGTATTATACCTTTTCCCTGCAGTTTTTTTTTTTTTTTTTTTTTTCTTTTATTGGACGGAGAACAGAAGTGAATCATCAGCAAGCTTTTGCCTTCCACTCTCATTGGGTTTTATTTTCCTCTTGGACAATCATGAATTAATGAGACAAAACAAAATAAGAGACCATTTGTGTTGGATTCTGTACAATTTGTAGTGAGGTCAATCAGGGCTAATGTGTTCTGTGTCCATCCCTGCACCTTGAGGAATGGCACGCGTGTTGCATTCACTGCCACCAGCGCATTATTGCTTGTGGAGAATAAGTCAAAGTCAAAGCTGCTACCTTTAGTACAACAGGACAATGCAATTAGATTTAGCCACCCATGAAAAGCCTTTTGTTTGAGTATGGATGCACGGGAGGATGCATTTTAATCATAGCAGGGTATGGTGTCACCACTAAGAGAAATTGGGAAACAGAGAAATAAAACAATTCTGCATAATGCATTCAGGCTATCAGCTCTTAGACCGAGAATGACCTATTGTATGCAACCAATCGTCAGTATAGATTTTTACTACCTTCTCATTACATTCTGTTGTTACAACAAGAGAACATTAGAGAGTGTGTGTATTGTCTGTGCTCCCTACAACACTCAATGGGCCTCATTCACTAACATGCACATGGAAATGTTCATACTTTTTGCACAAAATGAGTGGGCCAGCAAATTCACCGTGGGATGCATGAACCCCGCAGACCGGCCAGTTTTGTTCACACCACATTACGTATGTTTGTGCATCAGAATCTTTCTACATTGATGGGCATGCACTCACAATTTGTGATTAGAATACTACCATGCCCCCATTTTGCAATATAAGGACAATATTTTACAATTTCCGCTTGCATAGAGACGATACATGAATGAAGAAAGCGGTTACGTGAGGAGAGAGAGAGGTAGTAAATTGAGTTGGTGTCCTCTTGCACGTAGCTTTGTGGCACCAGGCCTTAAAGGACTGACATGACAAGATTTTGGAAAACAAGGCGCTACATTTTACTTTATTTGTTAATTTAGGGGGTTTTATGGTTTGTTTTTTTATCAATATTATTATTATTATTATTATTATTATTATTATTATTATTATTATTATCAATATTAGTAGTAGTAGTGGTCGTAGTAGTAGTAGTATTATCATTATTATTGTTATTATCATTATTATTAGTTCCTTAATTTTCTTTTATTATTATTTGAACCCCCTTATTGACTTTTGTACACTCATCTTTTTTGACCCTTCTACTTGTTAGACTGTTAATTTTATTTCATTTTATACTCCTTTTTCTGGCTCCATCTAAATATGCTCAAAATGATTCTAAATAATCATGTACGCACACATACACATTCACAAACTCACTTGTAAATAGCCTTCAGTTTGCACCTGTCTGTTTTGTTTAATGTTTATGAACTATTCTGTCGTGTCTTTTGTCTATGAATTTGTATGACTGAAGTCTATGGCGTGTCAGATGTTTCATCTTGTATTGTCTTGTATTTTTGTTTACCCTGTCACAATGTTTGTCTAGCACTAAATTTAAAAAATATGCCTACCGCACACGCCCCCTCGGAGCAGCTGTATGTAACGCATCACTCCCCACATGGTGCGTCTTTTTTCCCTGTAGATTACACCGGCTGTATCCAAAGACATCCAACGGACCTTAATCACGCCTGAAGTGCGCTTCAAAAGTGTGCTTGTGTGGGCATGTATGTTATTATAGCGCACCTCTGGAGGGGTTTCAGGGTTTGTGTATGGTGTCATCACTCATGTTTTCACCTAAACAATAAACATTTGAGCATTAATGGAATAAAGACTTCATGAAAATATTAACTAAAAACAATTGAAAGAACAACAGATGCTCAACAACAAACCATCCACTTCTTACAGCTCCACCTCCAAACGTGCATTCCCATCGTCAAACGATCGTCCACAGAGTTTAAGCACAGATTTGTGAGTATGCGCTGTTTGTGAATGAGGCCCAATGCAACAAAAACCAAGAAAAAAGGCAGTTTCTGCCAAATTTATGACTGCTCCACATGTGTCCTGAGCAAATCATGCATTTACAATTAAACCTTTACACAAAAAAAACCCTGTGATTTGGGGATGAAAATAATTATTGAAATAAAAAAGTAAGAGATGGACTTAAAAGATATGGGTTTTCTAATTCTAAGTAAGTTCAACCTTTTTCTTTTGTGCACACACATGGTCTGAGGCAGTTCAAAAGTTTTTTTGCAAAGTAAGAACAAATACGGGTTAGAAAATATTGATGAATCCCAGATGTATCAAAAACCTCTGATTTGGGGCTGAAAATAAACATTAAAATAAAAAAAGTAAGAGATGGACTTCAAAAGGTATGGATTTGCATTGTCTACGTCAGATCAGTTTTTCTCATTTGTGCCTCAAATGATCGTACACAGAGTTTAATCACAGATTTGTGAGTATGCACTGATTATGAATGAGGCCTAATGAAAAAAAAACAAAAACAGAAAAAGGCAGTTTTGGCCAAATTCATGGCTGCTCCACATGTGTCCTTTGCAAATCATACACTTACAATTAAACCTTTGCACAAAAAGAACTGTGATTTAGGGTTGGGAATAAATATTAAAATGAAAAAAAGTAAGAGATGTTCAAACCAATAAAGAGACTGAGCTGTGAAAAAGTGTAAATGAGCTCTGCTACAGGGGCTTGTGGCGCACATGCTGCGTGTTAAATAGAGGGAGATTTTTTAGCATTAACCTCGACTACTGTCATTACCCTACCTGTGGGCCTAAAACTCATCGGTATACACAGCATGCCCAAGGTGGATGGGTGTGGAGGGGCGCAAAACAAAACAAGCTTAATCAAGGAGCACAACAGTTTTCTCTTTCTTCTGTGCGGCTGACCTAATCAAATCAAGGAATGAGATTGATTTCACGAGGTGCAGATGGATCCCGTAGCCAGTCTAATTCAATGTGCCGACTCTCCACTATGATGTGTGTTTTCTCGGTCCAGATGGTGCTGCTCGGGTTTGTAATTCATATTTCAACATTTTATCTCCCCCTCCCCTTTCCACCCGCCCTATTTCTTTCACTCTCTCTCACACAGCCTCTTTTTCTCTCTTTTTTTTTTTTTTCCCCTCTTACTTTAACCGCTAACTAAATGAGTGTTGGTGTGGATAAGTATCACAAACTCATCTGTCAAACATGTGATGCTGTGATCTTGTTAAATGTCACAAACAACACATTCTGACTGCTGAATATCTTTTTAGAGTTGTTACGGAAAGTAAAGTAGAAAAGGGGAATCGTAGTTAGCAGCGAGTGTAAACATTTTTTTTTATTTTTTTTACATAATTCAAGAGTGGCTTTGCCAAAGTGTGAGAAGGCAACATACTGCAAGTTGAATTATGCACATACTGTACCATATGTGAGACTGATCTGCTATGACTGTAGGAGAAATTAAACTTTAAAAACCACCAAAAAAAGAAAAAAAAATCTAAATTAGCAACCCTACAGGGGACAAGCATGATATTTCTGATTTTTTCATTCCAATCAGTATCTTTCAAGAGGTGTTTCATATATAGTATATATAGACGTGCACAAATTTCCATAATTGGAAGACATGCAGTGCCAGTGCCATTCTTTGGGGCTTATTCCTGTGGAAAAATGCAGATGTGCTCCACAGTGCCTGTTTGAGCTGTCAAAGTCATTGTTCTCATTCTGAGAAGCCTTGCAAATTAGCCAGTTTCAATGCCAACTGCCACTGCTGGAAAGCCATGCATTGCTGGTGTTGGAATTCCTGCAGGTATACTCCAAGTTTTCTGTATGGGCTCTGACAGCTTTGGCTAAGCACTTTTTTGTTTGTCTTATAGCCAGTCTCTGCTCGAGGATTCTTTCAGTACAGCACTGCAGGCTATAGTGTTATTATATCAATTATAAATGGGCTATAAGTGCAGTTGACGGGTCAAATCTTTGAAAACGGAAATAGAAAGCCGTGTTTCATCATGCCGGGATTTATACATTTTACAAGGTACAAAAAAAAAAATGATCATGACCCGTCGGTATAAAACATATAAGAATAGGAGCACTGATCTCATCTCCAGCAGGATCAATACCCAGGCGACATTATTTAGACTAAGTATCCTTTTTGCACATCAGTAGCTTGTGCGAGTGTTCAAACTGACAAAAGGCTTCGCACAAATCTACTGTAGTTTTCCACTTTCAAAGCCGGCAAATCTCTCCGTGAACTACAGCTTCTAATAGGCAGGTAGTGGAAAGCAGTATTTGCTCAGACCTAAGAACAAAAGGCAGTATAAATGAGGGCTTCATTGGCTATATTAATAATCATCTGTGCCTTCTCCTTTGAGAGGCCTGTGATATCGAGTATCATTAGACATGCAAATAACAGCTCCATTTTCCCGTCCCTGGGATTAGGAAGGAAAGAGAGAAAAATGAAGAAGAGGCATAGCTGTGGCAGAAACAATTAAGCCATCCTCTTCGCGGAAGCACTTGGCAGCAGGCTTCAGATGGGTAAGGGGGACAGGAGGGGTCCTTTGGCTAGGCAGCAACGTCAACACGCTTGTCTGAGTGAATGTGCAATTGCGGAGAGCATCGCTTTAAGATGTCAGATCACCTTGGAGTGGACGGCAGCTACAAGCACAGGCACTTCTTCTGTGTGTCATGATGCCACTACGTGTGTTTCACACTCTGTCTGGAACACAGAGGAGGGAGCAGGAACAAAGGAACAAAGAGCAGAGGAAAAAGGAACAGGAAAGACACGGAATCATCTGTGTTGCCGTATGCAGCGGACAGTTCTGACACCTTCTTTTTATCCGTTCCTTCACCCCGACCGGGTGACCACAGGGTGCATTACTACTACATTCAGAGACAAAATCCCCCAGCCCTCCTCCGCCACATTAGACAAATATCCAAGGCCTCGTGTCGCTTATGTAATAATCTCCCCTGGCTAAACCGGCCAACTTTTACATCCCGTTGCACCACTAAGAACATCGTAAAACAAAACTGGGAAATAGCATGAGAAATGATACCCAAGCCCTCCTGGAATGGCGCACTTGAGATGAAGTACAGCTAAATATTTTCATACAGTAAAGTAAAAGTCATTTACTCTTCCCTCTGGTGTTCGGAAAGGAGGAGTGGGCACAGAAATTGCCTCTCATAACCCATTTCCCTAATTCCCTTGTTACCTTCACTTCATTTCCAAGATATCTTCATCTTTCCACTTCTCGCTATCATATAACAAAGATACCAGAGCAGGAAAAAAAATCAATCTTTGTCTGTTAAAAGGTTACCTTTAGAAAAGTAAGAAAACAGGTTAGGCCTAGGGGGTATAGCTGTAAGATCCAGCGGCTGAATTAAAGGCTTTTTTAAGACCGGTAAAAACAGATCAGTTTCTTTGTGTCAACCCATAAAACAAAGGGGAGAAAAAAAATCATTAGCATTGCCAAATAACAGTGTTACGCTGGCGATGAAAGCGTGCAGCCCACCGAGTCTAGTCCATCATCGAGGCGACGCAGACAAGACAGTGAGTCAAAAAAGTAAGAAAGTCAAAAGTGACTGCCTGAAATGTTCACGTCTCCTCTCATCTCTCTCTCTTTCGCTCTCTTTCCCACTTTATCACTCTCTTCCTCTCTCCTGCACTCGCTCTGTGTCTTTTTCTGGAATCGCCCGTCGGTAATGTCAACAGAGATTTCACGGCACAGTGCCGGTGCATCAGCCTGGCTCACATTTCCCCTACCTGTGATTTACATCAGAGAAAAGGCTCATGGGGGATTTTCCATGCCAGCCAAGGGAGGGGAGCGGTGACGGTGGCGGTGGTGGAGCTGGATGGTGGGTAAGAGGAAGAGGAGGGGGGGGGTCGTGGATGGAGCCGGTACCCTGGGGCTTGACGCAGTAAGGCACTTTAACAATGGTGGCGTAAACCACATGGCTGAGAGATGCTTTTACTGCAAAGAGAACCTGCATGACTGCATTCAGGCCCTACTCTGAAATGTCACCATCAGCCCTTCACAGCAGACAGTTCAGACTCACATTTTAGCACCGGAGTGCACCCTTAACATTTTTGTCTATATGCCTGTATACGTACACTGACATCTATGCTAACATTAGACTGAGTTGTATTATCACTGAAACTAGTTTTATGCAGTTTTATTTAACGCATCACATTAACTCTTTCCCCACAGGACACCTATTAGGAAAAACCCATATATATGTTACTAGGGCTACACATGGAAAATTGAGTTTTTCTAGTGTATTGTTTCTTTTTCCAGTGACTACAATCGTCACTACTTTGGTAAACTTCAGAAAAAAAACCTGTGAAAAATTCTAACTATTGTAATTTGAAATTTTTGTAAAAAAAAAAAAAAAAAAAAAAATGAAATAAAACAA
>JAPTGZ010000018.1:7956879-7967906 GCA_029814645.1 Fowleria isostigma
GTGCTCGTAATGCAGGAGGGGAGGGGGGGGGGTGTGGGTCTAAAGGACCTGTAATGGAAGAGTGACAAATGTAATGAAATAAGTCGAATTCATCTGGGAGAATTATTTAATATTGGAGCTACACTGGCACACAGATGTTCTGTATTTCTTCAGATTGGAAAAAAGTTAGAATGATACTTCACACCTCAGCTGATCAATTCACACAAGTCTGGAATCCTTTGTTTCAAATAGTTAAAAAAAAAAAAATCCTCTTTTTTCCAGATTGATCTTTATGTTCATTTTACCATCAAGTCTTTTTTTTTGCTTTATCAGGTAATTTACCATATGTAAAGCATAATGTATTATTTTTGTCAATGTGAACCTTTTTAATTTGTCTTTTTTTTTTGTTAATGTTTTGGTTTGGTTTTATTTTTTTGGTTGTTTTTGTGTGTCTGTGTGTGTGTGGGGAGGGGGGATTCTGTTGTGGGGTTTTTTGTGGTCTCTTTTTTGTGTGTGTATAACAGAAATTGTGCAACATTTTTAATTGTTTTGTCACATATGATACAATATTGGTATTGCTCAATATGTGCAAAAACTCCAAATAAACAAAGTTGGGAGGAAAAAAATAACATTGGAATTCAACTTTTTCACTTCACTCTATGGACACGTCTGGATATACAGATATGAAATCCAGTATAAACATGCCCATCAGGACTTCACATCATTGAATTGTGATGTTCAATTTTCATTTTTATTTCATTTATTTTATTCATTCCAATCCCAATAATTGGACAGGAGCAGGATGAACACAACTTATAACACCTGCCCTTTTCTTACGACATCCGCTACATCAGAAAGTTACCATTACAGCTATTATAGTAAAAATAAAAACGACATTCTATCTTCTCCTCAACCTCTTTAACTTAAAAATATTCATATAGCTCTTCTCTTCCATTGACAAATAATTCCACGTTCTGATCCAACAGAAATACACATTTGCTTTCCAGTAGTCCTTGCTTTTTGCTGTTTAAAATTAAACCTCCTTCTGTGTTTCTCATCATGTGATATTTAAATAGATCATCTCTGTAAATTTACAGGCAAAAGTCAATTTCTAGCTCTAAACACAACCATGTCCTTAACTGTTTTAACTTAAACAATTCTGACTTAAGAAACAACTCATTTGTGTTTTCCTAGAGGTGTGACGATACCCTCAGTTCATGAGACGAGATGATATAAGATACTGGGTTCACTAAAATGAGACATTATTTTTAAAAAACTAAAATAATACGTTTTTATTTAACAGAGTTACAAAATAATGTTCACTACTCACAAAAATTTAGGGATAGGGATTTGGCTTTCAGGTAAAATTTCCCAAAGAACCTAAAATGCACTATAACTTTTACAGGTGAACTAAATGTGATCTTCTGTAACGTTTTGGATGCACATGTCCAACAGTTCAATGTTTTTTTGCACAGCTGTCTGTTTTCTAACAAGGACCTGAGCAGAAAGTCCACATCCAGGTGTTTGATCCATGAATCAACCAATAAATATCTCGGTTTAATTAGAATTATTAAACAGTCCTCTACATCATAATGTTCACATTTGGACATCATCAGACTGACACATTAACTTTATTGATGCAGTTGATTGAGAGTTGACAGTTTTTGTTGTTGTATACTCACTACCGTTGTTGATTTTTGTTTTAATAAATTGAGAAGAGGAAACCATCATTGCATGTTTCTACTTAAATTTCCTTCTTTCATACCACTGTAGTGTGAACATTTTCCATTTTCCATAAATTTCACCCAAAAGCCAAATATTCCTAACTTTTTGTGACTAGTATTTAGTAGTGGGGGGAAAAAAAAATCAGACATTTTTAAAACTTTACATAATTTCAAATATTATCAAGAAACATTTTCAGAAAAATATGTTTTGTGTTTCAAAATGTGTGGCTGCATCAGACAGAAACAAACTGATGCAAATGATTATATTTATTGTTAACAAGAAAAAAAAAAAACTAAACCAAACTCTTCAGTTTCAACATGTCCTTGATGGGTTTTATTAATTTCCTGAAAGATCCAGTTCTGACTTTGATGGAACAGAGCATGTGCAGACGGAGAATGCAACAATACTTAACAGAGTTCAATGACTTAACAGTGATTCTTAATGCAAGATATATCACAAATTCATAGGGTGTCCAAAAACGTCTTTCCGCCACTGTAGGTGCATTTTGAAATGTTTGATAACTTGCATGACAGAATGATAGAAATGACCAAAATGTTCCTCAAGTGTTGCCTGAAACTAAATATCCGAGTCTATCCATAATCATTAGAGACTAAAATAAAACTAAAAACCTCCAGATGTTAAAAATAGTCTTACGCTGTTTATCCCTGAAAAAAAAAAGAAAAAAGAAATCTACCGCCATCTCCAATGGTCCTTTAAAACCTCATATTGAGTTGCTAGTGAAAAAACTTGAGTTTTAAATGAGTCATTTTTTTCTTTAGAAAGATGAACTTTTGTTTCAAGGCTCACAGAGGCTGGCCTTTACTATATTTCTCTCTGTGTTGGACTTTGGGGACATTTTGTTGATGAATGCATCAGCCCAGTGCTTACATTCCCTGAACTCGTATCATAGAGCGCTGAGATTCATTAGGAAGAGTGAGGCCTTCACTCATCATTGCACACTGTACGCTCGCTTTGGTTGGCCTTCTTTGATCTCTCAAAGGCTCCTCCGTTGGCATTATTTTATTTATCTAGCCCTTCCGCGACTATCACAAGCATTATGCATGCACAGTATATGAAAAGGAGAGCTGCAAACAATTATACTTTTTGCTGACTATTACCACGGAACCTATGGGGGTTTGGGTAAAAAAAAAAAAAAAAAAAGAAGAAGAAAGAAGAAAGAACACAAATCTATATTTCTCTTTACTTATAACCCTCTGCAAAAGGACTTCAAATCCCCCTCAGTGGAGTCTCTGGACAGATTTATAGCTTTGTTACATGTCTGAAATTGTATGCTGACTGTCAATGGGCAAGGACACTGTGGAAAAAGAGATTTTTTTTTTTTTTTATACACTTATTTGTATACTGTTTGCATTTCAGGCCTTGTGTTATTTAAATAAAGTTACAAAAAAAAGTTCTGTAACTACTGACAGGCGGAAACCGAAAGTGAAACTTTGGACGTCCGACTACCAGCTTCTCTGCCCTTGATACACCCAAAAATTTTCACAACTTCTTTCTGCAGCATGTGGGACAAACAGCCAGATTGGTCTGTGTTTGGCTCCGCCTCTAAAGCCATTCTTACCCACCAATGCCACAACACAGTTCAATGACTGGCTATCCAGGCACAGCAGCTAATAGCATAGTCTTATCACTAATTAACTGATAGTCAATTAATTGTTTACATACCTAGTATACATATATATATGTATATACACACAGTCAGCCAAAATAATGTATACACACATCAGGAAAAGACAAACTAGCATAAATATTTCAATACCAAATTTATTCAGATTTCATGAGATTAATACAAGTTACCTTTGACTCTACAATTATAAGAGGTGCTCAAAGTGGTGCCATTGGCTTCCAGACATTTATGTGTACAGCAAACTACTGCTTGGGTAACGTTGACCAAAGTGTCCAATGGGATTAATGTCCCATCTGTTGGGAAAACATCGTACAACAGTACACAGTGTTATCAAAATTTGATCAAACTTTAAAAGAGGTATCTATATGTATAAAAGTACTTACACAAATTAAATATTTATGTAAGTTTTTCTTTTTCTGATATGTGTATACATTATTTTGGCTGACTCTGTATATATGTATGTATGTATATATGTGTGTGTGTGTATTTGTGTGCCCTTTTTACTTATTTGGTGTTATATTATTTAATAATATTTTGATGCAACGATTGCAGATGTATGTTTTCAACACTTGAGTTTTTCCATGTTAAGAGCTGAAACAACACTTCCCCTCACACAATCTCCCTCACTAGAGTCTCTGGACAGATTTATGGCTTTGTTACATGTCTGAAATTTTATGTTGCTGACTGTCAATGGGCAAGGACACTGTGGCAAAAGAGATTTTTTATGTCAATGTGCTTCTAGTAAAATGAAGGCTACACATGATGAACATAGGACCCACAGCCCTAGTCCAATACCGTACATGTTATTTCCCTTCTATTGTGTTCCCTGTACTTATCCAATGTCACTGGCCTACAAAGTGTCATACAGCATGTTCCAGCTTGTTTTTTTTGTTTTTTTTTGTTTTTTCCCCCCCAACAGCCCTCTCAAACAGAAACAACTAGCCCTTGAATAGATGAGATGGCTTTCATGCGATTGTTTAAAAGTGTTTGTAGCAGCAGTTGCAAAATACTGACTAAAGTGAAGTAGGTGCACATGACAATCCACACAAAACATAGTGTTTGTGCAGGATTGAAAGGTTGGGCTTCTTTTAAGCATTCATTTAGTCATCCTATTGACATTTTATTCATTTACTCAACTTACCTGGTCTTTTCTTTCCTGGTTTTTATTTGCTTTGCTCGTAAACTTTTCGTTCAGTGCAGTGCGTGAATTAAATTCCTGTATGTAACTTATTTGTTGGGTTGATAAAAGATAAGTGCCTCCAAAAAACTTTTCTACAATAAGTTTTAACTTGGTTTTCTCCAACAGCCCTCTCAAACAGGTAAGCGTAGACCTTGAACAGAGGAGATGGCTAGGACGTTACGTTTCCAAGTGTTTTGACGTGAAAGTGAAGAGGGTGCAGATACAAATCCATACAAAGCCTTTAACTTGTGTGGAACTTTGAATGCTTTGGGCTTGTTTTGTTCACTTTATATATTTATTTGACATTTTGAACATTTATTGATTACCTTAATTGCCTAAACTTTCTTTTTCCTGCTTCTTTTAATTTACTAAGTTTGTTATTTTTCAACCCCACAACACTTAGACACTTGAATTAAAGAGTTCAAGTAAATAAAATAAAGGCCTTAGTTGTTTTCCCACCCACTACATACAAATACAGTCACGGAAAAAATTATTAGACCATCGAAAGTCAGCAAAAATACAGTTAAAAAATCAAATACTAATTCCTGTGTGTATCATGTGACTAAAAGCACTGTTTTTGTCAGTACAATGCCATAGATATCGATGCAAGAACTTATGTGATTTTGGTTATTATCTATAAAACCATGGAAAATGGATAGATATCAGCTCTGAAATTAAACCATTATGAGCTATTTTTGTTATCATTATATTTGTCCAAACAAATGTACCTTTAGTTGGACCAGGCATTAAAATAAACAAGAAATTGAAAAACATAGAGTGGGCGAATAATTTCCCCTGTGACTGTATGTATGTATATAAGTACATATACAGGTTCTATATTTGAAATTTATGCATAAACTGTTTCTTTAATTATTTTGCTTGTGTGTTAGATACATATGAAACACTTTTTCGCAGTTTATCATTTGACGTGACACTCATGTCATTTGATGTGACACTCAGAATTGGGACAAAAACAACAGTTTTGTTAGTGGTAGTTCATGAACATAACAATAGAACACAAAGAAATTAGTATCAGCAAAAGCAAAAGAAACTTAAGCAGTTTCTTACAATTATTAAAAAAAATTAAAAGAATTAATTTAAAATATCTTGAAAGACTGAGGAACAATATCCTTCTTTGCATGATGATTTGAAAAATAAACCAAAATATACCAAATTTTCAATCATGATTAAAATTCAAATATTTTTATAGATGTGCCTTTATGTGATGTTGTCTCCTTTCGATATTTGAATACTATATCTATATACATATATTTTATTTATATATTTACGGTTATGTTTTTCATTTGCTGCCGTTATCTGTATTGTTTTTCTGTTTTAATGTCTTTGCTTGCATCTTGTGTATTTTAATTGCATCCTGCTATTGTGCCCTTCTTGTCTTCGAAGCACTTTGCAAACTCAGTTTTTAAAGGTGCTATATAAATAAAGTTCTAATAATAATAATAATAATAATTTGATGAAGTGAGTTAGAAAAAATAATAAGTACTCCATTTCTCATTTGTCCATTTGTCGTTCTCACTTCATCAATGGAAAAAGTGTCAAAGCTCTTACAAAGAAGCACACGTCTCATAAATAACTAAATCTGCTGCCCATGTGTCCAAACAAATGTACCTATAGTCGGACCAGGCATTAAAATGAACAAAAACTGAAGAAAATATAGGGTGGTCTAATAGATTTTTTTTCCATGACTGTATGATGGTGATTCACTTAGCTCGAAGTGAAAACTACCCCGGGGGCATAAGGGTTAAAAACATGTTTGTGCATTTGTGTGGCAGAACATTTGGAAAGCGACAGCGAGTTTGAAGGGGAGATACAGCGTCCATGTGCGACAGACAGAGAACCAGAGACAGTGTGACACTTACAGAGAGGATGACACTTCCACTCTGCCACCCACTCCTCTGCACGACCACACTTCCTTTCTGCTTTGCCGAGTCCCGGGGACATCTTCCATGCACGCTGGGTGTCACAGCAGACGGATGACTAGCTTCAGTAGCGCCATGCCATTTCCCCTTCTCACACTGAACTGTCACACCCCCTCCTCCATGCCTTCCTGGCCTGCCGGGCCTTACTGCTTCTTGGCCTTCACTGAGATTTACACAGACACACACATATTCATAGATGCACGCTCACACATGTACAAACAACCATGGCCCTCTCATCCATTCTGTGATTTACACTCAGTGGGAAACTCACAATCATCCCACTAACTGACTCCGGGAGCCTCTTCTTGGAGGCTAAGTGACTAAGTCCACCAGATTGGATTCACTGTGTAATACCAAAGGTCACGCCACTGGATCCTACTACACAGCCTGTGTGGCTCAAAACAGCAGGGTTTATGCTGCATTATAAACTTTCTGTTAAATAACTCTCTCATAAAATCTGACAACGCTGTCAAAACTTCCCGCTGTTTTACAAACTGCACTCTTGACCTCACGTGACTGTTACAGCAGCATCTGAAGTACAGATGATAGATGATTCAGACGGATCTGACTGTGGGGAAGTGACTGTAGCAGACATACATGCTCTACTGTAGTAGTACATTCAATACTGTATACTGACAGTACATTTAGTAAATACTGCACATTGACTATACATTTAGTAAATACTGTATACTGACAATACATTTAGTAATACTTCATACTGACTATACATTTAGGAAATACTGTATATTGATCATACATTTAGTAAATACTTCATACTGACAGTACATTTAGTAAATACTGCACTTTGACTATACATTTAGTAAATACTTCATATTGACCATACATTTAGGAAATACTGCATATTGGCAATACATTTATGTTTTTTATGCAATTTATTACATTTGTACTCGACTGTGCACATTTTATTTTTGTTACTGCACCCTACTTTTTCATTTATTTTTTGTTTATTATAATAATAAGTTATTTGCACAGTAAATTTTTTTTGCTGTTATTGTATAGTTTGCTCATATTGTTTTTCAATGTTATTTTATATTATTGTACTGTCTGTCTGTACTGTCTACCCATGAAGTACCTCTATTCTATTCTATTCTATTCTATTCTATTCTATTCTATTCTATTCTATTCTATTCTATTCTATTCTATTCTATTTGAGGTGTCTTGTTTTGTCCTCTGTTTTGTCTTCTTGCGTTGTATGTAAAACTGTTGAACTCTTGAATTTCCCTCGGGATTAACAAAGTATCTATCAATCTATCAGTCTATCCATCAATCCATCCGTCCATCTATCTATCCATCTCAAACATAATGAAATCTGCCAACTAAATCGTTACCAAACAATTTCCTCACCAATACGTTTGTAAAGGTGTGCAATAATATGTCTTAAAATGGTGAACTTCAACCCCCAGAGAAAACCTTGTAAAAACTTGCTGAAGTTATGGCACTGATAAAGGATTTTTGAAAATTACAACAACAACAAAAAAAAAAGTGCGTATTTATTTTTTTAGAATTCAAGTTTTTATTAGAGTTTTGACTTGGTACAGGACACAGTGTACAGTGTTGCCTAATGTTATCAAACAGGGCTTTCATACACAAGGTGTGGAAGTTCTAAGAAAGATAAAATAATTAAATAAAATAAATACCATGTAAGGTTATAATCGTAAGTGAAAACTAACAAAATAACAAAAACTAAAATTCAAAAAACATTTTCATTGACTGAAATAAATAAAATCGATAAGTAAAAGAAAAACTGTAACTAGTTGAAACTAGTTAGTTTAGTTATAGTTTTTACAAAACTAAAACTTACTGAAATTGGAGATGAAATGCCCTTTGTTTTTGTCTGTCAGTCCATTTATAAACCTTTTGGATTGGTATGAAATCAATTTATTTTGCTCTAGCAGTAACTGAATACATTTTATTTTTAAATGGTATCCTTTGTTGAGTTTTTTGACATGCTACTTACTCTGATCTTTTTAAATCCTGCAACTGACAAATAACCCAAAATAAATAAATAAAAAAAAAAACTACAACTAATAAAAAATTCAACTAACAATAAGCATTTTAGAAAAAAAAAAAAAAAAAATAAAACTAGCAAAAACTAGCAAATCCACTCTGAAAACTAATTAAAACTGACTGAATTAGAGAAAAAAAAAATCAAAATGAAATAAAACTAAACTATAATTAAAAATGTGAAACTATTATAACCTTGCTGTCATCCTGCTGACTGTCAGTGATAGTAAAATAAGACCCAAATGGTTCAGACTGGTGCTGTGGTACCATCCCCATGAGTGAACCTAGAAAGCAGACGTTCATACATGGCCTTTCTCCACAAAGGAGTGTTTATGGTGAAATATAAATGCTAACAATCAACCCTGAAACATGAAAAAGCCCTGATTTGACCCTTCATAAGTTACTTAAGGCCAGATTATAAAAACAAAACAAAACAAAAAAACACATTTTTCTATGGTTGGGGTCTCAGTGGAAGATAGGATTATTGTTAAACACTGGAAAACCCCTAAAGCCCCACAGTTTAAGGAATGGGTAAATATGATAACAAAAGACTGTTTCATATATATATGTATGTATGCTTTATACGTTAAACAACAGGGATGGTACTACAGCACCAGTCTGGAACCATTTGGGTCTTATTTAGTTAATTAATTTACTTATTTATACAGGGACAATGCACACTATAAACTGACCTTAAACAGGAAAAATGTATTATACCAGGTTGTAGCACGAGTGTTAATTTCCACCTGTATATTACTATCACTGACAGTCAGCAGTCTAGCATTTATTTTATTTAACTTTTTTTGTTTCCTCTCTAAGAACTTCCATATCTATCATTACATTACTACTGATACTTTTCATTTATGTATTAAAACCTTGCTTGATAATATTAAGCAACATTGTATGAGTGTCCCGTACCAAGTAAAAACTACAATAAAAACTTCAATTCTAAAAAATAATAAATACATTTTTCAAAAATCCTTTATCAGTACCCAAACTTGAGCAGTTTTTTTTCAGGGTTTCCCATTGGGAATTAAAGTTCAGCATTTTCAGACATGTCATTACACACCTCTACAAACATATTGGTGAAGAAATTAATTGGTAATGATTTACTTGTCAGATTTGTGAAATATCACATAGAACCCCCTTAACTGTATGTACACAACGTCCTCAGCTATGTGCATGTGCAGCTCCCTCTACCAGTAAGTATTATTAGGACAGTTGTAACCGCTGCCAGGAAATTATCATAAGCAGCCTATTGCTGTTCCTCTGCCTTCCCATGATTGTAGAATAAACCGGAAAAAACTAAATCAGGCATAGAACAAATGGTCCCCTCAAGACAACACACAACAAACAGAATAGTCAAGAGGAGAAAAGTATGGAAAAGGGATAGAAATGTATTGCCCAGAGAATTCAAGATTTGTCCGTATGAAAACAGAAGGCTCTTACGAATCCAAATTTACCACCAGTTTGCAGTTGTTGAGATTTCTGGAGGGGACAGTGGATTGTTTGTGTTTGCGTCCCCTGTCAGAGTCTGAAGGGTAAACTGCCCTGAAATTAAGCCTGTGACAAAACACGCACACTGACTGGACTGGAAACAGGGCCTAGCAGCACTCCGGAGCACCATTCACGCTTATCAACAGGCGTACATTAGGATTCATTTGCAAAACCGCATTAATGTCTGTGGTAAAACTGCCCACCTACTCCACTCTGTGTCTACTTTAAATCTCGTATAAATCTCAGAGCATCCCGTCTTGCACCAGCATCATCACAGAAAGCCACACTTTTCAATTTCTGGAGTGAGAAAAGGACAGGGGGTAAAAAGCCTCTTCCAGTATTACATCTTTTCTACTTTATTACCAGTCTTCTGGGAAAATGGGGGCAGCTTTGCAGCCTGGCTATCTGTTTACATTTTCTTTACAAGACTATATTGGAATTATAATTGTGTTCTATGGCGCCTTCTTTTGGTGCCTTGCTCTGTTTAAAGGTCCTGTGGACCTGTGGAGATGAAGAAAAATGGACCCCTTTTGAGGGATTCGATTACTGAGGAAGAAAATGCAGCTGCACACTGGCCTTTTTTCTTCTCCCTTTTCTGTTTTCCTCCAGGTGCCAATCTCTCGGGATGCTCGATATTAGAGCTGGAAGGGCGCTGACGCAAACATACTGGCATCAACACACTGGGAAATCATTTCTTTCTACAATTAAAGTGGAAATAGACAAAAAGAGAGCATTAAGAATTAGATAATTAAAAGGAGTCTGTTTTCTAGCTGACCGCGGAAGAAATATTAATTGCTTCATTGACTCAAGAGTTTTATTTTAAGGTTGTCAGAGGTCATATTGTGGAGGCACTGCATGTCTTTTGTTGGTCTGACGATGACAGTGTTTAAGAGCCTCTTTGATGAAAGGCTGTTTTCTGTTTTTTTTTCCTTTCTTTCTTTCAGCAGAAGTGACTTTGGTATATATAATGATATACAAAAAAAAGATTCACCTGCTTTAATGGTCCTATTTTTTTATAATCCTGTTTCAGTCGTCG
>JAPTGZ010000018.1:7968006-7979996 GCA_029814645.1 Fowleria isostigma
TTACAAATGGAAAGGCTATTAAAAAATTAAAGTTCTGTAACCTGTATTACCTTTTATGTATTGTACATTACTCCTGACACATGTTCTTTTTGTGCATTTGTATACTATTCTTTATATACTGTTTGTATTCCAGCTCTTTGGTTATTTATATAAAGTTTAAAAAACAAAATCCCTAACTACCATGACTGGCAAAAACCAATGGGAAAACTTAGTAAGCTTTAGACGTCTGACTACCAGCTTCTCTGCCTCTGATACACAGTGGACCTAACACTAAATTTTTACAACTTCTAACCGCAGCATGTGGGACAGACAGACAGACAGACAGGCCGGTCTGTGTTTGGTTCCGCCCCTAATGCCATTATAACCCATCAACGCTATGATCTGGTTTAATTACCGCCTATCCCAGCCGCCGCATCGCAGCACAGCAATTAATTGACAGTCATTGTAATTTGATTGAACAAATTCTTATCGACAATTAATCGTTTGCCGATTAATTGTTTACATTTCTAATATACATATATACAGATATATATATATGTATATATATATATATATATACACACAGTATATGTGTGTGTTTTTTTCACTAATTCATGGTTATATTGGTCAATATTGTTTTGATGTAACGATTACATGTATATTTTTACATATTTTCAACACTTGAGTTTTTTCATGTAGAAGAGCTGAAACAACACTTTATCACTAGTCACAACACAATGTGACATGCAGGTTACACAAACACAGCATAAATATTCCATCACAATATGGATAATTGCTGATATTTCTGCAGCTCAACTACATTGCGTAGTGCAGTGAAGTGAGACAGTGAATTTGTATCCTTAATAATGTTTGGAATTAATTAAAATGCAAAGCCACCAGCTGAGAGTGCAACCACAGGTGGCGATGAAGAGAAAGGCAGTGAGCTCAGTCATGAAGTGCAGGACTCCGTAAGTCACGTCCATTTAACTGATCATTTCTAATTTTATTATTGTTATACTTATTATTTTTGCAAACCATTTCAATGAGATGACTTTGCCATTTTATACAACAATTTCCTGTGTAATATCATTCTGTCAATAAGTAATTACTTGCTTGGCAAATTGCTGTGCAAAATGTTCATTGGAGGGGAGAAGATCCATATCAATTGTTGATTTGCATAATGCAAATGAATCCACAGAGAGGAGGGAAAAAAACAACTTTGCTGCCATTGCTGACAGTTGGATACCAGCACTGCTGCTGGAAAAGCAGAAGTGCCTTCACAACAGAGCGGCACAAAGGTCTACAGCATTTTGCTGCTAGGAGCAATATAGTAAACTGAGTCCAAGCCCTAAGCTGATGGAACCACTTTTAGGTTGTTGTCTTTCTTTTTGTTTTTTTTGGTTTGGTTTGGTTTTTTGATACAGTTTTAACTGGCGTGAGAAAAAGAATGCTACCGATATTTGTCAAGTATACGGGAGTTGAGAGCATTTGTCCATTTGTTGCCGCTCAGGCATTAGTGGAAGATGAGCTCCCCACCACTCCATTAAGGCTTTCCCCTGATAGAGTAACACCATTTTAGCCCCCTGTTTACTTAATATGCAGGATCCAGCCTCGTCTATTTGCTTCTAATCAACTGATAAGACGAAAGGCCTTTTCTACAGCCCCTGGAGGATGAAAACCAAACTCCTAATGGTCATTAGTAGCAATTATGTTCCGTAACTGGCACACCCTCTCTGCTTTTGCTGCGTCGGCTGCTTGGGCGCATGTGGAATCCGATGTGGATGCAGGACCCTGGACCCTGAACACAAACTCCACAGTGTTTGCGGACACACTTTCATTTGCTGAGGCTGACCACAGTATCTCTTTGATGATGGATACGTTCCGTTTCCTGTTCCTGATTGGGATAACTGATAAGTTGACATTTGAGCTCCCACACAAACAACATTAAATGTGCATACTGTATGTGTTAGTGCATCGCTACGCCACTGCACTCGTCTGCTCTCCTCCATTCTGAAAGATTCATTAACGCAACACTCTGACTTCACTGTAATTGCAGCATTGTCAAAGGCATCTTGAGGACATTACATGAAACTACAGTGTAAGTCCATCCCGGCATGCAGCAGCAACTCCCAATTAGCTAACTCAGCTCCTTTGCTACAGGATTCAGGAGACTTGTGATTTTATGCAAAACCACTGAGATCAAACGGCCTCTGCCCTAATCCCCGGAGTTGAACCTAGAGAGTGTGATCCTTATCGACAAACGCAGAGCCGGTGTAGAGCAGGATCCCATTACGTATGCACAGAGACCTTCTTGACATGCATTTTCCCTCTGCACCAGTGATGCAACAAAGACAGGATTCCCACTCCTATTTTTTGCATTGTAAATGTTAGCACACATACTGTATGAAGAAATCCTACTTGAGACACCCAATGTGAATTCTACATTGATCTGATGTGGTATTTGTTGAGGTTATTCAACACACCCATGTACTCAGGTGCGCTCAGACAAATCCCTCCAGCTCATTTTCATCTGTGTGTTGGACTGGATATTTGATGAATCCCTTGAGATCACTCCTAAGAAGCTCATATGGAGGAATAACTGGATATGAAATAGGATATTATGGATACTATGACTATTGTCGAGTTAAACTGACATAGTATGACTGTAAGTGGCATCACGGCCTCTATCCATTGTCTTTATCAGATGTGTGTGAGCTGCAGCATGTGTGAGTGCTGTATGAGGACAGCGAGTGGATTGTAGGTTTCAGCTGTGTAAACAGGGCAGCAGAAGAGCATCACACACACACAGCACTCAGTGGTGACAAGGAAAGCCATTGTCAGAAAACTAATAAAGAGGCAGCGTGTTGCTGCAGTGCAGTAATTACACATCCCAGGATATCAGCGCGGTATTTATAAAAACACTGGGCATCAACAAAGAAGAAAAGGTCATCAAGACAGATATGACATTAGCATTTTGACTGCTTACACAATGCGCAGACACATAAAACCCATTTGTGCGTGTGCGCGCACAGGTACACAGACACACCGAAAAGATAATGTCATGTTTTCTTATCTGGCCACTCAATGAGACACATAGACAATGTGTGTTTGTGTTTGCATGTGCATCTGTGTTTATGTGGCTGCGTGTTACTGTGTGCAGAGAGAGACACTGATAAACATACCACATCTTGGCAAGTGGTGATTCAAGCGGGCGCCGGCTTCTGTAAACACTGGGAGTGCTGCACAGATTGAGATGGAGGGAAATGAGGACCTGTGTGACTGCTTCCATCCAGATGGAAGCTACAATGGTTTTGGGGTTGGCCCAGGTCGTTTCCCCCCGATGACAAACCATTCAAAGATCTGTGGAGCCATTAAAATATTGCAGCCTCACCGCAGCTGCTCCCTGTCTTCATCAGCTAACAGCAGCAACACGGCTTCATGACGCAGATAAAGCACACAAAGTAACATAAAAGGGCACTGTGCCATTTGGCAGAGTGTTCCTCTTCTTAGAGGCGAGGAGAGTCATCTCATGAGACTTGGATGGGGTTTCCCTCCAAGACACAGATCCTCGGTTTTGTGAAATTTGAAGCATCTTTGTACTTCTTTTCATTGCTCAGCATTTAAACAGAATCTTCCAAGTAAAACATTGTTGTCAGTGTCACATTTTGGAAATTTTAGTTTTTTTATAGAGCTGAAAGGGAGATTATTTTAACCCATAAATGTTCCTCTGTATTTAATCATCCTTAAGTGGTTTATCGCCATTTATTGTAAGATTAACTTCTGTGTTTTGTGTTTTTCAATGAAAATCAGGTATTTTCCAACATTTAATTTACTAATTATGTAGATGTTCATAAAAGTTTAGAGTAAAATTGAGAATTATTTGATCAAAAACAGAGAAAACTGAGCAAAAAAAGTGACTTTTACAGCCAATCTCTCATAACTGAACATAAACCCAGTGTGTCCGTCCACTGTCATTGATCCAACTCCATGGGTTTTACAGGTGAATCGATACTGTAGAAAATGAGGGTGTTTCCATGGTAACTATGGAGCCTCTGATCATCCAAACGGGTCATATCTGATGACCACGAAAAGATGAATAACTGTATTTTACCCCAATTATTGACATGTATTAGTGGATCAACAGGGATTAAACACTTTATATCAGTACATGATTTATGTTTTTTTTTTTTTAGATGATGGATGTTTGAGTCATTTAAAAAAGTTAAATATAGAGAAAATTTCATTTAGGAACTGATACAAAAGTAGTGCTGGGATTTTATGGCTTATGAATAAAAAAATACAATTTTATGGTTACATTTTTATTCAGCAGCTTTTATGTCTTTCTTGTTCTTTTTTTTTCCATAAATAAAGTTTAAAAAGTAAGAAATAACAAGACAATATTTAATAAAAGTAGGTTGTGGACTTTGCATGATCTCTCTGTTTGGATCCAATTTCCACTTACAGACATGCAGGTTAAGTGAACTGGAAACTCCAAATTGCCAGTAGGTGTGAATGTGAGTGTGAATGTGTTTGGCTCTATGTGCATCATCCCAGCGATAGATTGGCAGCTTGTTGATATGTACCCTTTCATATACCAAATGCATGCTGGGATGTGCTAAGAGCCACCTAAGGAGAGGAGCAAATGAATATATTTTTTTGTGTTTGTAATTATAAAGAATAGTATTAGGGAGGTTTTAATATTGTATGACTTTGGCATCAAGGCGTGTGTAAGTAATAATCCTGCAGAACCTCTCTACATTTAACATTAACTAAATGTTCACACTCTGATATTACTGCGGTCCAGCCTTTCATCAAACTCATCTGCAATGATGTTACACTAATTGGATGTTCTATTATTCATAATATCTGAAGTTTTTCTTGGAACTTGCATTTCATTAAAATACAATAGAGAAAACCGGGTGTTAGCAAAGATGTGTTAATATTTCATCAGATAGACCATCGGTGCATGTCCAATCCACAAGCAGAACAACAAGCAGTTGCAACTGGGATAAAGGCAATTAGCCAGACTTCGATAACAGACGGCCTCTACCCCCTAAAAGCTTTTCACATGTTTCTGGCATCCGCTATTCAGTGTCCCTCAACACCTCATTTCATTGCCATTGAGAGAGGAGAGAGCAGCTGAGAAAGGCGACGTAACATGCCATATCGCTCGTTGTCCACGCCGCGTTGGCAGACGACGCACGTAAACCAGGATTCTTTTAGAACAATTTCAACATCCCGCGTGCTCGTCCCCGATTCCCATTAAGCATTCATGATTCATCTGGATTTTATATTATAATGTTTTGAATTTTTTATGCACCCCCGGGGGGCGGNNNNTTTTCTGATCCGACAGAAAAAAAAAGAAGTATTAATCAAACAGTGGAGCCCAAAGTGGCACTTTCACACACACACACACACACACACACACACACAAGGAGGTTCAGTTTCCGTCATCACCACCTGCCTGTTACATCCATGTTGTTGTTTTTTTCTCTTTTTTTTTTTCCCAGGGTGGTTCATTTTACAGTTCAGGCAAGATGTATCACGTGCACCTTGGAGACACAAACATAAGAAACCTGGTTTATTAGAGGTATCTGTATATCTTCACAGGTATAGTGTAAGTAAGGTAGGAAAATAAAGTACAGGGTGTGTGTGGATGCTGCCCTTTCACTCCCCCCCCTTTCTCCTCCCCTGGCTATTATTTCAGCTATCTTTTTGTTCTTTCTGCAGAAGGGATCATTAAACCGAAATAATTCATTTGCGAGAAAGGTCAAAGCCAGGTCTGTTGGCACTCAGATACCGGAGTTAGGAGTGGTTGCATTGAGAGACAGACGAGAGCAAAGGATGGAGGCATTGATTCGTCTTCTTGTATGTGTGTGTTTTTCTTTTTTTTTTTTTTTTTTTATTGTCGGCTCAGTGATTGAGGTGAGCAACCTCCGCCTTCTGCCCAGCAGTGATGATAATCATCATCTTTAATACCTATTATAGGTGAAGACACTGATCTTCAAGTAAATGTCACATCTCCTGTTTACTGAGGCCACTTTATTGTAATCATGTCATGTGAGGCTGGCGATGAAAGAGGGGCGGAGCTTTGGGGACGGAATGGGAAAAGTAGAAGCTGAGAGAGGCAAAGAGAGGATGTGAGGCCATTGTCTGAGGTTGCACAGGGCGGCATCCTTCCATTTAAACCAGAGGTGGGAAATCTTGTTCCAGAAAGTAAAAGTCCTGCCGTATATTAATTCGACCTGTTCACTTAGGACAGGTAATCCCATTAATGATCTAATCTACATGGAGGAGGAGTTGTGCTCAACAAAATGGGCTGGTTCAGTGAATGGTTGTAACAAATACCTGGCAGGACTTTTACTTTCTGGGACTTGGATTTCCCATCTCTGATTTAAACAGAATTGCACGTCTAGCAAACAGTAAAGCAAAGGTAACCATACGGCGCAGATGCTAAATGTGGGTCATCCTCGACAGGGACACCAAACACAGCAAGAACAGGATTAAGATCCAGAGTTTTATTTAAAAGTTTTGAGAGCGTCTGGAAAACATCTTTCCAGAATTTTTGAAGCTGAGGGCATCATGATGGCTTCATGATTTAATGACATGTCTCAGCCTGAAGATGCTGCATGCATCTCTAAGTGGCTCATCTAAGAAATGTTTCAGAATTTGGCAACTTTTCTTGACATATTTCTACAACATTCAAACATCAGGTTAAACTGAGCTCTGACTTAGCCCAGTGACTCATGCAACATTGACTGGCTCCGTGTGGCTGACCTCACTGCTTGCTAAATGATGCTTTAGTTGAGTTCTATAATGTTGGGGTGGGTGGGCCCCGAATTTATAGTTTTTATTCGCCTGTGTTGAGTCCACAGACTGTCAGTCTTTCTTTTTTCTTATATATATATGTGTCACTGTAGTATGTGGCTGCCTAACCCTGCTGTTTTGTTTTGTTTTTCCTTTTATTTTTTTATGTATTTTTCTGAAAACGCAACCAAAATGATTTGAAATATGAAAAAAAAGAGAGGATGTGGAGGACCATCATCTTTTAAGTGCCAGAAATAGGCACTCTCTGCCCCCCCCCATAAAAAAAAAACAAAAACTCCTTCCCTATTGTCTTTCCTGCTCCAGCCCACGTGTGCTCCCAGCTAACCATATGAAGCCAAATGCACATCCAGTCGCACAATAACAACATCCATTCTTAACAAGATTACTCCAGCAGTCCCAGTTTGGCTGATGGTACGTGTATGGGGGTTCAGACGCGGGGATAAGCTGCCTGCAGACGCCCGCAGCATTTTACATACGATGGGCTCTATCCATAGGAGAGGAGCTGCCTGGGGACCAGAGCCAAACATGGAGCCCACAAGAGCACACTGGCAAAGAGTGCAAGCATCTTTAGCAGTGGATGCCACAGCTTATGCCCACAACTACTATGTCAGAGGCAAGGGCCAATTAGCAGGTTTCAGATAATCATAATCTTTTGATTTGAATAATCAGATTTGAATAATTGTAACCTCATTTACTGCTTCTGATGCTCGGCCAGTGTTTTGGCTGGAAAACACAGTACAAATTTACAAGTAAGCAAAATGTCCAACATCAGGCACTTTAATGCGATCTTAATTTAGTCATCTGTCTTTGCCTGTTTAAAATATGATTATGCACGGGTTGGTGTTTTGTCTGAGAAATCAACAATCATTTAAATGTCAGCAACGACAAAGGCCAAGTAGCTTAAGCTTGTGTAATTGCAAAGTGCTTAAAAAAAAAAAAAAAAGAAGATAATCCAAACAAAGCAGAATCCTCCATTTTGAAGGAAACAAGGCTAATTTAGCCAAAGCAACTCATGAGCCAAGCATTTGAGGTGAACCGCTTTAATTCCTATAAATTAGTTAGAGCAAAGTTCAAGGCAGAGAGCCAGATGATTTAGCCTGCTAAGCGCTCCACCTCCACACAGTCAGCCCAGGCCAAGCCCAGTGAGCCAGGGAATGAGGGAGACAAGAGGAGATGAGAGGAGAGGGAGGGATAGCGGTTAAAAAAGGGACTGGGGAGGGAGGTGGGTGGACTTAATGAGAGGAGGGGGCTTTTCTGGATTTTAAATGTGAGAGTTTAACACTGTCAGCTGACAAACTGTGACATGGGAGAGAGCTAATCATGGCAGCGTAGTCCAAGGTGAAACCATAAAGGGCCATTTGCTATGAATTAGCACTGATGTAGAAGCTCAGAAAAGTGGCCCCCGTGTGAGCTACTCACTGTACAACATGGATTTAATCACGCTGAGCCACAGATGTGAGTGATAGCAGCAAGCTTGTTATTTTGCTCAGGGACTCTGAAGCTGTGTGAATGGATGTGCTTTCCTGTTAAATTATTATTGCAGCTGATGCATGTACACAAGAGAGCTTCCAGGGATCGTGGACGAGGCGCGTTATGTACCTCCTTACGATACACTGAACTGAAACATGATTTCAGCTCCCTTATGACAACACACAGGAAGAATATACAGTATGTAATATAAAGCATGTGCTCAGCAGTGCACTAAGTGAATATGAGAGTAAGGACAGAACACTGTGTGCTACGTATGCTCTGTCTGTGCACGTGGGTGTGATTGGAAACACATAAAGGGGGACACAGAATGAGTGACATTTACAAAAAAATGACACATCTGCCAATGCTAAAATGCAAGAGTGCACTACAGTGCCTCTATTAAATGATCACTGACAGACTGGTAAAAACAAAATCACTTGGCAATAACATTTAAGTTACAAGCAATGCCATTATGTTTCCTGGAAAAGCAATAATGCCAGTGAGGATGAGGTCACCTGTATGTTTGAAATACCAGCGTTTCCAGTCTGCAATTTCTGCTAAAACCGATATAAAGCAGTTTAGAGAGAAATGATTCATAAATATGGTTGTGCTGACATTCCACCAAATGTTTGCAAAGATACTCCAGCTATAAAGCTTCATGGACAGACTGTTTACTGTTGCACACATAACCCTCATGTCTAAATATACTCTGTCCAAGCCAGTGTTGCCCCATCTCATTTTGGTGTATAACCCTCCCAAATGGACTACTGTAAGACACACACATGCACATACACATACGCAGCTTGTTAATGGGAACCTGGACGGCAACACAAAGCCATAGACAACCTGTCAAGCTCTTTGAGGGCAGCACTAATGTGATCCCACAGCTCTATCAGAGCCACCGCTGGGCCCAGTGTTTTATTACTGACCGGGAGGGACAGACAGAGAGAGAGATTGGAAAGGAACGGGGAGACTGTCACCATGGCCCATTGATATAATGGTTCAGCCGGCATTAGTGATATACTGTACAGGTGAGCCTCTGGGAAAGAGAGAAGAGCCGTCACAATGCAGGGAAAGGCCGAAGGAAGCTGAGGACAGACGGTTGTTTGTATGTTGTTGTTGTTTTTTGTTTTTTTTTCTAAATTGCACAAGAGGAGGGAATGGAGATCTAAAGGCTGAGAGACAGAGAAGCTGCTGCTAGACTGCAGCTCAATATGGATCTTTGTGTTGCTGCCTGAAGAGAGATTACAGAGCTGTATTCCAGGAGATGTTGTGGGTGTGAGAAACCAAATGGAATTAAATGAAGTCCAACAAACATTGATGGGCTTCCCTTCCTGGATTTAATGACAGCTTGTGATTCAACCCTCTCACTATGGCACTAGAACCTGTGTCTAATTTGGGCTATATTTTAGAGTGTATTATTTCCGAGCCAATGCATATAATTTAAGTGTCGTAATGGCTATCAATCATCAGCAATAATTCAGCTAATATTCTCGTTAACTCCTACTCCCCGTCCATCAATCAAAGGCAAAGTCGAATAGATGCTAAATTTGTTGATGGCTGTTGTTCACTGGAGTAAATGCAGATTAAGGGGATATTTGCTAATCAGGGCCCACATCTGCACAAGTGAGGAGAGGGATCAACCTTTGATCTGTGTGAAACCAGCAACAGCATGGCCTCTGGCAGGACGGGGGAGTCGCAGGCTGCCTCGACAGCCGTATTCAGGACTTGATCCGGCCTTCGCTTTGCCACAGCCAAACACTTGAAGAAATTTTAACAATGTCATTTTGCCAAGACCCATCAGCCCTGGAGGCAAGCTTACTCAGGCTCAAGAGTCACTCTCTCCATAATCACCCCGTCAGAGAGAGAAAGACGGGGACGGAGGTGGAGGTGGGGGACAGAGACAGAGAGAGGCAATCCAGCCGAGCAGAAGTAGCTCGCATCAGTATTTATAGACTGATGTCCCACATCTTGTACTAGCAGCCCAAAGTGCAGAAAGCTACAAAAGCAAGAAAAAAAGGTTGAATTGAATTCTTAAACTAACCGATAAAGATTGTGAGTGCAGGTACAGATTGTGGTGGCACACAGAAAAATAAAACACAAAACAGATCCCGACTAAAATGTGGTAAACGATGGAATCCCTTTTCAGTGTACGAGGAAAAATCCTTAAACCTATTCACTTAATAAATACTGAGGCAATGAGTTGAAGTAAAAGCTGTGATCTCTTATCAGTTTCCGCGGAGTGTTTCTTTGAAGGGGAAAACAAGAAAGACGAATAGAACCATTTCATTGCTAGAAAGGCTCCTCAATTTTGAGGGGAGCACAGCAAACATTACTAATAACTGCAGAATATCACCTCTGCTCCCAGGAAAACACCCTGTGGACTTACATTACACTACCAATCTGATACTATTGTGGCCCTACTTGTTGGGTATCCTGTCAAACAGCTTGTTTGGAAGAATGTAGCTAGTGTTTCCTTCCCCCAGAACTGCATACAGACAGAGCTATTTCTTCTTATGGACATATCCATTCTCTTTGCTGAATCAATAATCAAAGCCTTTTTTCTTCTTGTATCCCTGTCAGTCCTTGCAATCTTGTAGTTGAGCCTGAATTGATGAATATTAATGGTTGATTATCAATTCTCTTTGTGCAAAAACACACACAATGCTGTGGCGGATGAAAGTGTTGGACAATGGGATGAGGGGGATCAGTCAATTTATTACATCTGCATTACAATTCAGCAGCCCGGGATCCATCATTATCAATCCTCGCACACCATACGCTAAATGATCAGGGGGGAAGTAAAGAAGTGTAAAAAAGTTACATCTGAGGCTGTGAGATATTCTAACACAAACTGCTATCAATCTGCCTCACACTACAAAGAAAACAAAGTCCAATTTTTCTTTGGTGCTAACACAGCAATTTGTTCTCCGTTTGTCTTTTGTTCTTAAGCAATGTTTTGCCTTTAATAGTCTGAAGCAAATGAGTTGCTTCTTTGTATGTTTGAATAATTGAAATTGCTTTGATTGAATAGCGGAAAAGGCATGAAAATACTGTCACGGAAAAAATATTAGACCATCAAAAGTCATCAAAAACAATGGTTATGCAACCAAGTACTAATTCATCATGTGATTAAAACAGACAGAAAAGAAAACATGGAATGAATAAAAGCACTGTTTTTGTCGATACAATGTCATAGATATCAATGTAAGAACTTATGGTTTTTAGTTATTACCAAGAAAACCATGAGAAATGGATAGATCTCAGCTCTGAAATTAAACTCTTATGAGCTACTTTTGTTGTTATCATTATATTTGTCCAAAAAAAATATACCTTTAGTTGTAGTAGACTTTAAAATGAACAAGAAATTAAAGAAAACATAGGGTGATCTAATAATTTTTTCCCCCGACTGTATTGTTAGTGTATTTTAGTATATTTTTGCATGTGTTGTGGATATTTTATTGCATTTTTAATATATTTTAGTGTATTGTTGCCTAACTTTGGGATATTTTATTGCATATTTTGTGGGTTGTTTTTTTTTTTAAGTATTTTAAGTGTATTTTAGAGTTGATTTGCATATGTTATAAATCTTTTATCGCATTTTTTGTGTTTTTAGTGTACAGTCACCAAAAAAATTATTAGACCATCAAAAGTCATCAAAAACAATGGTTATGCAATCAAGTACTAACTCCTGTTTGTATCATGTGACTAAA
>JAPTGZ010000018.1:8009799-8021634 GCA_029814645.1 Fowleria isostigma
TTTAATTGTCACAACTTACCCTATCAATTGATATAAGAATCAATATCCTAGGACAAAAGACAATTTTTGACTTGAACCCCCTACATAGAGGCATTGGCTGTAAACATTATGTGTACACAATATATATAATACATAATAAATACAGCAATTCAAAATAATACAAGAGAAGCACTTACACTTTTTATAATATGTTATTTGGATATTTGGATACTTATTTGGTATTAATTTAGTCTTGCATAGTAGCTCCCAATTATGCATAACATTTGCAGCTGAATAACGTCCAAGCAGTGCCTTGTTTTAAGTTTGCATAAACACTGCATCCATGGGGGCTGTCATTGTTTCACATGCTATGTGACATCAGAGTGCAGAACTGGGACTACATGTCACATCTCAGTCCATTCTCTCTCTCTCTCTCTCTCTCTCTTTCTACTTACCTCTGTGACTCAGCCTCTGTTCAGTTTTCCCTCCAGTCTTCACCTTTCACCTAGATCCTTCCCTTCAGCCACTCCCACTCATCAGTCTCATTCCTGACAGCTCTCAAGCACTCCGGTCTCCCATCAGTTATTAACTCAATACTTAAGTCATCCTAATTCTGTTTCTCATTGCCAGATTGTTCCTCTGCATTGCATGAATATCCAGCGTATTATTTTGCCTGTTTCGCTGTGTTCTGACCTGTTTTACCTGCCCAAACCCCAGAACCTGACTTGCATTTTACCCTGGACTACACCTTTTCACCTGCCCCACTGGATATCAACCTACTAGTGATGGGTAGATGAGGCGTCATGAAGCGTTTTGACACAATCCCAAACTGTATTGATACTGTGACGATACTGTATCACTGACAGACACCTGCTGGACCTTAAAAATCCCTACAGGCAACCTAGTTGACAGATTCAACTAACACTGATTTGATGACCTAGTATATACAATAATATAATTTAAATTATTGTATTATTTCACATCTTCATTTAAATTTAAAATATCGTTAATATTTTTAGATAGTCAAATAATGTGAATATGTATCATGTGAAAATCTAAGTGAACGTGTTGTGAATGAGGATGCTTGTGGACTGGGATTTTTTTTATTTTTTATTTTTTTTTACAAATTTTTTATTAAAAAAAATATGTTTTTCAAACGTTTTGAAATGGAGTCTCTTACGCTTTTTTGATACAATTTCTCCAGCTGTATAAAACACCCGCTCACATGGCACAAATGAGGCTGGAGAGCAGAGAAATAGTAGGGAAAGCCAGAAGAGGTTTGAGTAGATTGCCTTTTGGTTGTCTCAGTATCTCATAGAATTCTGGGACCTGGCAATATTGCCTTTTGCCAGGTATCTGGTATCTATAACCTCCTGGATGCATCAGCCGTGGCACTGGTGGTCTGCCTACCTACTTCCATGTCGAGATGTTGCCAAAGATTATCTAAAAAAACCAACAAATTGGCATTTCAATACATGATTTCCAAACAAATAATGCTGAATAACATGCCTGAAGTGGGTGCAGACAGCTGTTGTGAAGACGGTCCTGGCTAGGGCTCATTTGTGCATCCGATTACAGATGCACAGTCTACTGATGGCCTCATTGCACTTGGAGGAACTGCGGAACCCGAGTGATTTAAATCTGGGGTCTAGAAGTGTTGCTAGGGTCAACACACCGAATGACTCCAGATTGGAAGCAGTGTCTGTGACTTGATGCTTCAGGTGTTCATGTAGGTGTATGGCTGCATGTGTGTGCAAGGTTAAAGCATCACGCTCTAGTGCAAGATAGAGCATTTTCATTATTGGGATAACCTTTGACCCTGACACTCACCTCTCTTCAGACTCCTCCACTGTAGCTTGATGGAAAGCACCAAGTACAAGAAGTGTTTCTCCTATGATGGTATACTCATCAGCTGTAAGTGGAGTTAAATCTGTTTTTAGAGAGGCTAAAGATACCTCATTGATAAGTTTCAGGGTTGGTCGTCCCATCTGTTGCTGCACTTGATCAAGCTTCTCCTTGGCTGTAGTGCTTGATCTGAAGTATGTAACAATGTGCCTAGCTTTGTGTCTGATGGATGTACGTGTGGGGATCTGTTCACATGATTTCTCTAACTAATAAATTCAGACTATGTGCAATGCAAATTGAGTGCCGAATTCAAAGCTGTCTAGTGGATGCAATCATGTTTGGTGTTGCGTCGATCACAAGACACTTTACTTTATTGGTTCTGGCCCAGTCTTCCATCATGCCCCTTTTGACTTGGGCCAAATTGTCAGCAGTGTGACTTTGTGGAAAGTATTGCACTCCCAACACAGATGTACACAACTGCAAATTCTCATTAAATTAGTGACAGGTAAGAGCCAAGTAAGCCTCCATGTTCACAGATGTCCACATGTCAGCTGTTATACTCACTGCCACAGCTTGCTGTACTTCCATTTTCATTTGTTCCCATTCCTCCTCATACTTTTTGGCCACCATTTGTTTGATGGTCTGAAAATTACACCAAGTCAAGCCAAAAGCAAATCAATATATTTAAATTTAAAGATTAAATAAACTGGATATATCAGCTATACTTTAGATAATTTCCACACAAACCTTTCTGGTTGGCAAAACATATGAGGGCTCAAGGACCTGAACCAGTTTCCTGAACCCTTCACCCTCCACAATGCTAAGGGGCTGGCAGTCTCATCCAGCATCTGCTTCCTGGAAGCTTGATAGTCTAAAATGAAGTAAAGAATAAATTTATAGAAATGAATTATCAATAAAGCAACTGTGAGTAAGTGGTAGAATGGCTGTATACCTGAGTTTATGCTGGGTGTATCTGGGACTTCATTCTCATGCCTGGCCCTGTAATGCTTCAGCATTGAGGAGGTGCTTTTGTTTAAATAGGACAGTTCTGTCGAACAAATGCAATATTTAACCTGCAGAAAATAATATCAAATAGTAAACTAAGAGTCACTTTGAAATGAATTTGAATTCTGATAGCTCAAGTGGAAACTCTGAGAGGAACAAGATGAAACAACAAGGAAATTAAAACAAACACCTTATTTTCTGATATGAGATCAAAATGTTCCCACATGGCAGAAGCCTTTCTTTTGACTTGAGGCTGCTCCATAATTCTTGATGAATTTGACGATGAACCGCAAAACATCAGAGATTCTTTTGGCAGATGCATCCCGTTGACAGATGTGCTTCCTTATAAACACAGTTTGGCGCATCAGTTTCAGTTCAAAACATTTCCTGTATCGGTCATGTGACTTTCTTAAAGCAATACATGCACCAACACGGGGTTTTGCTCTGTGAGCTCGACACATGCGCCGACTCATCGGTGTTGCCAGACCCATCACTGCAACATACCTTCAGCTCGGGACCATGCCATCTCATCTACTTACCTGGATACCAACCTGCCTTCCATCCTCAATCAAGCCCTTTGTCTCCGTGTCTTCATATCCCATTGGATTTACTAGCTCCTGGCCCCCCTCACCTGTCCCCAACTCAGTCACTCACCCGATTCCTCCTGGACCACCGACCCATTTAGGTCCAGAATCCGCTGAGGTTTTTCTATCCTGTCTTGGTGAACTTAGAGGTACCTCCTTTAAATCTCAGAGAGACAAACTCTGTGACTTGATTGCCTTTGTTTGTGGATTAATAAAAACTGTTAAAACTGTCATACTGCTTGACCTACTGCTTTTGGGTCCTAACACCACCTGTAATACTACATTGATGTAGTGTGAGTTCACAGGTGGGAAGTCAAAGGTTTGGCTGCCATTCCAGTGCATTTTCACTGGTAGAAGGTTGATGAAACAGTTTGCCTGGAATGCAACATTAGTTTGTGGGGCTGCAATGGATGGAGAGGAAGTATGCATATTATTTTTAACGCATGATTTTAGAATAATTCTGATTAAATGCTTCACTGGTAAAGTTAAACTGACAACTATATGGCCAAACAAGAGCTTAAATATATTATTATATCAATGATTAAACATAAATAATAACATTAGCATTATAAAGTAGCCACTCCACCTGGATTGCAGTGATGTAATGTCTCAATTTCAGTCTTGAAGGCATTTTTCCCAGAAAAGAGACAACATTAATCTGCTCAGAACTGCATAAAGAAATTGATTGTTAGACAGCTCTGGATAGATCTTGGGGAAAAAAAGGTAAAAAAAAAAAATCAGAGAGTTTGCTCTCTCTGAAAGGTTTGTCAGTGGTGTTAAAGTTGCAGGCTAATTGTAATAGCAGTCTTTCCACACTGAAATAAAATGCACACTTATGCTTTTATCTGCACAAATTGCAAAGCAAAATTAAAGTTGGAAAATCTTTTTTTTTTAATGAAAGTCCAGTCACCATTGACTATGTGCTAATGACAACAAATATATACACATGATAGTTCATGGGCGGCTGTGGCTCAGTTGGTAGAGCGGGACGTCCAATGATCAAAAGGTCGGCGGTTCGAATCCCGGCTCCAACTGTCCATATGCTTGGGCAAGACACTGAACCCTAAATTGCTCCCAGTGAGGCCTGGCAGCGCCTTGCATGGCAGCAGCCGCCCACTGGTGTATGAATGTGTGCGTGAATGGGTGAATGTGAGGCTTGTGTTGTAAAGCGCTTTGGGCACCATTAACGTGCAGAAAAAGCGCTATATAAGTACTTACCATTTACCATGATAGTGATAAATTTTTATTTATGGAAAGATTTACACAATGACAAACATTGAATGCACACATCAGTACAATAACAGTAGTAGAACAGTTGCTTTAATATACAGTATGGAAGCAAATGGCTGCAAAAAACCCTACATTCCTGCTGTGCAACAACTGCTATTTACATTTTCACACATACAATGTCCTTGTTGTGCTATTTTTGTGCTCTGGGTTTATTTTTTGCCGTAGCAGCTTGTGTGCCTGAAAGGTGAAATGTACTTTAACATTTTAAATGTATGTATTTATTTGCAATTTCCTTAATGCAAGTCACCTACTGTTGTTTGGGTTTACATACTACCAATCTTTATGTCCTGGGGGGGTTTTCTTCAGAGATGTAGTGCTGCGTAGGCAACAGAGCACTGACATACACACATTTGATTTATGTTGGCCTACTCTGTAGTCCTTCTCGAAAGAGTCATGAAAAGTTGCACAAGGAAGAGCAAGATAGAAAGAAGGAAAAGACAGATTGTGAGTCAAGGTGAAGGATGAGAGAAGTGAAAGAGAAATATACCAAAACAAAAAGTGAGACAAGAAAAAGAGAGAACGGATACACAAACTGACAGACTTCCACTAGTAGACACTAAAATTGAAGCCAGAGCAAGAATGTTGATTCTTCTGTGTAACAGTTCTCCCATATATACAGTAATTTTGTGGTATGGAAAGGAAAAATCCCAGTAGAAAATAGCACTGACCTGCCCAGCCTCCTTTTATAAGTCCTTCTGAAAGGGTCAAAACACACAAAAGAAACACTACAATGGAGGAAATTGTTGAGTACATGTTGCATAGATCATCCAAAGCAACCATGACATTGTCTGCCGTTGACTGTGTCACACATAATTTTCCAATGTTTTGTGCCTTACAAACAGAATAACTGTCACCTCTATTGCATTAGGTTAGAGGCATGAATTTCAAGCCACTTTTAGACAAGGACCCCAAAAAAAAGACAAGATGTTGATCCCACCTTTGTTCCACCATTGACCAATTTCCAGAAACAAGACAAAGGAGTAATAGAGGTGAGGCAGGCTGGACTCTTATGCAGCAGCCCAGTGTTCCGGAATCAAAGGGGCGGTGACCAGCGCTCATTTATAACCCATAAAGACCCACCACTACTTTTGTGTTGGTTCCCAAATTAAATTTCACTATATCTAACCTTTTTTGACCCATAAAAAACCAAAAATCCACTATCTACCAAAATTATCTACTGATATAAACTGTTCAATCTCTGTTGACCCACTAATACATGTAAATAATTGACGTAAAATGCAGTTTTTCATCTTTTTATGGTTACCAGATATGACCCATTTGGATGCTCAGAGGCTCCATTGTTATCATGGAAACACTGTCATTTTCTATAACATTGATTCACCAGTAAAACCCATGGAGTTGAATCAATGACAGTGGACTTGGTTTATGTTGTTAATAATAGATTTTGCTGAAAAAGTCACGTTTTCTTAAAATTTGTCTGTTTTTGATCGGATAACTCTCAACTTTAAACTTTATGAACATCTACATGATTAGTAAATTAAATCTTGGAAAATACTTGATTTTCATTGGAAAAAATACAGAAGATAATATTACAACAAATGGTGATAAACCACTTATGGATGGTTAAATTTATCAAATGAATTTATGAAGTGACAACTGTCACAATGAATCCTTATGGGTCAAATCCATAAGAGAGAGTGGGCAGGGCACATATGGAAGCACTGGCCTGCCATGGCCAGTTTTCGCAGGCTTCCATGCCCAGCTTCGTGCCTGTCTTTCCTGCATTGGGGGTCACCATCATCAAAACGCCACACCTTGGTTGAAGAACGAGAGGTGTTCCTTTTACACAGCATTCCAGAATTATGAAGTACCTTTATCTAAGCTCTGTTACTACCTCCTGAAGCATTACAAAGCCAAGACAAAGGTGGGACCAAATCATCTCACCATTGTGTTTACACAGACGTTGTAGTGAAAACAAGACAAAAAATTCTTGTGACAGGAGTGCTGTGTAAAAGGAGCTTCAGAGACAAATATATCAACACCTCTACACAGTAAAAAAAAATTTAAAAATCATGGGTTTTGTACCAATTGATCATTGAAAAAGACATCAGGGTCATGACAGAAACTAATGCAACCAGTAACATGAGGATTAAATCTGACTTGTTTTATAAAATAAATTATGGACTCATGGGGTTGGACATATTCTATGTTGAAGTGTCTACAGAGTAACATGAGGTGCGTTTTTTGTTGTAATATTTTTAATCATCCAAGCTCCTCTCACTTTACCTGAATAACCTGTATCTGACTACATTAAGATTCTCCTGCACTCTAAACCTCAACTCAAAGTGAAACGCCAGGTGTTGCACAGATAGCGTGGTTTGTCATCTGCTATGTTCAGTTGGTGTGTAGGCTGCTATATCATAGGAAAAGTCCCACAGTTTCCACTGCAGGCGCTTGTGTCACGCTCATCACGTTTGACAGCTGTTCAAACTTCACCGCATCTGCTTATTTGGAGGAAAAGTCTGCTGCTATCATTAGCACATTCACAACATTGCCATATTGCCCCTTTCTGCATCTGTTCTCAGAAGTAAACTGTAACTGATGGTATTATCTAAAGCCGTGATTCAATAATCTTGCTAATCCTTTGGGACTTCTTAGAAGTGGATGTTGTAGGACTGAACACTTGCTGTGCTCTTGGAAAAGTAAGGAGCCTTAGAGTCAAGAGTTGAAATTATGGTGTGCAGGATAAAACTATTTTTGGGATTAGGAATATTTCATTTGGAAAATTAATGAACAGAAATAGGAAACCTTTGTGCTTGCATATACAGTGGAGTGAACTGAGTGCGGGGATGAAATAGATATGTTTTGTTCAAAAACTTCAGATAATTCTTTTCAGAAACAAACAGCAACATTGCAGCGTGACAGCGATTAAATTGCTTGTTTAGGGGATGCACTGGAATGGAAGGTTCTATTGTATTTGGAGTGGGGCTATGTTTAGACTGGAGGAACACTGAGGTCATAAGAGGCTTTGGGGTGATAGGAAAAAAAACATACCACCTCCTACCCTCCATCCCTTATTCCTTCACACTTTCCTGCAAACCCTGCCATTTCAGAGATTTATAAATAGTATTAAGCCTGTCCTTGGCTCTCTTGTCGTTATGGGCCGCTCAGTTTGAGTGGCGGTTGTCACAGACAATTTCTATCATACTTTTATAGAAAAGGCTGTTCACTGAGGAATAGAAAATTCTCTTTGAGGAAGTAAAGTCTTCGTTGGGAGAAAATTGGGAACAACAAATGCTAATCTATTTTGGTAAGTAATTGTAAAAGGCATACACTTTCCAATACCGCCAAAGGTCTTCGAAGTATTCAGGCAAACACTTTGACTTCAAGTAGCAGACGAGTATGTTTGTTAACCCGCAGCCATTCTAACCTAGTTTATATTCCTTTACTTCTTGTGATTTATGCATTTGGAGATGGCTAATCCCACAAGGACAGAACAAAAAGTTTTCTATACCAGACACAGGAACACATTGTATACATAATGTACATCAGCTGCAGGTATACATATATATAGTAAATGCAATAGCTGCAAGACAGTTGAAATCCCTATTACATTTCACCTCTGATTCTGCTGTGTATTTACCAGAAATGAGTGGGATAACGTCTGGCTGAGGCATCAATAAAACATTGGTACTGGACACAACATATGCCTAATTGCAATGGAGGTAAAAACAAATCCTAAACAAAGCTCTAATGTATATTTTAGTGCTCGACTGGAAGGGTTCAGGCAGAGACTCAATGCACAGTCTGACAGACATCAGGGAATAGCAGCAAAAAAAATGGCAAATCCCTTTTAGACTATGAACTGGGAGAAATAAATGATGTAATTGGCAGAAAATGTCTTGGGTCTGAAGCCATGTGTTTTGCACAAGTCTCCATTCGTCCTGACAGAGGAGTAAAATTTATACACATACTGCAATAACTAAGAAATAGCCCTGACTCTGGGAAGGTTGCATGGAGCTCTGCGTGTTCATGTATCATTGCCCTGAGGTCCATGAGACACCCTGAGATCTAGCATAAACTAAAGACACCTACTCTGCTTGTTCACTTTTCAACTCCTTTTGCCTCCTAGAATAGAAAATATGCACTTTATTTCACTGCTTACATTATTCAACATCTTTTGCTATATGCCACAGTACTTTTAAAAGGTGACATGAGATATTTCAGCAGGATGCATCTCTTTCTTTGTAATTGCCTCCAATGAGGCTGAAGCATAGCGCGTTGCTTCTGGCTGTTTTGAGGAAGATTTAGGTATACTCAGGACTAAAAACGATCCAACTCTTGATGCAATCCCTGCAGAAAAGCACTCATCTTATTGTCATTATTTTTCTTTTTTGTCAAATTGTATAGACTGTACCACTGTATAAAAGTAGGGCCTTTTTTGGATCACAAACAAGAAGAAGAGAGGAAATGTCAGTTGATTCATTGATAGAGACTATCAGAGGAAAAATGCATGGATTGTCAGTGAGAATAAATGCCATTTTCTCTCTCCTTTGAAACAGTAAATGTCTTAATTGTATTAAGTTTAGGTTTATAAAGTGTGCCTTGTGTTGTTGCTACGTGATATGAAACCTATAACCTACAGTTCTGACTAACATGGGTTTACAGTAGATGGAAGAAGATGGGCTATTACTTAAGCTTCATTCTTTCTAATGAAATTAAGCCCAAACTTTGTATTGTAAGAAGGAACATGTCAGTATGTATATTATCTTGAAGTTTCGAATGGTTATTAGGGGTGTAACAGTGCACTTGTTTGTATCAAATTGTTTCATTTTGGGGCCTTCAATACAATACGGAGGTGTACTGAGCAAATATATAAAGCCTATGTAAAGAATGCAAACACTCACCTTAAGTTTCCACATGAACTTTGAAGCAGAACACACACAGTATGAGCAGGGTGACCACAAATGGAACCTATGTGCAATATTTGATGTCCTAGACGGACATCTAAAGGGTGCACGCACCATACACATGCTGAACATGAACCAGCATGACAGCCCAGAGCTAGCCTGGCCAGTCATCCCGTTTCTTTATTGTGTTCAGTACTGACAAAATGGTCTGAAATCATGGGGCATGATGGTAGGACTAACAGGGACTGAGTAAACCAATCACAGATAAGACAGACGTGATGCTTTTGTCAGATAAATTTAAGAATACAGGGTGTAATCTGTATTTCAATCTTTTGTTCATTCATTTTCTGAACCCGCTTTATCCTCACTAGGGTCACGGGGGTCGCATGGAGCCTATCCCAGCTACTTAAGGGCAAAGGCGGGGTACACCCTGGACATTTTGCCAGTTCATCGCAGGGCTGGTATTGCAATCATTTTTTTAAATCAAGTACATAAACAACTGACAACAGTTGTAAAGAGATTTGAGGAATTGGAACTGACTTTGACTCGTGACAAAAAGAAGTCAGTGTGTATAACACATTGTGAAACACTCACCCCCAAGACTTGTGATTGGTCCGGTATAAAATAGATTGGGCATAATCAACAGTGAATGGAGCAGTTCCAGGATGGCTGGCCAAGCTAATTCAGAGCAGTCTCACAGGTACAAAGCCAGAGTTGGAAGACCCTCTGTCTTCTCTTAGGTCTCCGATTTGGGAGCATTTCAGATTCCCTGTCAGTCATGTCAATGGAGAGAGAGAGACAAGTCAACAAAACAAGAGTGGTGTACTGGTATTGCTTCATGCAAGATTAGTGCAAACATTTCACCTTATTACCCCCAATCTCAGGGTGCAACAGTTGCAGAAACCACAGCATTAAAGGCTGTCACATCATGACTGATCTACTGTCAGGGATGTTGCAGTTGTTGCACCGTGTGTGCAAATGTGCAAATGTGCACAACCTCCTCCGGAGCTCGGAGATGTAGTGGAACCAAACAGAGCAATGGTACTAGTTCTGCAACTCTCAAGCACATTCAGTGACACATGAGATTATTTTAAGACATACATAAATCACATGTGTCAGACCTGCCAGAAATACATGAATAGTTGGAAGCTATTTTGAACGACATTTCAATAGATTATGTAAGAGATGCAAAAAATTTCAGTTCTATATGTATTTTTTAGCCTCTAATGAGTGTACTAGAGTGACAGGTGTACAGTATATGACAGCTTGCTTACCTGCCAAATCAGAATTTTGAACAGCTTAACCATTAAAGACCCAGTACTACTATACTATACTTTTATATATATTTAACTTTTCTTAAGTGTTTATCATCATTTACTCCAATATTAGCCACTGCATTTTATGTTTTGTCAGTGAACATTAAGTATTTTCCTATATTTAATACACTGATAATGTAGATGTTCATTAAAGCTCAGATTAAAGTTGATGGCTATTCTATCAAAAACAGAGAAAACTGAAGAAAAAGTGACTTTTTTACCAAAACCTATCATTAACTGAACATAAATCAAGTGTCCCCATCCACTGTCATTGATCACCCTTCTTTGGTTTTACCGGTGAATCAATGTCGTAGAAGATTACAGTGTTTCTAGGGTAACTATGGAGCATCTGAACATCCAAAAGGGTCATATCTTATGACCATGAAAAGATGACAAACTGCATTTTACACCAATTATTAGTGGATCAACAGCAATTAAACATCATAGATCAGCAGATGGTTTTGGTCATTGGTGGCTGTTTGGGCTTTTATGGGTTAAACTGTAGCTGTGGTTAATATGTTACACTGAAAAGACCGCAAAATGTCTTTGTTACGCAAACGCTTGTGGGAGTTCATTGTTTCATCATTAAGCCAGTTAGCGTTACAGTGCTACATTACCCAAGACCACTTGTAGATCTCTCTCTGACCACTTGGATTTAAAAATGAGCATGGGCCATTTACAGTAAAAAAAACCCAAAAACATACCAACGCGACTCGAAAGATCCCGAACTGGGGAGACACAGAGATCCGCGAACTGTTGTCACTCTGGGCCAAGGACTCTATCCATGCTAACATTTGCGGAACAGTGAAAGGTAGGTTGACTCTGGAGAGATTAGTAACAAGGTATGCTCAGGATATTTCCAACACACAAATAATAGAATAGAATAGAATAGAATAGAATAGAATAGAATAGAATAGAATAGAATAGAATAGAATAGAATAGAAT
>JAPTGZ010000018.1:8062337-8081645 GCA_029814645.1 Fowleria isostigma
ATCATTTTTTTTAACACCCACAAATAAAAAAAAAAAAAAAAAAGACAAAAAAAAAAGCTAGATTTTTTTATGTTATACTAGTGCGTTGCCCTGTGGGGAACCATGAGTCATATTAATACCTATATGTATGAACTGAAGTTTGTAAATGTGTCATTCCTGTTTTGTAACTTAATTTCCCGTCATGCAGCATGGTACTGCACTGTCTATCAACCGTCATGGGCAACACAACACAAGGTTATTGTATTCCAAAAAATATATATATCTCCAAAAATATTCTTCCAGTCAACTTGTGAGATATTTAATGTGGAGGTGGGACTATTCCTCAACTGTAGATACCAAATTGGCCAGTTGAAAAAGTCTCAATTTCTCAGAACTGTGCAGATACACACACACAGAGACGCTCTAAGAACTTCCAGTTTTATGATAAAGATTTTTCACTTATTTCACTTCTGAGTCCAGAAATACAATTTATTATGAGAAGGAACATGTAACCAGTGTGGGTGACTTTGATCAACATCTATATTCATCAATATTACTTATGTACAGACATACTGAGAACTTTAGAAATTCTTGAGTGGCAAAAGACATATAAACAGACCAATGATTTGTCTGAGGACTTGTAGGGTTTCTCATTTATTTTACGGTATAGGGACTAAATCTATTTTAAAGCAGGTGGTACTAGAGGTTCTCAGCTCAAGACACAAAACATAAATTTGGCGTCTTATTGGCATCCGCAATAAAACACCATAAACATGAACACAACATCTAAATTCTTTACTCAGTTGAGGCAATGTTTGATCGGTAAAGTATAACTTATCTTATCTTATCTTATCTTATCTTATCTTATCTTATCTTATCTTATCTTATGTCCAGGCAAGGTAGAGGAATCAGAGAAACAGACCATTGTAAAAAAAAAAAAGCATTAGTCTTTGATACTTAGAAAATTACTTCACATATTTTTAGATCCTGACCTCCATTTTGTTTGTCGAGTTATGACATGTTACAAGATTGGGTAATTTTTCTCAACATGCCAGTAACATACTACATATGGATATACATAGTATGAGTGTTGAGGTGTTTCTGTGCAAGATGTAATGGTATTTGGTGGCTGAAGTGTTTCATTTCATTGAAATGTTGATTGTATAAAGAGTCAGGGAGGTCAAGTCTCTCTTTGTATGTCCTTCTCTGTATTTGAACTCTTTCTGGAGAATTCTCTCTACTTGTGGTGTTTGTTACTGAGATTAAAACTGTCTTTTTTGGAGTATGTGTCATCCTTATCTGTACGTCTTATTATATTTCTTTGAAGTACAGAAATGTACACGTTAAAAGCTCTTAAATACTGAAACAACACCACAGTGCTCAAAAGGCCGCCTTAACAAGCAATGCTGCAGTGTTAACTATTAATATCTATGTAATCCATTGTGCGTCATTGACATGGGATTTGTTTTTCATCTGTGCTCCACAACGTCATTGTCATTTTTTTTATTGTTTAACCCATAAATAAACAGTGCTACTTTTGTGGCAGTTCCCGAATTTTTTTTTTTTCCTCTATTTTTAACCTTTTTTAAGTGATTTATTACCATTTATTATAATATGCTCAGTATTTTGCATCCTTAAGTAAAAATCTGGTATTTTACTACATTTAATATACTGATCACGATAAATGCCTATAAAATCTCAAATTAAAGTTGGGGGTTATTATAACAAAAGCAAAGAAAATGGAGGGACTTTCAGTAAAATCGATCATTAACTGAACATAAAAACAAGCGTCTCCATCCACTGTCATTGATTCAACTCAATGTGTTTTACTGGTGAACCAATGTTGTAGAAGATGACGGTGTTTCCACATTCACTATGTCCAAATGAGTTATATCTGATGACCATGAAAAGGTAACAACCCGCATTTTACACCAATTATTTAGATGTGTCTATAAAATCAAATGATTATTTGACATTTTATTTATTTCAGTATATGATTTGGTTTGCCAACAGATGTTTGGATCTTTATGGGTTAAAGAAGCCTAAAAAAAAAGAATACATCACATCAGCCAATACAATTCCTCAGTCATTTTTGAGTTTGTACAAAACTATTATGCAATATCTTCACGACGCAATTTATGTAAAACAATATAATCCATTCAGGTTTCTCTGTGGCTCAAATAAATCAAGTAGCCACACTGTGACCTGACACCTGTCAACATGTTCCGTTTTGTATGTTGTATGTGGTAATTTTAGTATATAATTAGCTCAGTTAGAGGAAATGAATTACTTAAGTAATGTTAAATTGCATTTCAGGATCTGCACCTTTTTGTTAAATCTTTATAATATGAATTGCATTACCATCTTATTTCCATCAGTCCAAGAAGAGGAGACGGGAAGAGCAGAGATAATCAAAGCTCATTAAGAAATTATGATCATGGAGAGAACACAGGGTCATGGCATTGTGCCCAGTTAAAATGAGGAAAGTATATTCTTGTTGTTTTTTTTCAGGCAACTGGAAAAAATTACTGTCCATTGTGTCTTCTGTTGAAGGCTTTTGATTTAAAAAATAAATAAATAAAAAAAAAATTATGGGTTCTTGACACATAAACCTGACCTATAATGCTGGATTTGAGAGCATTAGTTCCTGACCTCTCTGACTTTTGGCCGTCTACAATGAAGGGCTGCCGTCACGTTATACCCTCATAGTGCAAATAATTAGCCAGCAGTTTAACTAAATACAGTGTTGTTGGTTTTTTGCATTATTTCCTGTTTTTTCCAGTAGTCCACATGAAAACTAAAACTTGCAAAAGTTGTGGAAAAACTGCTTTATTTTTATTCTATTCAATGTGATTATTTGACCTGTCAGTTTTGTGCTTAGAGATTTTAGTTGAAGTTGGCAATCACTATCTTAGAAAAAAAACAAAAATAAAAAAAAACAAACATGTTCTGATTTCAAAGATCTGTGTAGCTGCACTAAAAATACCTGAATCTAACTTAACATTGTCTGTCTAATAATAATCAAAACAGCACAGAACCAACAGAGTGAAGTTCATTAGTGAATCAAGAAGAAATAAAAATAATAGCACTGAAACGTGTCTGTGGTTTCAAACACTTCTTCGATTTGTCTTCTTTAGGGGCGATGGTGGCTCACGACGGGTATGTTAAATCCCCAACAGCTGCCAATCTTTTTTCATAGCAATATCACCTGTAGGTAGGAAGAAAAAAAACCCAAAAAAAACACACCAACTGTCAGAACACATTAGCATATCCTGGTGGCAACTCATCGCAGTTCAAGTTTATAATCTTTCTTATTCGTAATATTAACATCTGCAACCATTTACCTCGAGCGCATTTCCAAGCTTTGTGTGCATTACGTGCATATGTATAAATGTGCACACACATATTTACTGTTTGTCTGTGTATAGCAAGCATCCGGGTGCACTCATGGGTGGTTGAGTAATAGATGCTGGTGTTCTGCCAGTGCCGCACGCCCTTGTTCATGAATTATAAAACCAAGAGCAATTATGGCTTTTACACAAATTAACCAAAGCATGCTGGATGCAAACTGTAATTGGGTCAGTGGTTATTTCCTGCAACACACCTGGGCTTGCAGTAAACGTTGGGTATCAATTATGAATGGCTCCTGTCCTACACAGGGTGTGTAGCAGACCATGGCCTAGCACAGCGTACACAAGCACATTAGCATACACATGATGACTGTAATAATCACCATGATGATGCCTATAGTGTCTTTGACTCATATTGTCAAATACAGTATGTGGTCCACGGTGGATTTAATGTATGTGCGCTGCCCTTTTATTGTTTCCATTCTCAGTCATTGATTATACTAAGCCAAGCTGGTGTCTGTGTAGTACCGTATTTGTTTCCTCCATAGCGGAGACTAACTTAATGTAATGATACTCTCTCCCCATTTTGCCTCATATTCAGCAGCGGGTAAAAAAAATAAAAAATGCTGGGAGTGAAACTGGGCTTTTCAGATACTGTTCTCCATTCCTCCATTTGCAGAGTATCACAGAATGTTAGACAAATGTTCACATGGCTGCAAGGACGGAAAAGAAAAGATTGATAAAAATTTGGGGTCAAACTGTGATCTCATGCTTATCTATTCTTATTAATATATCTCGGGAATGCTTTGAGAGACGTTCTTCAAATTTGATACAGTCAGTCACTTGGACATGAGGGTGATCTGATTTGGCTGGCCAGGGGTCAAAGGTCAAGCTCAGTAATTAATAAATAAATGGAATTAAAAAAGAAAGAAAGAAAAAAAAATTATTAGACCATCAAAAGTCATCAGAAACAATCAAGTACTAACTCCTGTGTGTATCATGCGACTAAAACAGACGAAAAAGAAAACATGGAATGTCTAAAAGCACTGTTTTTGTCAGAACAATGCCATAGATATTGATGTAAGAACTTATGTGATTTTGGTTATTACCAAGAAAACCATAAAAAATGGATATATATCAGCTCGGAAATTAAACTCTTATGAGCTATTTTTGTTATATTTGTCCAAAAAAATGTACCTTTATGTACCAGGCATTAAAATGAACAAGAAATTGAAGAAAACAGGGTGGTCTAAATTTTTTCTGCGACTGTATAATAAAGGTAGCTAAACTAATTGTACGTTAATTATTAACAGTTTATGGTGCAAGAATGGGACAAGTGTTAAGAAACCTTTGGTTTTAGTTAAGGCCTGCCTTTCCTCTGAGGCTGAAAAGAAACATTTTTCTACAATTAATGCTTGGACTATGATGATGCGATATACACATATACATCTTGTCAAAGTCCACATATTCCGAATTATCCTCTGAGATTCATTCTAAATCCAAAAGCCCTCACCCATCACTGTGTAAACTTCAGTGCGATATACTGCTTTGCTCACCCATAAATTAAAATATTGTGATGGTCTTAAATATAAATGTATTTTAGGTCTACTTCGATGGTGTCCTCAAATGTATATTTGTCAAAAAAAAAAAAACCTACTTAGTCTTAGTTTTGTTCTTGCTAACTGGACCAAAGGTCCTTAGTGATTTGGGGAAAATGACATTTAATCTTTATCCTCTGTTGGGAATGTACTGCAAAATGAACTGAAAAATAAGGAGCTGGTCTCATTAAAGTCATTTGTAGTGATTTTAAATTACTTGAAGGCACATTTCACTGCAGATCTTTAGACATTTTATAAAATCTGATATGTTGTATATACTGATTGTGATGATTCTGAGACATATTTGATTGCATTTTATGTTGTATGATTCTGTAATGTATATACTGTTTTCATTGTTGGTTTAGGTGTACGTACATGGCTGTAACTTGTGTCTGAAACCTTGATTAATTAGGTAGCTTAATTAGGTAGCTACCTGTCTTGGCTGTTCTTGTCAAAAAACATTTGTAATGTCAATATTTTTTCCTGGTTCAAGGCTAAATATTACAGTTGATTTATGGCTTGAAGTTGCATTGATATTAACATTTCACAGGCCCAACAGACAGTAGCGTTATGGTTACACTCAGACTAGAGTGTTGACCTGTGGGGAACCATGGGTTCTAGATCCTCTCATACAGTTCATTCATTTACTTTCTTTACCTTCTTGGTATTTTTAGTTGAATATACTCTCAACTGGCATGTCTGTTTCTGTACATCAAATTTGACACCATGGCAACATGGCTCTATTGTTTATCTGTTGCCGATTAACCCACTTTAATGATGATTCTATTCTATACAGCAACATGATTGTAACGCTATTATATTACAAAATTACTAATATCTCCCAAAATATTGGTCCTATCATCTTGCCGTTTTTGCTAGTCTGTTCCTTGACCAAAAACACATACGCATGGCAAACTGCAGCAGTCAAGATACATACACACAGAGAATCGACTTCCCTTTTATAATATAGAATTTTATGTGCAATTGAGGCCAATATCAAAATTCTTATTATTATCGCCCAAAGATCATGTCAAAAAAATTAAACCTCTTTTTTCTGTTCAGTTAATTATTCATGAAATTTATTGTAATTTTCACACCAATTACATGTTGGAAATCAGCTCCGAAAGAAATTCACGGTTCAATCCAGAGTTGATGGAGCTGCAAGTTCTCAATGGAGAGAGAAAAAAAACAATCAGTCTTTAGAAAGTAAGACACAGCTTGTAGCATCAAGCACAATAAGTCAGTCAATCTGTTAATTAATGCTTCTTTCAGAGCATTGATCTTTTCTACAAATGTCTTTCTTTTAATTCCAAAGAAGGCAAAGGATTCAGAAATATTGGAAATGTTCTGCCTTTGTGTGTGCTCAAGTTGGCTGCAAGGGCAAGGGTAACATAGAAACTGTTGTGGGAAGTGACAATATAGTTGCTGTGTTGATAAGAGTAAAGTTGTAAAAAAAAAAAAAAAAGAAAAGAAAAATTTTGCTTTCCTGAGCAGGGTCGTATACAGCACACATTACCACTTGCTTGTGATGCTACGTTTTGATGCATCTGCTGCACTGAGATCTGGATACCCAGGCATCATCTAAATACTTCCCAAAATGTAAACACATATGCTGCTCAGCTGGTGCTTCTTATCTGGGCCATTTAATTTAGGAGCAAAAAATGAGCCAAGAGAGAAGTCACTCAAATTTTGTGAAAGTATGTTGAAACATAGAGAATAGAAGTTAAGGTGAAGTGGATCTGTAAGTAGAGCTGCATAGTTCACAGTTCAAGTTAGATGTCATAAATAGAAGTACATGCAACCTTGAACAGAAACTAAACTGAAACATACTGGTATTTGGAGACAGATTACATCACTCATGGCCACTCTAATAGAACTACTTCCTTAGACCGGAGCCACAAATATTAACCCTAGAATGAATCAAAAATATACACTGTGTTCACGGAGGAGAAAAAATTACATGAATTCTTTACTCAAGTTGAAGGGTAGGTAACACACACACACACACACACACATATTATGTCTGTTGTTTTTGGGGTTTTTTTCTGGCCCTGAAATGTACATAAATGTGAAAGAAAATAACAGAAAAGTAAAAAGTAGATGTTTGAAGGGGCTATATAAGATGTAATATTTCTATTTTCAAATTTCTTTGAATGACAAAGATTATCAGTTGAGCATTTAGAATAAGGTTCTGAAGTTACACTAGTGTATTGGACGACAGAAATATGAAATGAATCTATTTATAGCAATGGTCCAGGTGATTTATGTGACCACTAGAGGGAGTAGTGAGTCACTGCCAATCTATCCATAGTGACAAAAACTAACACTACTGGACCTTTGACCAAAACATCAGAAAGTGTCCAAATGTGATAAGACCTGCTAAGAAACAACATTTAGAGTCAAAGAAAGTGGCAAAGTGATAAAAGCTAGAGATGCTGTTGTTTTCACCACTGGATACAGCTGTAAATGAAAAGAATGGAGTTTGATGCTGAAACCACACCACTCTGCCACATGGATGAGTTTGATTATGAGACTTATGAGGGTATAAAATTATAATGTAATGTTATTTTCTTTGGTAACATGGCAACGCAGAGGTATTTATCTCTATGTAAATTGCTGCTGCTCATATAAGAACGAGTGTTACTGGTGGCCATTGATGAGGTGGGCCGGTATAAAAGTGGCAGTCCTCCCACTGGTTCGTCTTCTGTGTCATCATCGGCGCTTGGACCAATAGGTATGGTTGTACGCTGCTTCACCTCGCTGGTTTGTTTTGTTGAGGTACTTGAGGCATTGTATTTTTATAGGACAACTGTTTGTGTGCAGCTTTGTATTCCCCTATAATTGCTGCTCCATTGATTGGCTGTGGTAAGTGTCCTCCCTGTTTGCGGTATGGTGGATGCTATTGGGTGGCATTGTTAGGCTCTTTTCTTAATAATATTTCTTCCATACCTCTTCACCACCTCCTCGCTACACTAAAGATGACCATTGTTTACTTATGGTTCAGACTAAACTGTGGCAGTTCTGACCTTGTTTGGACAATTGCAAAGATCTTCAGTGCAGTTACTGACAAACAAACTGCACAGAAAAAGGATGCGATTTGTGGTTTTACATTGGCTTTCCAGTCTAAGAACAGAGAGAAACTAACAGAGCCATAATGTAAACTATCAGCATATGCAAAATGTGGAGATTATAAGATACATTTTGATCAGCTATCAAAATATAAAGATATGAGTTTTAGTTTGAAGAGAAAAACTTGATATAATAACACAGATGTGAGTAAACAATGAACTTTATTCAGTGGGTACTCTCTGATACTTTATTCAGTGAGTCATACAGTCTGTGAATACATAGCACTGATTCGTTGGTGGTTTTAGTGGTTCAGCTTCCCACTGCTGTTGAGAATTTGAAACATCAATACTACATGTATCCTTTTGAAAGACACTACAAGCCCTGTGTACAAAACAGACAGAATCTGTTGTAATATTATTATAAATATATATGAAGACTATTAACCCATAAAGACCCAAACATCCACCAGCGACCAAAACCATCTACTGACCTAAACTGTTTAATCCTTGATGAATCACAAATCTTATCAATCCATGTAAATAATTGGGGCAAAATACAGTTATTCATGGTCATCAGATATGACCCATTTGGATGGTCAGAGGCCCCATAGTTACCGTGGAAACACTGTCATTTTCTACAACATTGATTCATTAGTAAAACCCATGGAGTTGGATCAATGACAGTGGATGAACACACTTGGTTTATGATGTTAATGATATCTTTACTAAAAGAGTCACTGTTCCCTTCAGCTTCCTCTGTTTCTGCTATAATAACCCTCAACTTTAATCTGAGCTTTTACGGACATCCACATGATGAGTGAATTAAATGTAGGAAAAAAATTTACACAGAAAAATTGCAGTGTGAAGAGGATAATATTACAATAAATGGTAAGAAAGGTTAAATACAGAGGAAACAAACATTTAGAAAATACCGTGAAAGTAGCACTGGGTGTTTGTGGGTTAAACCATTCAAACAAATAACCAGTATCCTGAAAATAATGAAAATTTAAATGCGCTGATAGATTTACATGGTCACCAAAACGAACTTGAAACATCATGGCATCTTTTCTCACACCTGCTCTGCCTTTCATGTCTTTTTTGTTTTGTTGCATCCTCTACATCATATTTGTTGCATTTGCCATCTGTGATATGCACTGATGTATACACCAAAAGATCATCATTTCCATGTGTTGTTGCTAAGGTTGAAATTGATTGATGTTGGGAGTGAAATAATCATCAATTTCCATCATTAAAACAGAGGTCACTTTCAAAGAGAAAAAGAGCAAAACATGGACGGTAATGAATGCGTTCAAATGTAAGTAGGAGAAGTAAAAAAGTCATCAGACAAAGAAATACTTTACTAAAGAAGAGAAACATAGAATGTGTCCTTGTTTACTTCCAACCTCTGAGCATCCAGATAATTTCATATAATTCATTTAAGACATGCAGAACCTTTTATAGTCGATGCTTTAAGAGAAAACTAGTTTGACCTCAGGCTCAGTAACAAACTGTCAAATATACTGAAGAGCGATTCATCTGTAGTGCATCACAACCCAGAGGAATGACGCCATATTTACAGTACATTTACAATCCATTCTCATTTATAAGAAAGCTATTAGACAATTTTAATGCTCTGTGCTCACTCAGCTGCACAGTGTAGCTTAGACTTGATGCCTCAAATAACTACAGGATATTTTTAAGCATCTGAGAATCGGAGTTTATCAATGTCATCGCCTTTGGCTGAGTAATAATCAAGTCCAATTACAAATGAGATGTGACAAAATAACCCAGGATGACATGTCTTTTTAAATGAGGAGATAAAAATGCTTTTTCTTTTGGTTTAAAAGAAGTCACAGGCACAGCTAAATATCATATGCCTCCCGCTACATCCCAGATAATACTGTGATTCAATTAGGACCTCATTAAATTAGCCTATCTTAGGTCTTAACAAGTAAGTGGAAATATACAAGTTTACCCTCTCATGTGGGTATTAAATCTGGAAGGTTTTTTTCAAGTGGAGAATCATTCCTATTTTGAGACACAGGGGTTAGATTAAATACTACTGCTTTTAATGTTACCAGTAAACTACAGGCTCATTTGTTTGCAGAAGCAGGCGCGCCTGCAGACCTGAATTCTGGGGTACGCACAATCCATGGACGGAGGTAAGGGTGTGTGGGGTGAATGAATCATAAAACGGGAGGGGGGATTGCATTCTCTGCCATACCTCGCGAGTACACGCAGACCATAAAACTGAACATAACATGCGTGAAAACCCTCGACTATCATTAATGTGTGGTTTACAGAGGCATTTTTATTCATCCATCTTTTTTCTTAACCATACTGTGCACTGTCCTTGGATGTTTGAGGTTTCATATTCAAGCATACCAATGTGATAAATGTCCTAGTGTCAGTTGGGTGTCATGTCCAATTTGAGTCCGCACTGAGACCAGTCTAAGTGTATAGTATTTGGCCGACTCTGTAGGGGCCTGCCCCCAGTGGCCTGACTTATCACTGCATGCCAAAATTTTGGGATGGAGATAGTAAAAATTAACCTTAAAGGTGTAGATACACAAACCCAACTGCCGACCATCACCAGAAAAGGTAGCCTGCCTGATTAGTAGACTCCTGTCTCACTGACACAGTCAAAGAAGTGTGAAAAACACACCAAATGGACTACTGACTTGAGCATATGTTCTGCTCTTGTGCGAGATGTAACAACGGAACTGATGGAGCATTTTTCTAGACCAAAACACAGAGCTCACTGTCATCAGTCTTTGTTGTCAGCAGAGAGTGTAGAGTAGTCAAGAAGAGTTGTTGTACTGTTGAACGGATGGCTAGCAATAAGAAGATACTGGCGCTGTCAGCTCTCCCGCGTCTTTTTGTGGAAGAAAAAAGATGTCTCAGGTGAAAACTAAGGAGAAATCACACTATGCTAACAATGTTAACAATGTTCACTTTATGGAATGAAGGCAACACATACTGGCACTCATTCAGATACAATATGATCAGTTCACGGCCAATTATAAAATATAATAATATGTGAGGTACCTTGGTAAAGCTGTATTCACATGTAAACATCTCGTTCACTGATTCACTAGTCAAGGAGTATTCCTCCAGCAATCAGATTGGGCCATCTGAACGGCTTGGTAGTGACTGATTATACATGTTGAATCAGTTGAAAAGAGTGGCAACAGCATTAACAACAGCAAATCACACAGAACACACCAAGCAGACTCATGTCACCGACTTTGCCAAACTGCCAGACAATGTCCAATCACCAATTATGAGGTTGGTTTGTCTTCGCCTTAAGATGCTTATAAGACGGTGATGTAAGAGTGTGTGTGTGGGGGGGGAGTTCTCCACAAGTACTGCAACGTACCTTTTTTTTCTCTCTCTCTAAGGTACGCATAAGTTGTACAAATGTACACGTGCAGGCGCTAATGTGCAGAAGTACAGTATAAGAAGCAACATGATTTAACATGGGAGGTTGAAATGCTACTGATTAAAGTTGTACTAATCCACAAGAATCATGTAATCAAACATTTAGTATACTCCAGCATTCAATATGCTTTAAATTTGGTTGAATTTGAAGTCTCACATAGAAGATATTTGGACAAATATGTTCGTGTATTGCATAATGTTAAACCTCATGATGAAAGAGGGCTGCATGGCTTGTAAATATGCCAAATGAAATGTCTGCAAAGCTAACTTTTAAATTTGCTGCAATTAGGGGCAGTTTGTTCCGTTTATCTGTGTATTGGTGTTCCTGTGGCTCATTATGGGCGATTCAGGAAAACTACTGAAACACTTTGGAAATATTGCTAAAAGTGTAAGTAATGAGCAGTCACAGCTTAAGGAGATAAAACTACTTTTCACCCAAAGATTTCAGAGACCTGAACTGTAACACAGAAAATAGTTGTTCATCTAACAGTGGCTTTGTGTTCAGGGAGTAAAGAGCTTTGCAACAAACTGAGGCCAAGGCCTTTATTGATTTAGAAGAAATACAACTAAAATTCAGTTCTAAATTCAAGTGGACAAATACAACAAACCAAAGGACAATGCCTGGGAGTGTTCCTGCTTTGAATACAGTAACATTAAATTTTACTTCATTAGGAAACTTAGTACATGTGCATGCTGGGAAACAAGGTCAATTATTTTGGTTCTGGATGATCATCACCTCTAGTTCAGACTATTTTTCAGACCTTGTTTCCCTGCAATTACTTTTCATATGTGGACCAGGGCTTTAAAAAAAGAAAAAAGAAGAGAAAATGCAACATGTTCAAGCCAGCAAGGGTGGGACCTCTGTTGCATAGTCACAACTGGATTGAAGCTATAATGATTTTTCTGCTACAGATCCCTGTTGAGCCATAGTCTTTTCTATCGCCAGGGACTCCCACATGAGGTCTCTGGCAGAAAAGCCATAGCGGTTTCTCCAAAAAAGCCCATCTATTGCTCTGCAGGTGCATCGCCACAAAACTGAGTTTTCAGGTCAAATAAACTCTTCCCCACAACTGCCTTCTTCCCTTTTTTGTTACTCAAGCATTGGCTTTACAATTTAGAAATTTATTTAAACAGCATTTAGAATGGTCGTGTTTTCCAACTTTCCTGAAATACATGACATTAACTTGACAGGCTATTACACGTTTTTTTGTAACTTCTAAATGTCACCCTTTAAAGCCATATTTCTTTGATTTTCAACAGCATTAATAGGGGGAAGTCTGATGTGTTAATATAACACAGTTAACAGTCAAAGTTGTACAGGCTCATAATGAAAAAAGGAGTTGAGACTTACTTCACATCTGAAAAGCTTTATGATGCCAGACTTGTCACGAGTGTTCCTGCCTGAACTGAGCTGACATTTGATCATGTGTGAAGCTTTGCAATCAAGCATATGTTAAAAATATATTCCCAACATACCCACATAAATTACTATGATCAAGGCTGGTACAAAAAGTTCAGATAATCAGTATTTCAACCCAGTAACTCCATAAAACATATAGGTACTTTCAGAAGTCTTTAAATTTAATGCCTTCCTTCAAGGCATAGGAAATATAATATTGTTCCCTAAGTTTTATTGGTGTGGTAATAAAGCAACATAATATAAATGAAAAAAATAATCTATTCATATGCTACTCAGGAGGAGGATTTGTTCTGTACCTGAAAACACTTGTGTGTCTTGTCACACTGATAGCTAATTTTGCTTAATGTTAGATGCTTCAGGTTATTTTTCCAAAATCAAGGTAATGGCTGGTTTGTTTTGCATTGTGATATTATACTCAAAGGACTCCTAGAAGAGGCTTTTATGTACAACACTGCAAATTTGTCATTTGCACCTTTTTGGGACTATTTACTACCTCATGGTTGGCAACAGCATGACAAGCATTAGAATTTCTGCTTTTAAGTTGTTGTGGTTTGTAATAAAAGCATCAAGTATAGCTATGGCTTCAACTGTTCACCACGGACACTGTGCCACGAGACGCTTGGGGCTACTGTATATGGACACACATCAGAGTCTTAGCTGAAAACAAATTTGGTAGACAGAAAATGAAATACTGTTTATTTACCACACTCGTTCCTGCAGGAAACAAGATCTCACATCGGCAGGGGGTTCTTCACTATGTGGGTCAATCAGCTTAAACAACAGATGAAGCGTAGAATGTGGAAACCATTGCTTTTCCGAATGTAAGATCCGTCTGCACAAATATGTTGACTTGGGCACTTTTGCTGACAGGTTCTGAGCGTTCATCACAATGCAGAACCGCCTCACGTACAGCATGGAATAGTTTCCCTTTCAGAGTCGGTGAGAACAAGTCCAGAAGTTTAAACCTTGAACTGGAGTATACACCCATCTCCGACATATGGTAAGTATGCATATTCTTCAGAGCACTTCTTGGCATTCCACCTCCACGGAGCATTGTTTCTCTGGCACTGTTTTCAGACAAGCTCACCTTGAGCTGTTTATCTGTTTCTATGGTGATTCTTCTTTTGAGACTTCTCACTTGTTATTGCCATCAGCTTTGAAAGACTGCTGCTTCTTTTTTGGTTTGTTCTTTGTCTGTTTTTTTAATTAATACTGAGTAAATGTTGACATTTTTACTTAACTAATAGTACTTTTCAGCACATGGAAGTATTTCTAAGTTGCCGATATAGATGAATCAACCCAAATGACAAGACAAATACTTTAGATTAGGCGTCTCAAACATGCAGCCTGGGGGTCAAATCCGAACTACCCAAAGGTTCCAATCCGACCTTAAAGTGCAAAAATTACATGGAAGACATTTAAAGTCAAGGTTGACAAAATCATTTTAGTTCAGGTTCCTCTAACAGACCAGTATAACCTCAAGTAAAATAATAACATATAAATAATGACAACTACAAATGTACCTCTTGAAAAATTATGTGAAAAAAAAATGTAAGTGAAAACATTAACAATACACTATGAAAATATTTACATTTCCAAACTATCCTTTCACAATAGAATGCAAACAAATACATAAATAGACATAAATATGAACCTGAAATCTACAATTTTAACAATATTCTGCCTGTTACCACATGTTTGTGTAACATTGTGTGTAATGTACATGTATAAATAATAAGTCGAGCCATAATGTTGTCAAAATTGCACTATTTTCTCTAATGAAGTGTAATTTTTTTTTTCAGGGTATTCACATCTTTTCTGTAAAATTTAAGTATTTTAATAATTTAAGGAAGTACTAAAACAAAGAGAAAAACTTGGAGCTGTCATTATTTATAGGTTATCATGTCGCTGTTTTACTGGTCCGGCCTGCTTGAGCTCAAATTGGGCTGAATGTGGAACCTGAACCAAAATGAGTTAAAGACCCCTGCCTTAGATCATATTGTCACACACACAAAGTTGAGAATTGAGAATTTCATCCTGAATTCTCTGTTTTAACTCATCCAGAGTTCTTGGTCGAGTCATGTACACTTTACTCTTGAGATAGCCCCACAAGAAAAAAATCACAAACGGACAAATCTGGTGATCTAGGAGGCCAGGGAACGTTACCAAATCTTGACATCACATGGTTACCGAACAATTCTCGCACAGCCTCCAATGACTGCCGTGCAGAGAATTCAGGATGAAATTCACAGTATCCTAGCTGAGATGTTGCAGCAGTCAATGAGGAATCTCAACAGTACATTTCAAGAATGCATTCGTACAGGAGGATGCCATCTACAGGACGTAATTTTTAAAAAATAAAAAATTCCATCATTGTTTCTTAACCCTAGAACACTATCGTCGGGTGATTTTCACCCGATTTTCATGTTAAACTAATGGGACTAATTTTAGCGATAGTGTTCTAGGGTTAAATGGCATGTTTTAAAGTTTCAATTACTATGAATAAAATATTTTTCTTCCATCACTCTTGGTTTTATTGGATTGTTAAAAAGTTTGCGTTTGTTTGGGTCACCCTGTACATACAACAGGATACAGCAGCGGTGGACTGACCAACACAAGAAAGTATAGCGTCTTATAGAGAATAAAGAATGTTACACTCATTGGTTCACATCTCTAAACATTGTGATGTATGTCTGATAACAAAGTCCATGCCCTCCTCCTTCAACAGGGGCCATCTCCAGGTGGCATCGAGCCACCTTGTTGTACATTTACATACCCCCATTTACCCCCATATCAGAGGGTATGTAGCTCAGGAGTTGAAAACTATTATGCCCCTCACGTCATTCATTTATGGTGGCAATCAATAATGTAAAAGGCCTTCCTTCAAGTCATAACATAGCAGTGAACAGTAAAGATTTTTTGAGAAAATCAGAAAAAAAAAAACAAGGGGTGTCAAGCACAAGAAACACCGCCTCTTGCACATATTGCAGCTTAAATAAAAAACTTGAACTTTGACCTACTTTTCAAAAAATCTGGGTCACTGGCAATCTATAATTGATATTGGGTATTAATTCAACCAACAGTTTTGCGACTACAGTGTAAGCATACAAACAAAAAATAAACCGAACCAAAAACCTTCGGAGGGTGGGGTGACACATGAGGAAATGGAGTTACTCGTCAGTAAGTAACTTAAACTGGAACAAAAGGTTGCATTAGTCAGATGTATATTTCTGCATGAGGAAATCAGTTGACAATGGGCTAAGAACAGTTTTCTCCTGCACAAATATCACAGCAGGAAAGCATTCAGAGGAACTGACTGAATCTATTTTGTTGTAAATGAACATGGATGACAATTTATGTTTTTGTGAAACATCTTTCAGAGCCAATTTGTTTGTTTTGTCCATTCTGTGCTTATTAGTTAAAGGGGATGATCTTCACCAAGGCAGGTGGCAGTAAGACACTTTAACACTGAATACAAACCAGTGTAAAATGGACAAATAGATAAATATTTTCTGATGATGACACACACTCCCTCTATGTAAACACAAACATAAACACAAGTATTATTTTCAGGTGATTATACCCCGATGAAAACATAATTATGAAAATTATATTCCATTAAACATTTAATATAAGTATGTAATTTTTTACAAGTGCTATGTCTATAATGAACGTGCTGTGAGAGGATCATCACATAATTTGTGATTATATAGCACAGCGTAGTCCCAGAAAATATCGTTTCCCACTTTTTTTTTTTTTTTTTCATCTAACTTCTATGTGGGCTGCTTTTATTCGTATTTTTTCCTGCCTAAGGGAGCCTACCAGCAATGTTCCAGAGATGAGGACATATTAATAAGATGGAAATCACTGGAATATCCTCAATGAAGAATACTGTCTTTAGTGTCATCATCATTCTCTAGATGTCGGGCTGGGCTTGACAGGAGGTCAGTTTAGGTTATGCAGGAGGAATGAAAGCTAAATTAATCTCATGCAGTAACTTCACATAATGAATGTTTGAGATTTACAGCTGTGGAAATAATACAGTCTTAGACACTTGAAGCTAATTCAGGCCCCAGTGACTAAATTTATTTAACTAAAATAAAAAAATAAAAAAATTTTTGGTAATATATTACCACAGAGAATTTTAAATATTTGTCATTGCATCAGCATGAGAGTAACAGTTAAAAACCCAGTAGTTCTGTGCATGAGTATGGTACTGTCTGAGGGTTATGGAAGCATCATTTGTGGACAGTGAACTATCCATTCATTCATTTATTTACATTAAGTAAATAGTAAACCACCTATGTTTGAAATGTTTTAGTACCAATATAGATCTTAGGCTATATTAGTATATTATTGCTTTTTCTCCCAGGTACATACTATGTTTCTGTCTAGAAGTATAAAGAAATACTATCAAAACTCATATTCATTTGTCAGTATTTAATGCATAAAGAAACAACACACCTCACATTAGTTACTTTTACAAAGAAATCCCAGAAAAAAGGTGAGATGGTGATCCCACCTTTTTTTTCCACCATTGACTAATTTCCACAGCCAAGACAGAGGTGAGACAAGATGAACTTTTACACAGCGGACCTGCATTCCAGAATCAAAGAGGCAGTGACGTAGTACAGCACATAGTGACGTATAACTTAAATATTGGAAATACCTCTAGCATAGCAGTGTTGCTAACCTCTCAAGAGACAGGCCGTCTTTCACCGTTCCACAAATATTATCATTGATAGAGTCCTCTGCCCGAAGTGACACCTTGTGGATCTCAGCGTCTTCCCAGTTCGGTATTTTTCTGGTTGTGTTGATATGTTTGTTTACTGTACATATTTTTAAATGCGGGGGTCACACAAACACACAACATACTACCAAAACGTCACACCTTGTTTGCAGAATGAGAGGTGTTCCTTATACATAGTGTTCTGGAATCATGACTTCACCTTTATTATGGCTCTGTTGCTACCTCCAGAGGCATTACAGAGGTGGGACCAAATGATCCCACCATTTTGTTTACACAGACGTTGTTACAGAATAAAGGTGAAATATTCCCCTAACAGAAATGCTGTGTAGACTGCTACTGGATCTACTCAATATGTATTTCACAAAAGACAGGTTAAACATCATAAGAAAAGCTTTTATAGAGTACATCTTTTAAAATGGTAGCTCACTGGACAGATGTGATGCATTTGTTTATCTGCTGTTTCATAAAATAACCAAATCTAGACCAACCTGCTCAATAAAATACTGTAGTCCCATCAGGTACCATTAAAGGTCTTACACATTAAATCCAACAAAAAACAATACATATTCGAAATTAGATACAATTTGTGCACACAACAAATACCCACATAAATGTAACGTGATGGTAATTCTTCAAAAATAAGGAAAATCCACAGACTGTATAGTGGAAAAGGCCTTTGTGGCATCACCCCATTGGTTTGTGGACAACTATTTTGAAGCCTCAACTTTGGCATTTTGGCAATTGCCATGTTGGTTCCTTGGAAATGTCAAAGTATGGAGAAAAGTGAGGTGTGAAACCACGTACAAATAATTAAAACTGGTTACAGTTTAGTCGTTAAACCTTTAGATAAATTCCCGCAGTGGCCATTCAGGGTATTGCAGTAAAAAAAAAAATCCCTGTGACCGTGAAAGTATTTTTTCCAAAGCAGTAAAAGATAGGTTCATAAAATTGCTGACAGAACACCTATAGCTGCAAAAACGGATGGAAATGACACCTTTTTTATATATAACATGGAGGTTTTACACATTTTAAATTGTCACTAGTGTGTATGTGCTGCATGCAATTAAAGTTAAAGTGACATGGAAGACAGAAACTTTTTTTTTGGCTTAGACACCAGTGAGAAGATTTCTCTTTAATAGAACAAGTGTCATTTTGGTGTCTGGTGTTCAGCTCACAGAGTACAAGTAGTTCACACAAATAGTTGTGTATCATAACACAAATGGAAACTTGGCAACGTATACATTAATTAATTAATAAATGTGAGTTGGTTTAACTTGGGGGCTAAGATTAAATAAGGCCAGATAATGAAGGATGCATTTATGCGAAAAGGCAGGTATTATGATTAAGTACCAGCAAATTGAAAGACTGAAGGAAAAGGAGTTTGTGGCAGCAGATCAACAGAAACTGAAGTGGAGAATTATCTCAGGACAGACCCCCCTCTAGGTATTTTAAGTATAACTACAGTAGAGTTGCATTTCAGGAAAAGTAATTTTTTTTATTCAGTAGTTACAAATACAGTGGTCCCTCGTTTATTGCGGGGGTTACCTTCTAAAAATAACCCGCGACAAACGAAATCCGCAAAGTAGAAACAGCTTTATTTTTTACAATTATTCTATATGTTTTACGGCTGTAAAACCCCTCACCACACACTTTATACACTTTTCTCAGACAGACATTAACATTTTCTCACATTTCTCTCTTG